>CM061134.1:25267601-25312553 GCA_030789695.1 Scilla litardierei
AACCAAAATTACTTACTAACAATAGAAAGCAAACTTTTATAACCCTGTAAGATTGACTATCCACCATTATTGTTCAACCCTTGAACAATATGATGGTTTATTATCACAATTAATTCTAATCACAAATTACTATCTCCAGTAATCCGTAGAACTGCTCAAATGTAAAAATAAAGTTTTAAAAAATAACATTATACAATCATGAAAAAATAGCACAAATAGTAAAAGAGTACCAGAGTTTATAAGAATTCTCAAGGTTGATGCAAGTTGTATTGATTATTGACTGAGGTATCCATATAGATGAGATTGTAAACCTCTTATGACCAGAACTGAAATTCTGTGTACATCCTTGAAATTTGAATTTTTGTCTTCTAAAAAGTTGAACCACTTTGTTAGGATATTGAGTCACTCCATGTGTATGTTTTGATGATGAGCAAACATATTATCTAATAATATTTGAGTACATGTGTGAAAGCATGAAGCAAATCAAAGAGCACTCAAAGTCAAGTGAGTTCAACCAAGACATTGCAATTAAGGGAATCAAGACAATGTGCTTAAAATTTCAAGACTAAGGCAAAAGGCTTAATGTAAAATCTTTATTTGATGCAATATTATTTGTATCTTGATTAGATTGGTAAAGCCTTAGTTGAAGCTCTCTCTCACTTAGGAATTATTTAAATATGTTTTAAAATATTTTCAAAACATATCCTAAGTGTCATTGGTCAAAACTATGATTTATAGGTTAGCTAGGTGATTAGAACAGAAACCTAATCCACCAACTAGGCATTAGAATCATAGGCTAGAATGCATGTCAAGCTAGTCGACCAAAATATATGAACTAGTTGACTAACTCATGGCTTACTCTACTAGTAAGTGTATTCCAGTCGACTGGAAATTACAAAGACCAAATAGACTCTTGACATACCGAGATTAGTCGACTAGTATTAGCCTTCACATAGTTGATTAGCTATGTTTCTAGTCGAGTAGAAAATCTACTCTATTCGACTATGATTAGCAGTTGGGCCTATAACAAGAAGATTTTTACTAGCCGTTTTTATTGTTGGAGGGATACTTTGGTGATCTGCCTTCATCAGGATTTTTCCCTAAATACAAAGAGTTTTTTAAATTTTCAAAATAAATTTTAGTAATTACTTTTTGAGAGAAAAATTATTTTTAAGCTTCAAAAGATTTCAAAGGAAAACACTCTTTCTTTGGCCAAGTTTCGTAAGAGTTTCCAATCTTTCTTTGGCCAACTTTCTGTTCGTTATTGAGCACCCATAGTGTATTTTTGATCATGATTAAATAAATGAAGGTACTAATTGTTACGACCTAAAGATCGTGATAGTCCGATCTTCCATCCCAGTCTGTCGAACACCCTGCCGGCTCACCCCTCCTTCACAGAGGCCAGCTGGCCTAGCGACAGGATGCTTCTCGCTCCAGCTTCGGAGGCCGCTCACTAACTTTTCCAGGCCAGCAGGGCGCCTGTCGACCCTAAAATCCGACACGACAGGGGAAAGGGCGCACTCTGCCTCGGCCGGTGATAAGACGCACACCGCCACGGTCCCCGCAGGGCGCGTGCCCGTTCACCCCCCAGCTCGTTGGGAACAACATGCAAGGTGTACGACCAGGCTGCACGTCCTCAGTCAGGGGCGAACCAGTGACCCATGGTTAGCCCCGCTCCTCGGATGCACTCTAACGACTCTTTGGCACATCGGACATGACAAACGACCTAGTACAAGGACACTACTGACACTTTCGCTGCCCAACCATCTGACAAAGCACCCCCTGGCCACTGCGTCCCCTGACACTTGGTGCTTTCGGCCCTGACCTCCTGACAAAAGAGCCCCTGACCGTTGCGCCGTCTAACAAAAGTATGGCTGACACCCCTGATCCTGACATCCTCGTCCGAAACTTTCGCTGACAGTTGGGCCAGGTCAGCACGTCGAGTCAGCATGCCAGGTTAGCCTCACCTAACCACCTCCGTCATGTATAAATACCCATTCGCCTCCAACGGGGAGAAGGTTGGCTAATTTACTCTCAATCTCATTATTCAAACACAAGAGCAAAGGTCTTCCATATCTTTGTTCTTCCACAACTAATAGCTCGTCATGTAAGGTCGACCCACTCTTAGTCCGACCTACGTGCCTAGCCACCGCTTTAAGTCCTATTACTGACTTAGGCATCGGAGAGGCTAAGGGTTGGACCCCAACCCGGCCTTTCTGACCAGCTGCTCCTTGTGCAGGCGAGCTCATCTCTGCAGGTCGCACTCAACTCCAATCTCAGGCAGTGCGGAAGTGGAGCAAAGTCCTTGAGGAACCGGCTCCGTGGTCAGGCTTCGTAGCGTGCTCAGCCTCTTTATTACGCTAGTCACCTGTCAAATAGCCTACCCTAATCCTATTATAAACACAACCACTGTGCCCTTGGTTCCCCGTAATAGAAATTCATTGTACGCGAGTTTTACCCTGCAAATTCATCACTCAGTCTTGTGCGAAACAAGGAGGCCGACAAATAAAGGAAACAAAAATATATACTCCATTCAGTCAACCTTTCTACGGCACAGAGCTCGTCCACAATACAATGCGAGATCAGGCTTGGCCAGTGGCCGGTCGTACAAAATTTCCCTTCATTATTTTCCTACATTATGCGTGCCTCAGCTCTGTCTCCTCGCCCTCCTCCTCTATCTCCCCCACCAAGGGCACGTCCAGCTTGGGGAAATTAGCCTTGAGCTCGGGATGTAGGTTCGCCAGTCGAGCTTTCATTTTCTCCATCTCTTGGAGGACACCCGCCTCCATCGCCTCCGTCATCATGGGGATGAGCCTGATCGGCCTCCATCGTGTCCTGATCGGCCTTCCCCCTCCTCTCTAGCTGCTTCTTCATGATAGCTTTCTCCTTCTTCTCCAACTCGACCGCCTGCTTCAGTTCGGTTATCTTTTTCTGCTGAACGTCGATCACGTTCTTCTTGCTGGCCGCCACCTCGGCATGCATCTTCAGGATATCATCTCGCGTACCCTCTTCCTCCTGAAGACGACGGACGAGACAGGCCCCCTCCCCTTTTCCTCCTCAAGTTGACAGGCGAGCCAGGCCCTTGCTCCTTTTCTTCCTCGAGCTGACGGGCGAGCAAGGCCCCCCCTGCCCTCTTCCTCCTCCAGTTGGCGGTCGAGCCTCACCCCCTGCGCTTCTAAAAACTCGGCCCGCGCCACCTCAAGGTCACGGAGCCTAATGACCCGATCCAGCTCCGCATCCCTCTCTCGCAATTGGCTTCGCACCTCTCGAAGATCGTCCTTCGCCTTATCTCGGAAAGCCTGGATCGCGGCCACCGGGGTGCGGCGCTGCAGGGCCACCGCTGTCGCCATTGCCTACCAAAGGATCCGACGTAGTCAGAACATAAGTTAGAAGACTCCGAAAGCAAAGTAAGGAGTTCGACCTACCTGCATGGTATGCCATATCGCGGTATCGCATAACCGCTCCGAGCCCACGTCGGTCAAGGACTCACGATCCCGCGGCAGTACGCAGTATTCCGCCAGACGGGCCGCAACCCCGGCATCCTCGAATACGGACTCTTTTCGGCTTACCCGATAGACCGGTCGATGAAGATCCTCGCTCGACAGGGCCTTACCCTCGGCCCTCGTCAACTTGAAGTAAGCGCCCTCTCGCAACTCGGATGCGCCTCTCTTCCTGCCTCCCACAGGGAAATTCCGTAGGGCCACTTCTCAATGGGAGGGGGCCTGCAGGGGTTATCCGAGGTCGGGATCTGCGGAGAGACCGTGCTGACCGCCTCCGGATTGGACGAGCCCCCCGACGTGACCACGCCGGTTCAGGGGGAAGGAGTACTCGGTTCGGACCTCCGTTGCCTCCTGTTCGCCTCTTCCACAACCGGAACCTCGGCGATCCGCTTTTGGGCTGCCCCCTTTACTGGCCCTTCCTCACCCATCACTCCCTTGCCCTTATCCAGAGGGTCTGCCTTTTTCGTAACCCTCACTCCGGCCGCCCTCAACATTTCCTCCCGCAAAAGCATCGCGTCCTCACCTGCAAAAGAAAGAGAGATCAGGATAAGCCTACATCAAGGCTCGCCAGATTCAAAGTACCTTGGGGCCAGAAATCCTGGGCGAGCCGGTCATCCTGCGTCAAGGATGCCAGACGGCGATCCGCCTCGGGCAGCTCCGCCAAAATCTACGCCTTTGCCATGTCGTCACCCGTTAACTTCACCCTCTCGTTCACTAGAGGGTTAAACGCCCCCCAGTTCGACCTCAGCACCGAGTCGACCGGCATCATGATGAAGACGAAATCCTCCATCCACATACCAACATCGACTGGCACCCCAACGATGAGCTCCATGTTGGATCCTGTGGATGACAAACAACACTAGAAGGGGGGTTGAATAGTGTTGTATAAATAATAAATCTTTTTCGTTATTTAATCAATCAACACAAAACAAAACCTTCTAATGTTGCCTAAGAAACCAAGTAGAGTGATCTACGCTTGGTTCTTAATCAACTTAATTAATCTTCAAAACAAGTCAGAGATAAAACCCTTCTGGTAGTCGACTCCCTAAGAACAGTAGTCGACTCCCAGAGGGAAATTAAGCATAGCTCAGTTAAATAAATACTTAATGAAGATATATAAGATTTCACAGAAGTATAAGAGAGAAGCAAATACAGAAATTGATCTTGCAATATATTATGAATGAGTTACAAATGTAATACTCAATGAATCAAGATAAACAAAGTAGAGATAAACAATCACAGAGAGAATCAAACGCAAACACAAGGATTTTTATCCTGGTTCCCCACAACCCTGGGTACGTCCAGTCCCCGACCAATCCGGTACAAGATTTCCACTATTGCCTTAGCAATACAAATACACAGCCTCAACTAGGATTTCCAACCACCTAGACTTGTCTAGGATTTTACCCTTGCCTCACAACCCGAGGACTTTACATTGCCTCACAATCCGAGGACTATACCTTGCCTCACAATCCGAGGACTTTTCACAAACTCCTTGCCTACAACAAGGATTTACAATCACCCTTATCACCAAGGGACTACAAGTAAAATCAAATCCAATACACCACAATGAATTAGTGGAGATTGGTTTTTACATCCAATAATTCTATAGCCAAGATTAAATTTGCAATAGTGCTTAACGTGGCTAAAAGAATTTAAATCATTTGTAGATCACACAAAGAATATGAGTTTATTCAATGTGATCTAGAATCTAGATGTGTTCTTAGATTACACAAAGAATATGAAATTATTCAATGTGATCTAGAATCTAGATGTTTCAAAAATCCTTTGAGAATATAAAAAATCAAAGAGAAGGATTTTGAAAACCAATTTGCAATAGCCAAATAATAATAATGATCTTAAAAAGAATTGTAAAAGAATATAAGCAATAAGATCAGAAATTGAAAAACCGATTTGGCTATGAAGAACTTTGAGAGCGATGAGAACGATGGGATCTTTTGAGAGAATAAGAATTTTGCTCAAGAGTAAATTGGTGAGAAAAATGTTCTCATAGGGTCTCTATTTATAGAGCCAAAGGAGAATTCAAAATGATTCAAATCAAGTTTGACTTCAGCCCAAAAATCAAGCAATGAATAAATGAGAGAGTGAATCAAGGAATTCTGGTAGCACAGCTGGTAGTCGACTCCCTAACTTTGGTAGTCGACTCCCAGAGTGTCTCAGAGAAAATCTGCTACAACTGGTAGTCGACTCCATAACTTAGGTAGCCGACTACCAGACTATCTTTTCTTGTAGAAGACAGAAATCAGTATAGTAAACTACTGGGTGTTTGTAGTTGACTACAAATTGAAACTTAGCTTCTATGAAAAGAATGCTCTCAAATAAGTTTAAAATGAGTTTTAAAAACATTTTAGAAAATCATTTTGTGTGTGTGCAAATTCTTCTTGGCTTTGACATAATCCTAAGAAAATGGAAACCAACTCACACACTAGACTCTATGAAGAACTTGAAGCCATGAATGAGCTTGAGCTAGTTGCATATGCTTCGCTTGAATTTGAGCTCCTCTTTAGCTTGAGCACATTCTTTGAGCTTTGGAGTTGCGAGCTAAATTCATCTTCATCTTCTATGTGTGTGGTTGAAGTTCTTCTTCTCGAAGTATGTTTCGAGCTTCAATTAGCTTATTGCACAACCTACACACTTAAGTAGTATGATTAGTAATTTAACAACATTTGGTGTGATCATCAACAAAACAAACCACTTGGGGTGGGACTAGATTTCCATCACTCTGCCCCTTTTTGATGATGACACCCAAATGAAAAACATATGAATAATATGAAATAAAAACAATGAGTAAGTGTACTTACTCCCCCTGCTTAGATGCGGTTTATTATTCATTCATGTTTTTGCTTGCTTCACTTTTTCTCCCCATTGTCATCACAAAAAAAACATAATCGTATACATACCAAGTGAAGAAAAAAAATTCATAGGCTCCCCCTTAAGATTTGCATCATTGCAGTTGGGTCTCCCCCTTAATAATGTATGCATGGATTTAGAGATTCATTGGGAGCTCTTCTACTAATCCCTTATAGTTTTGGTACCTGAAAATTAAACAAATAATTTTGGTACCCTTTCTTTGTGGGTCCGTGGGATTAGTCATACGTAATAATGTAATCATCAACCAAGAGGGAACCAAACCCATTTGGTTTGAGATTTCCCATAAGTAAATCTATAATCTCTACAAAAAATGAACATTGTTCATAAAACTAGAAATGTAATTGTCTTTCATTTGAACGGTTCCAATTTTCGGAATCTAAACTTTGACATATCCATTTTCAGTTTTAGGAACTCTAGCTTGATGATGAGAGATCCTGACATTTTGTTTGGTCATATTATAACATAAGCCATGTTTGCTAGATTGGGGTCTTTGTGATCTAATCAAGCTATCTAATTTTTCTTTACCTTTATTGAACCTAGTAACATTATTAACCAAGTCCTCATGCTTTGCCTTAATGGCGGTCATGTTCTTTTCTAAGTCTCTAAACCTATTTCCTAGGTCTTTGAGTTCTACATTGAGCAACCTATTCTTTTCAATTAAATCCTTATTGTTGCTAATCAATTTTAGGTTCTCTTCTCTAATCTTTTCTAGCGCTTGATTAGTAGGATTAGAACCACAAGATTTATGCATCTTTTTTAGAGTTAGAAGCTCTTTGAGTTGGACCTCATATAATGCATAAATTTTATGAAATTCCTCCTCATAATCAATTTCATCATCATCGCTACTATCACTATCACTAGAGGAATGGTAGGAATTTACCTTGGGGTCTTCCCGTGCCATGAAGCACATGTAGTTCCGCTCGTTCCTTTTGCTTGCTTTTCCTTTATTTTCGGATGATGATGAGCTATCGGAATCCTCATCATCATCGCTTTTATCCCAAGCCCCAAAAGCTTTTCTATTTGGCCTTTTGCCTTTGTATGACTTTGTTCTCTTATCTTTGTTTTTCTTTAGAGGACATTCATTCTTCATATGGCCTGGCCTATTACATTCATAACAAATAACATCATTAGTGGAATTAAACTTACGGTTGTGTGACTTACGTGCTTTTAGGATTTTCTTGTATCCTTTGGAGATGAGTGCCATTTGTTTCTCCATCTCATCTTTGACTTCATTCTCGGACTCCTCTGTATCCGATGTTGCTTTGAATGCAAGGTTTTTCTTCTTTTCACAGTGTTCCTTGGTCTTTCGCTCTTGCAATTGGAGTTCATACGCCATTAGATTGCCGATGAGATCCTCCAAAGTTAGCTTTGAAGTGTCGTTGCCTTCTTCAATGGCCGAAGCTTTGGATTGCCATTCGGGAGTGAGGGATCTAAGGATCTTGCATACGTGATCCTCTTGTGTGTACTTCTTTCTCAATCCCGCAAGTGTGTTGACGATCTCTGTAAACCTCGTGTACATCGCCGTTATGTTCTCGTCTTTCTCCATCATAAATTTTTCATACCTGCCAGCATAAAGAGAAGATTTTGACGATTTAACTTTTTTGGTTACCTTCATGTGTTACCTCAAGAAGTTTCCATATTTGATGCGCGGAGGTAGCCATGGAGATGCGGTTGTACTCCGTTGTGTCAAGGCCATAATATAGTGTGGACACCGCCTTGGCATTTAGAGATACTTTGTCCTTCTCCGTCTTGGTCCACCTTTCTTCCTCAAGAGTGGGTTCTTCATAAGGATTCTCCACTATCTTCCATAGATCATAGGAGATAGAGAGAAGGTACATTCTCATCCGATTCTTCCAAGATCCATAATTTGACCCGTAGAGAAGTGGTGGTCTGGAGGAAGATTGTCCTTCGGGGAAATGATTGGTTGATGCCATCTACAACCTCGCTCTGATACCAAGTGTTGGATCCTGTGGATGGCAAACAACACTAGAAGGGGGGGTTGAATAGTGTTGTATAAATAATAAATATTTTTCATTCTTTAATCAATCAACACAAAACAAAACCTTCTAATATTGCCTAAGAAACCAAGTAGAGTGATCTACGCTTGGTTCTTAATCAACTTAATTAATCTTTAAAACAAGTCAGAGATAAAACCCTTCTGGTAGTCGACTCCATAAGAACAATAGTCGACTCCCAGAGGGAAATTAAGCACAGCTCAGTTAAATAAATACTTAATGAAGATATATAAGATTTCACAGAAGTATAAGAGAGAAGCAAATACAGAAATTGATCTTGCAATATATTATGAATGAGTTACAAATGTAATACTCAATGAATCAAGATAAACAAAGTAGAGATAAACAATCACAGAGAGAATCAAACACAAACACAAGGATTTTTATCCTGGTTCCCCACAACCCTGGGTACGTCCAGTCCCCGACCAATCCGGTACGAGATTTCCACTATTGCCTTAGCAATACAAATACCCAGCCTCAACTAGGATTTCCGACCACCTAGACTTGTCTAGGATTTTACCCTTGCCTCACAACCCGAGGACTTTACCTTGCCTCACAATCCGAGGACTTTACCTTGCTTCACAATCCGAGGACTTTTCACAAACTCCTTGCCTACAACAAGGATTTACAATCACCCTTATCACCAAGGGACTACAAGTAAAATCAAATCCAATACACCACAATGAATTAGTGGAGATTGGTTTTTACACCCAATAATTCTATAGCCAAGATTAAATTTGCAATAGTGCTTAACGTGGCTAAAAGAATTTAAATCATTTGTAGATCACACAAAGAATATGAGTTTATTCAATGTGATCTAGAATCTAGATGTGTTCTTAGATTACACAAAGAATATGAAATTATTCAATGTGATCTAGAATCTAGATGTTTCAAAAATCCTTTGAGAATATAAAAAATCAAAGAGAAGGATTTTGAAAACCAATTTGCAATAGCCAAATAATAATAATGATCTTAAAAAGAATTGTAAAAGAATATAAGCAATAAGATCAGAAATTGAAAAACCGATTTGGCTATGGAGAACTTTGAGAGCGATGAGAACGATGAGATCTTTTGAGAGAATAAGAATTTTGCTCAAGAGTAAATTGGTGAGAAAAATGTTCTCATAGGGTCTCTATTTATAGAGCCAAAGGAGAATTCAAAATGATTCAAATCAAGTTTGACTTCAGCCCAAAAATCAAGCAATGAATAAATGAGAGAGTGAATCAAGGAATTCTGGTCGCACAGCTGGTAGTCGACTCCCTAACTTTGGTAGTCGACTCCCAGAGTGTCTCAGAGAAAATCTGCTACAACTAGTAGTCGACTCCCTAACTTAGGTAGCCGACTACCAGACTATCTTTTCTGGTAGAAGACAGAAATCAGTGTAGTGAACTACTGGGTGTTTGTAGTTGACTACAAATTGAAACTTAGCTTCTATGAAAAGAATGCTCTCAAATAAGTTTAAAATGAGTTTTAAAAACATTTTAGAAAATCATTTTGTGTGTGTGCAAATTCTTCTTGGCTTTGACATAATCCTAAGAAAATGGAAACCAACTCACACACTAGACTCTATGAAGAACTTGAAGCCATGAATGAGCTTGAGCTAGTTGCATATGCTTCGCTTGAATTTGAGCTCCTCTTTAGCTTGACCACATTCTTTGAGCTTTGGAGTTGCGAGCTAAAATCTTCATCTTCTATGTGTGTGGTTGAAGTTCTTCTTCTCGGAGTATGTTTCGAGCTTCAATTAGCTTATTGCACAACCTACACACTTAAGTAGTATGATTAGTAATTTAACAACATTTGGTGTGATCATCAACAAAACAAACCACTTGGGGGTGGGACTAGATTTCCATCACTCCCGACCCCTCCTCGCACAGACGCAGTGGTACATCCCCCTCTTTCGAACTACGAAGAAGTGCTGAAACAGTGCCAGGGACAGACTCAGGTAGCTAGCAAGGCATAGGACGACGAACCCCACTAGCAAGCCCCAGGAGCGGGACACCAAGGCGAAGATCGACAGCTCCAGGAAATTCAACAGGTGGAGGAGATAAGGATGGATCGGGAAGCGGAGCCCCAACTCAAGAGGCCGAGCGTAAACCCCAACTTCATTATCCCCAGGTCAACGTACCCTTTCCTCAGGTCCAGGGACCCGCACTTCACAGGGTGGACGCACGAACCGCACCCGAATCTCCCTAATGTTGATCCTATCCGACCTACACCTGACGGCCTCAATCACCCTTGGTACGTCGGTGCGCCACGTGCTCCTTCTCTGAGGCCTCTGCACCCACCACCACCTCTCCTCTTCCATTGACTCCTCTGTCGGCACACCACTGCTTCCTCCGAAGTCAAACTGAGAAGCCAT
This sequence comes from Scilla litardierei, assembly GCA_030789695.1. Taxonomy (NCBI): domain Eukaryota; kingdom Viridiplantae; phylum Streptophyta; class Magnoliopsida; order Asparagales; family Asparagaceae; genus Scilla; species Scilla litardierei. Next base: position 25,278,368 of record CM061134.1, read on the forward strand.
CGATCAAAGGGTCAAGATATTACCTAGCAGAGCAATCGAGCTAAGAGGACGATCGGAAGCAGATCTCCGGTGGGGGCAGCAGCGACAACGTCAGCGAGCGATGAACGAAAGCCGGAAAGCACGAAGAAGAATTGAAATCGGAAGAAACTTTCCGCCGATCTTCTTCTCCCCATACTTATAGGAGACAACATGCCATCCCGACCGTCGATGCACTGCCACGCGGCGACCATCGGAGCATCCCTGACGCCTCGAATGGCATGACAGTCACATCAGCCACGCGTCACAACTTCAATAGCGGAGGCGCTTTGATTTTCCCCCTTCGCCCTTTCAAATCGCAATAATGGCCAGCCGGGCGGGAACTCCAAGACCAACAACGCCGCTTCCGAGCACGGTACGAAGTCCAAATCATCGTTTTCTGGCAGGGGAAGTGGTACGCCATCCGAGCCGAGCCGGGCTCCCACCTCGACCTCGAATGCCGAGGGCAATTATTACGACCTAAAGATCGTGATAGTCCGACCTTCCATCCCAGTCCGTCGAACACCCTGCCGGCTCATCCCTCCTTCACAGAGGCCAGCTGGCCCAGTGATAGGATGCTCCTTGCCCCAGCTTCGGAGGCCGCTCGCTAACTTTCCCAGGCCAGCAGGGCGCCAGTCGACCCTAGAATCTGACACGACGGGGGGAAGGGCGCACTCCACCTCGACCGTTGATAAGGGCACACACCGCCACAGTCCCCACGGGTCGCGCGCCCGTTCACCCCCCAGCTCGCCGGGAACAGCGCGCAAGGCGTACGACCAGGCCGCACGTCCTCAGTCAGGGGCGAACTAGCGACCCATGGTTAGCCCTGCTCATTGGATGCACTCCAACGACTCTTTGGCACATCTGACACGACAAACAACCTAGTACAAGAACGCTACTGACACTTCCGTCATCTGACCATCTGACAAAGCACTCCCTGGCCGCTGCGCCCCCTGACACTTGGTGCTTTCGGCCCTGACCTCCTGAAAAAAGCGTCCTTGGCTGTTGCGCCGTCTGACAAAAGCATGGCTGACACCCCTGATCCTGACATCCTCATCCGAAGCTTCCGCTAACAGTTGGGCCAGCTCAGCACGTCGAGTCAGCACGCCAGGTCAGCCTCACCTAACCGCCTCCGTCAGGTATAAATACCCCTTCGCCTCCAACGGGGAGTGGGTTGGCTAATTTACTCTCAATCTCATTATTCACACACAAGAGCAAAGGTCTTCCACATCTTTATTCTTCTACAACTGATAGCTCGTCACGTAAGGTCGACCCACTCTTAGTCCGACCTGCGTGCCTAGTCTCTGCTTTAAGTCCTATTACTGACTTAGGCATCGGAGAGGCTAATGGTTGGACCTCAACCTGTCCTTTCTGACCAGCTGCTCCTTGTGCAGGCGAGCTCATCTCTGCAGGTCGCACTCAACTCCAATCTCAGGCAGTGCGGACGTGGAGCAAAGTCCTTGAGGAATCGGCTCCGTGGTCAGGCTTCGTAGCGTGTTCAGCCTCTTCATTACGCTAGTCACCTGTCAAATAGCCTACCCTAATCTCATCATAAACACAACCACTGTGCCCTTGGTTCCCCGTAATACAAATTCATTGTACGCGAGTTTTACCCTGCAACACTAATCATGTTCATTGAGTGTGTAGGAATTAAAATAAAATTTCATATAAAGAGTCAAATGCAAAAGGAAGAATGTTGACCAAGAATCTTGATCAAGAAATTGAAGACAATCAATATGTAGAATTGGTCATAGATGAAATGTGGAGGAAGCTCATTGAATGGAACAAGAGCCCAAGACTCTAAGGCATGGAAATGATGGACTTGAAGCTACATCAAGGGTTTATATTTGATGTATTTTTGTATTTGAGTCCATGTCCTTAGAATTTATGCAGGCCTTTAATTTTGAAGCTCCACACACACTTAGAAAAACATATTTAATTCACAAAAATATTTTGAAAATCATGCTGAAAATATTTAGAGAGAGTATCACACTCCTTCATGATACATTTCTTTGTATCCGATAGGAGTCGACTCCTAGATGTACTAGAGCATAGGAGCTCCAGAGCGGTTTCAGGCGGCTGATTAGTAGTCGGCTCATGTATTTAGGAGAGCCGACTCCTTGTCAGTAGTCGACTCCCTAATGTACATGAGTCGACTCTCAGCCTCCAATAGTCTAATTGACTTACCCTTTGACTACCTGTTAGGAGAGAGTTGTGAAGATAGTTTGGGCATACTTGTTGGCCTAGTTAGCCCACTAACTAGGTCACACTTTTAATTTTGATGATGACAAACAAGTTATGTGGTATTAATAATTTCATTAAGTGATTTCAGGTACAATTATGCAAAAGAAATTGTTTGTGCAAAAGAAAAATAATGTGTGGATTATTGTGAAAAAAATTAAAAAAGAGCTCTATTTCATCCACAATTATCCATCCAACATGAAGATGAAGATTTGACTAAGTCAAAGATTGAAGATTTGATTGGATTCAAAAGGAGTTTTATCTAATGGGGAGTCCTATCTTCAATAGGATTTGCCTAAGTCAAAGATTGAAGATTGGATTGGATTCAAAAAGAGTTGTTTCTAATAAGTAGTCATATTTTCAATAGGATTTGCCTAAGTCAAAGATTGAAAAATTGATTGGATTCAAAAGGAGTTTAATCTAATGAGAAGTCCTATCTTCAATTGGATTTGCTTCAGTCAAGTTTAATCTAATAAGGAGTTCTATCTTCAATAGGATTTGACTAAGTCATAGATTGAAGATTTGATTCAAGAATTGATAGAAGATTTGAAGACTAGGTGTTCTAATTGAAGAGAATCTCATCTATTCTTTAAAATAGGGATGTTATCAAGAGAAATTGGATTAGAGAAATTGGACAAGAGAAATTAGATAAGAGAATTTGGACAAGAGACATTGGATAAGTGATGAGATTTTGAGAGATAAGAGAAGAGGTGGGGAATTTTGTGATGAGTGAGAGATAAGAGAATAGGTGGGGAATTTTGCACATACAACCCCGGGTTTTGCATTTTTGCCCCTGGACTCTCCCCACACACACCCCCACACTTTATATTCTCCACTCTTCCCGACCATTTTTTTCCAGTCCACGTGCACGTGTGCACAGGTTATTTACTAGTATCTCTATAAAAGGAGAAGACCCCTCCCTTGGAGAAGGATCCCCATTGCATCCCATTGAGCTAAAATATTCAAAGATTAGCCATCCTCCTCCAAGGCCGAATTTCTATCTTCCAAGTTTCATAATGATCATCAAATTCGTGGTAAGAAGAAGAAGCTCGACAGACGACGCTGAAAAGTGCATAATTTTTTATCCATAGCTCCGATTGACGAATCGTTTATGCATGGACGACCATAACTTCATGATCTGCATAATGGTGATATTTATCGTTTGCTCAACTAGCAAGCACAGATCCAGATTTTGCAGTTTGTGCAGAACAGTTCCTGCAGATTACAGATTTGCGCAATGAACTTCAGAGAAGCATAACCTTTGATTCAGACGTCAGATTGATGAGCTGTTTGCACCTACATGATACACAACTTCGCAAACTACATCATGGTGATATCTTTCTGGTTTTTACTTCAGTATCAAATCAGTTTCATTATAATTGTGTGAGGTTGTATTGAAAGAGTAGCTTCACCCAGAAGCTATCTTTGAGCGTAAAATTTGTGAACACTATTTTGTACGGTTCGATCACCACCCACAAGCATGATCAAGTTGTTTACCTTTTTGGTTATAAAAGGGGTGAAATCCTCATAGGTTTTGGGTTCGGAATAGAGGCGGGGAGCCACTCTGTTAAACACACTTGTGCTTGCATCTCTGATATGTGATTGTGTGCTTCGCATAATTCCGTTGTGCTTGGAATACACTATATTCACCCCCAGGGTGCTTGCAATACTGTCTTGGGCAGAATTGTTCCATATATATTGGAGGAATGTGTATGTATTAACTAACCATCGTTGCATATCTTTAAGCCTTCCTCAAGTGATTTTAAGCTTTATTTCTCTCTTTAAAGATTTCTCTCTTAGCCAAAAAGATTCTCATTTTACAAAGCTTTTAAGCACAATTGGTTTGGCCCCTTGATTTGTGAATCTCTTAAGCTTTATCTTGATTATATTGAGATCATAATCAAGTTTTCTTTTGACCTCTTTGGTTTAATTTTTCATTTTACTTGAGATCAAAAATATTTTTCCATAGCCATTCACTACACACTTAAAGAGCTTCAATCTTCATTGGATATAAGAAAGGTTGTAACAACTTCTTCATCTTCAAGAGAAAGGTTCGTAAAATCCACACAATGGTGTGGTGGTAAGTATTTGATTGTAATAGTTTGAAAAGCCTCAAGTGTGTGAGGTCCTCTTTGTAAAGTGGTTTATTAGTTGTATTGGAAGATCACTTTTTGGAGAAGTGGAAGGTTGTAGAAGCCCTCAAGTTGAGGCACTGTGCTCTCTTGGTAAGAGCGGTTTAGTGGATGCTAGATGTAGGCTAGGGTTGGCCGAACCAGGGCATATCATGTGTGCTTACGTTGCTCCATGTCCCTTACCCTTACTCTCTTATTACTTGCATTTATTAGTCCACGGTGCATATTTACTTTGATTGCAAGTGATTATAGTGTTGTCTAATATCTAAAGGAGTACTTTCATAAGAGACATGAGCAAGAATGGTTTAAATTTAAATTACACATTATTTTTACACAACACTATTCAACCATACCTTTTAGTATTGCTTTCCATCTACATGATCCCAACACTTGATCTCGAAGAGCTCTAAATTCCATCTATTTGAGATCAAGTTCTCTTATAGCTTCATCACATACATAAGTGCTTCAACTCGGTGATTTGTAATTATATCAACAAACGCATTTTAAGTATCTCATTTATTGCTTTGAGAAGGAAAATCCTCATTGTATGTGAGGTGGTTCTTTCATTTGAGAGGTGATAGTGGATGCTCAATATAGGCCAGGGTTTTGAAAAATTAATTGTGTGTTTATTTGTGCTTTCTGTGCCTGGTTTCTTACTTGTATATTTTATTTTTCCACTATTTATCTTTGTAATTGCAAGTTAGATTGTTGATAAAGAGTTTAACTTGGTGACTCAAGTTAAAATCTTTGAAAAAACTTAGAGATTTATTTTTAAATTGCATAAACATTATTCACCCAACTATTTTGTTTCTCATTGCCATCTGAGGTAATCCAATGAACTTTTCTCACAGAATTAATTCTCCTTGAAATTATGCTTAGTATTTCTTAGATCTTCTATGTTTTGAAACCATTTGTAAAATTCTCTTTGTAGCTAAGAATTGAGAAGATTTCACTTTCAAACAATTGAAACATCTGAAAATTCAACAATCAGTGCAAATACTATGATCAAATTCGTGCAAATGCATCAAATTCGTCAAAAAATTCAACGATCAGTGCAAATGCTATGAAAAAATTTCATTTGAAAATGTTCGTATGTGAAGTTAAAGTTGTTTGGTTTTTTCGTATCTGTTTGATACAAAGTAGAGCACAATAACAATTTGAATGGCATATGTATAATTGCCCCATGAACCAACATGCGACACATGGGAATGTGGCACAATTTCGACATCGTTTTTAAATCTCCTTCCTTGAATTCTTTCTTCAAAATGCGCTTGTCATGCCACCGCTTCAACTTCTCTTTGTAGATTCGAGTATTTCCGTAAGCGTTGAGCCAGATCTCATCAAGCTCACTCAGTTGTAGCTGTCGGTGGCTCCCTGCCTCCTTGGCGTCGAAATTCAGATTCTTGACGGCCCAAAACGCCTTGTGCTCTAATTTCGCAGGCAGATGACATGCCTTCCCGTAGACAAATCGGTAAGGGGTTGTGCCGATTGGAGTCTTGAACACAGTCCTGTAGGCCCAGAGCGCGTCTGAAAGTTTCAATGACCAATCCTTCCTAGAGTTAACCATAGTCTTCTCCAGTATGCTCTTTATTACTCTGTTTGAAACTTCCACCTGGCCGCTTGTCTGCGGGTGATAGGCACGCCCGATTCGGTGCTGCACTCCGTACTTCTTCAAAAGAGCTTCAAATTTCTTCTCTATGAAGTGGCTCCCTCCGTCGCTGAACAAGACTCAAGGCACGTCGAATCTCGGTAAAATATTGTTTTTAAAGAATCTGGCCAAATGGAAAAATTCAAAGATGAAAATCCAAAACCCATGTTCTTACTTAAAAGTTGAGTAGATAATAGTTCACACTTTTTCAAAAGAGAAGAAATGTCGTCATCCCTAGCAGATAGATGTAAGTTAAGCTTAAGACATTGAGATTTGAGAGCCAATGTCTCATTTCTCAAAGCATCGATTTGAGAATCCCTCTCAAAATGACGGAGTCACTATCCAAAACATGAGCACCATCCAACCGACGATTGAGAGAAGAATTTTCTTCTCGTAACTCATGAATTTAAGAAATAAATCCTTCTTTCTCTGCATGCAAAGATTCAATCAAAGATATGTGAGAAGCATGCAAAGTAGAGCAATCAAATGTGTCATCATGATGTGAATGTGCACTAAACTTATGAGCATCCAATAAATTTTTACTACAAACAGGATCATGCTCACAGGAGGATTGACTTTGAGATACTTACAAACAGGATCATGCTCATAGGAGGATTGACTTTGAGATACCTCATTTACGCTTGACTCAAGAACATCATCCTCCTCAAAAACATTGCCATTGATGTACTTGACTTTAAGCTAGCTTTACATCTCATGTGCCGTCTCCATTCATAAAGTGTTCTCGTACTCATGATTAAATGTGGAGATGCACAAAATCCTCTTGGCTTGAGCATCCATCAAGAAATTTGCAGTCACCATTAACACAGATTGCCAGAGATTGTTACTCTTGAGATGATCAATCATCTTAGTTCTTCATTGAGCATAGTTCTTTCCATCGAAGCAATGTGGAGGTTGTTGAGACGAAGACGTAATGTTTGCAAAATCCACCAAACTAAAGCTCCAATACCAATTGTTAGGGCATGTGGCTACATAATACACTAGAAGGGCACATGCATAGTACTGTAAAGGCAATCAAAATTGCGTAATTAAAAGTTACTAAAATTAAGTGCACAACGCAGTGAAAATTAAAGCGATTAGCTCAACAACAACAAACACAAATAGAAATACACCAAAGCAAATCACAAACATATGGTTCAGATCCTTATTCCAAGGCGTTTCTACTCCAGTCCCACGTTGCAATTGTACTCTGTGGATTCCACTAACACCCTTCACACGCACAAACAACCAACTTCACAACTCGGTGCTTGGTTAAAAATTCTCCCACTACAGGAGCACAAATAAAAAATCCCTTCCATGATACCAACACGCACTATTCCAAGTACTACACTCTTTTCCAAGAGCACACCGTTTTATATGGGCCAACCTCCCTTTCCAGAGAGACACTCCCACAACCCGGGAGCAAGGTTACAACGAAACAAATGTAACACAAATTACACACTGACCTATGCCTCGAATAGATATTACCTATATGAAGATGAAGGCATGAAAGTGTGGAAACCAAGTGCTTGAGATGATGAACTTGATGCACTTGGGAGCTTCTTCTTAGACTAGGGTTTCAGCCTTTAAATCATGCAATAAGAGTAGGAGAAGAGTGAGTGAAGATGATGATGAGCTTTATCCTCAAGCTTTTGGCTCTCTAAAATGCTTTCTATAGGAATGGAGAGATGCCAAAAACTCACTCTCAACTAGCTTAAATATCATCTCAAAACAGCCCACTTAATGACAAAAATAACGGCTATAAACGACTAGTAAAAAATCCTAACGGCTAGATTTTTGGACACGACCAGATATCTTATGAAGACATATCAGACGTCTGATATACAAGAGTAATACATCTGGTCCAACGTAATACATCGTCTGACAGACTCTATCCAGAAAAACACTAGATCACCAAAACAATCATAACCGACACAATATGATTTCGATTGAGATGATTCAAGATGTGTTAGAAAGCTAGTGAAAGAATGCAATACAATGAGCTAAGAATGGATGAGAAATTTCTATCACAGAAAAATTGATAAAGGTTTGAAGGCTGAAACAGATTGCAAAAATTCCAACACAAGATAATCAGATGTTTGGTGAATACTTGTTAGATGGCTGATCAATTGTTCAGTCATTTGGCAAGCCTTCTACAAACAACTAATAATTGTGGGTGAGAAAAAACAAAGAGATCTGGAAAATAAGTACCTATTGTTAAGTCGACTAGAGTTTATTGCCTAGATGTCTGAGACACTGTACACATGACTGGTCTTTGAACTTTAGACGGTTGACACATGGCTATATCTAAAGGAATGAAATTAGATACTCCAGACGTTTGGTGATTTTATACCAGACGTCTGTCCTGCTCCAAAAAGCACTAACTAGAGTGTTTTGAGCATATGACTAAATGGGATGGGTTCTAGATGATTTCTAAGATACCCTATATTGGAAAATGATGCAAATGTGAGTATGTGTTCATCAATTCAATGCTACAAATATTCTATGAAAGAAAAGCTAAAATTCATGAAGAAAAAATAAAATTACACTTGAAAACTTCAGTCTTCATGCAATTCTTTTCACTAAGCCTTGAATCCATCATCATCATCACCAATATGCGTTGTCGCCTCATCAAGATAATCACTAGTAAATATGAGACTAAAACATAAAAGATGATTAGCACAAAATAATGTTGATCATCATCAAAATAACATCGGCCTTGAACTCAAGAACCAACACTACGAACGAAAGAGGTAACTCAGTATTACTCATCACGGATCGTATCATATCTGATAAAGTGTGATGCATTCTCTTTGACATACCATTGTGTTGTGGTTTGTAAGGAGGAGTAACTTGAGAGAGAATCTCATTCTCTTTTTGGCTAGGAACTCCAAACATAAGTATTCCCCTCCTCGATCTGGTCAAAGAATATTAATACTTTTTATGTCTGTTCTCTACTTCATCTTATATTTTATGAATTTTTCAAAGGTATCAGACTTGTGTTTTATTAAGAACATATATCCAAACCTTAAGAAGTTATCGGTAAAAGTAACTAAGTAGAAATATCCACATCGTGTTTATGTAGAAATCGGGCCACATACATCATTATGACGAGTCTCAAGAGTTCCCTAGTTCTTTCCCTTAGTCATACAAAGGATGTTCTAGCAATTTTATTCTCTGAGACAAGACTTGCAAGTTACATGTGGTTCAAGATCTAAAGGATCCAAAAATCCATCCCACTACAACTTACTAAGTCTTTTCGCACAATATGATCTAGTCTGTAATATCACAAATAGGTTTCATTTGTGCTTGTAGTCTTTTTTTATTCGAACTTTGAACATTCATGGATGGTGCTTGCATTAATCATAAACATGATTATGCAATGTACCAAATCCAATCAAGATATTTTTATTAAAGATGTTCATAAATTGTCCTTCAAAATGAATTTATATTCTTCTTTATCTAATAAAGAAATATATGCAGTATTACAAATCATTTTTGATACATACAAACAATTACGTAAATCAAAATGTTGCCGCTATGTAATCTAAGATGAAAATCACATACGACGATAGCAACTCCACTTTCTTCAGTCCCAACATGTAGAGTCATCTCTCGACTTTCAATTTTTTATTAATGAAAATGATAAAATTGATGAAATCAAAGAAGACGAAAGATATGTTGGAAAGAAGATGACGAAGAGAAGAGGAGAAGATGGTGGCGGGTGGATAATGAAGAGAGGTGTGCAAGGTTAAAAAGAATTTTTTTAAAAAATAATTTTGTTTGAATGGCCAGCTTGTAAATAGATTGTATATATATGCGTAAAGTAGGGATGAAAACCGAGCCGAATCGGATCAGGCCAAGGCAATGCCCCGATCCCAATATATTTCAGGCCTAAAATTCAAACCCGGCCCCAGCCGTAGGCCTTTCAAATGGAAGCCCTAACACTACACTACGGGCTTTCGAGCTGGCCCTCTACGTGTTTCAATTGCAATTCTAATACATGATTATTAATAATAACATATCAAACAATCAAATTAAGAGTAATAATAACATGTAGCTGGTAAGTATTATAATTGTTAGGGCCTCGAGGCCGGCCCATATAATTAAGGCCCATGTATACTGGAAGCCCAAGTGAACAGCTCTCCGACCACCCGGAAGGAATACTAGCCCGAACGAAAGATCGCCTCTACACAGAAAAGCTCGCCTCGCCGAGCGACAAGCTCGCCCTCAAGGTCAACTAAAGAAGGCCGCACAATCTCCCCGCAAGAAGCACGGTCAGACGGTCCGAAGGCACCAAGCTCGGATGTCGAGCTTGACTCTTCCCAAGAGCGACCGAGCATAAATATCTCTAACAGTGTGACTTAGGGCCACCTACCCCCATTAATGACAGAGGTTAAAGGCGAGAACTGATGGCCGCCAATCACATCTCCCATTAATGCATTACTGAGTCTGATATCGTTTGACACACATTAATGCGTAAATATCTCTGACACCCCCCGTCGACCTATCGCTTCTCCACTTGCACTCCAGCTAAGCAGTTTCGACAGCTAATGGGACGGCAAACAACCGACTCTCAGCCCTATAAATATCACCCTTCAGCCACCAAGGATGGGGTTGGTTAGTTGAAATCTATAACTTCTATCCAGTATTCAAGGTCGGATATCCTCCATATATTCGTGCATTCCTCATAAGCTCGCCACGCAATGCTGATCTGCCTTAAGATCGCCTGGCGTGTTCGACATATTTCATACAAGTCATTCACTGACTTAAGCATCGGAAAGGCGACTGGTTGACAGCCAACCCCGCCTTTCTGACGAGTTGTTATTCTCGCAGGAAGCTAGCCTCAGCTACCGAGAGTCGCGACCTTCGACGACCATCAGGCGACCTTGGATTCTTCGCCTCCGAAGCGTGCTCCAAGCTGTTCTAGCCTCGTCATCAACCCCACACTTGTAATTATTGTACCCGTGATTCTCATTTAATACAAAAATCTATTGTTGGGCAGACTTGGCCCGCAACAATAATTATATTCATCAATTTTATAAGTTTCTTCTTGATTAGGTTATCATGATTTCCTACTTTCATCAATTTCATAAGAAAGAAGAGTTAATTTCTAGGTGTTGTGCTTTCAATTTTTTTTTGGAGTGAAGAAATTAGAAAGAGAGAAAATTTGATCGAATTTTTTAAATCGAAATTTTAAAAATTATCAATTAGGTTTTGATTAGAAAAAGGGAATGAAGGGTCTGTGTCAATTTTTTGATTTCACTTGTACTACCGAATCAAATGTTTTCATGGGCATGTCATTACATGTTATAAAAATGGGTTTTTAGCATATCTGTCCCTTAAATCTTGCGTATTTTAATATATGCCCCTCAAAAGTTCGTATTTGCCCTCAAGTCCTTCAAAAGTTCGTATCTAATCTTAATAGTCCCTCTCACTAACAATTTATTAAAACTTTAACGGAAATAGGAATATTCCGTTAGGTTTGGGCTTAACGACGTGGGGGGTTCCGGGGGTTTTAGGGTGGAGGCGGCGCCGTGCTAGGACGACAGCGACGGCGGCGGTGCCGCCTCCTCGTCTGAGGGAGGGGGGGCGCGCCCTCCCCTGCTGCTTTGGGGGGAGGGGGCGGCGCCCCCTCCGCCTCGGCTCGTCTGAGGCGAGGCGGAGGGGGCGCCGCCCCCTCCCCCTAATTTCGGGGGAGGTGGGGAGGAGCGGCGTCCCCTCCCACTGTTTTCTGGGTGGGGTTAATTAATACTTAATTAGTGGGGGTTTAATGATTAATAAACGTAATTTCTTAATTAACTAACTATAATCATTAATTAATATAACTTTTTAATAGAAAACCGAATGGAGTGACTACTAAGGTTAACGTTTAAACTTTAAAGGACTTATGAGCAAATGTCAAGATTTGAGGGACAAATATTCGCAAGATATAGGGTACAGATATGCTAAAAACCTTATGAAAATTTATATGAATGGAGGCCTTAAAAAATTCGGACATATGCCTTAACAACGGTCTTCTTTTTAGAAAGCTGGTACCGGGTTCGGGCTTTTTCGGGACCGGGTAAGGTGCTATAGGGCTGGACCCGGCCCATTTTCATCCATGGCCTAAAGTGAAAATCAGCGATTATACAGAATTTCCCATATAAACCCCCCCGCCCAATGTTCCGACCACAATCTTCACTCTCTCACGGATGGATCCGGACACCGCCCTTTTCCCTTCATCTCCGACCAACTCCTCCCCATCGTCCTCGGATCTCGACACCGAGGTAAGCCTAACAAGACCTTCACCGCCCCCATTTTCTTGATTCACTAAAATGCCCTTTCTCGCTCACATTATTTACGATCCTAATCCTACAGTCGACGGGCTCATTCTTCCCCGATCGCAGCACGACCCTCGGCACTCTGATGGGCGTCAACTTCGCAGCCGCTACCGAGGCCTCTGCAGTCAGGCCCGGTGGGGTTCCGTCGCGGAGGGATGCGAACGGCGGCGGCACCGTCGCCAAGAAGGCGGCGGAGAGGCGGCAGAGGGGGAGCGGGGAGCGGCGGCGGAGCTGGTGGCGGCTGTGCCGGGACGACATGGTGGGGTCCACAGCGCTGGGGGGCTACCTTCAGGTCGAGAGGAGGTCGTCGGTTGACAGCGGCGCCGTCGCCGGCAATGCTGGCGTCGCGGAGGGGCGGTTCTTCGGCGAGGAGGTGGGGGTCGAGGCGGAGCACGTGGCTGTCGGGGGAGGCCGGCTGTTTGAGAACGGGCGAGTGCTGCCGCCGCCTTCCGCGGCGATGGTGACTGTGGTGGAGAGGAGGAGGAGGGAGAGGGTGCCGGTGCTGCTTGCCGGAATCTGCAGCGGTGGAGTCGGGTAGATTTGTAATTTTTGGGTGTGATCCTTCTTCCGTTGAAAATTGGAATACACATATTCTTTTCTTTTTATTTATTATAATTTTCCTTTTACTTAAAGAAAAGAAAAGTTAAATTCCGATGTATCAAAAAAAAAAAAAAAAGAAAAGAAAAGTTAGATGGATGCCAACTGTTGCCTTCTTTCTTTCTCTTTTTTCCCCCCTTTTTTCCTGTTGCCTTTTGTTTTCGTTTAATTTGAGTGGATTTGTATTTTCCGATCTTTGAGGGTTGGTTTGTATAATGAGATATTTAGGGGCGAAAAAAAAAAAGAAAATTTCATTGGTTTTATTTATTGATTTACTAGTAAATGTTTGCGTCTGAAGGAATGGAAACTATTGTCACCTTTACACAAAGTGCAAAAAGGATGTAAAATTGTGAAAAGAAATGTTAAAAATAAGAAAATATGAAAAAACAGTGACCGAAGAGCAAAAAAAACTCGGCAAAAAAAACTCGGTGGCAACGTGCAAAAAGGACAATGACAGAATTGTAAATAGTGCACAGACGAAAAGACTTATTTGTTTCCATGAAAAAATGATGGCAAGATTGACATTAAGGAAAACGAGAGCCTCTGTTTTGGTCTCTACACTCAAGCCTCAAGATGGATCGTGGCAGCCCGGTCCGACCGGGCCAGGATCGGCCGCGTTGACAGAGCCGCAGGTCAGGCCCAGCCTGCTGGCCGGGTCGACCCGGGCCGGTCCGAGCCTGGTCCGAATACACTTTTTTTTTAAAGAGCAGCCCATGTCTAAGTTGAGGTATAAATAGGAGTACTTAAATATATGGATTTTTTTCAAATATTATGTTCAATAATTAAGGAGGGAATTACGCCTCTTAAACAAGAAATGTTTTTGGCTATAAATCCATTTCCTTTCATATATGGAGAGTGAATTTGCGATTAATTCAACGTCTTTCCACATTTGGTGGGACTCGTCAGGAATGGTTGAATATTGACATCTTACAAATTAATATTGCCTCAAATTCATGCTCCATATTAACATGAGTTGACATATGTATAATACATGCTGCTAATTACTTTAATTCATCTATTTACATTTTACTAGGGAAATCGATCTGACATCATTGCTTCCATCTGTCTTAGTTTCTTTGGCGTAGCCGCGTAGCAATGTCCATTCAACTAGCACATGTAATTTGTACAACAGATGTAGGGCTTTTCTGCACACAGACGGCTCTATCTATGTTTTATGGAAAATTGGGGAATTAAAAAAATCATATATTTAATATAATGTTGTAAACCATGACGGCTACGGAATCACGTAGCCCTGTATTTATAGTAATATGGTTACATAATGGGTGGATACACACTAACGGGTTGGGCCTCCAAAAGCCCGTTTATAACACTTCCCCTTATCCATCCATTGTTGTAAGCCGTGATGAACGCTTTAGGGTTCATAGAGCTTATCTGATCATGGTTCTATTGATACTTCTGGATCCCAAGTTTAAGAGTTCTTGCCTCGTTAAAACCTTTGCCATGGAAAACCCAGTGGGAAAAACCAGTGGCTAATGGTAAATAGTACAAGTCTCTATAACTTCCCCTGATCGATGGATATCACTAGAGGTGGATACTTCTGGATCCTAAGTTCGGGATAACTGCCTCGTTAAAACCTTTAGCTATGGAAAACCCAATGGGAAAAATCAATAGCCAAGGAAAAAGAGTACAGTTTCCGTAACTTCTCCTGATTAGTGGAAGTATTTAGGGGGTGGATACTTCTGGATCCAGAGTCAATGATGTTGCTTCGTTAAAACCTTTAGCTATGGAAAACCCAGTGGGAGAAACCAATAGCCAAGGGAAAAGAGTACAACACTACATTTGACTCCCCCTGATCTGTGCAAGCTGCAGGCTTGCAGATCTCCTAGGCTTTACATCAATCTCTTACAGTGTTCCGATAATAAGTACAAAGTACAGGGCATCGCTCACCTATACAAGACATCGCTCATCTATACAAGTATCGCTCATCTATGGCAGCTACTGAATCTGAGGGAGCTCTTCTGAAGAAGAGTGGTCTGCAGACTCGGTAGGTAGCACCACGTCTCTGACCCAGTCGTCATTGTGTCTGCGAGGTACTGCAGGACCTGGCTGTGCGTACTTATGATTTGCTTCTTGGATTGATGAGCCTCTCGGGATGGTGGGATTGATGTTGCCTTGGAAGCATGCTTTGTTGGTCTCCAGAAGTTAGTCGCTTCTTTGTTGCAGTCATCGCGATGATCTGTAACCTGTATCTGCAAATACATTTAACATGTTGGATGATCCTTGACCCTTGGAGGTAGCGCAGAAGCTACATATCTCTGGTCCAGTGGTGCGCTGCAGGCGCTGCACTGTATCTGGTTAAAGGGTTTACTGCCAGATAAAGGAGTGTACAAAAGACATTTGAGTAAGGCACTTCAGGACCTAGGATATCCTTCCCCTCTTCCAGCGAACGGAAGGGGTCTTAATGTGCATCCATACAACAAGTAGGTGTATTTGTGGATTACAATTATCCATGTTTCTTCATTGACTGGATGATAATTTCATCTTCTGGATGATAATTTCATCTTCTGGATGATAATTCATCTGCTGGATGATTATTCATCTGCTGGATGATTATTCATCTTCAGGATGATTATTCATCTTCGGGATGGTGGTTTCATCTTCGGGATGATTATTCATCTTCGGGATGGTGGTTTCATCTTCGGGATGATTATTCATCTTCGGGATGATGGTTTCATCTTCAGGATGATGATTCATAAGGGTAAGTTGTCACATCATCCATAACAACATAGCCTAAAATTATCTTTGCCAATCATATGGTTTTCGTAACTATGACCAAGGAGCCTGATGTATCAGTTCAAATAATTTTGTAAGTGAGTTAAGCTCATCTTACATGGTTACTTCCTGGTTTCTGCGAAATAAAGCTTTAAGGCTATAGCGTTTTGCTTATAGCATACGATTTTATTTATTTATACAATACTCGGTAGCCCACAGGTTTGCTATCTTTTGATATCAGGACTTCAGGTCCAAACACTTCACATTTCATAAGTGAGTCCAGCTCAACTTATTATTGCCTCGTTCCACATAATTTGGCCAAATTTCTGCGTTTGCTTCAGGAAACGGAGATTGTGAAGGATATCAATGGAAAAATGAAATGTGAGTAATTGTTGACAAGTGTGTTTTATCCAAATACCTCTCCGTGTACATACATTATTCAATTTATTCCAGATTTATCTCTTCTGGAGGTTCTGGAAAGGGAGAGGATATGGAGATGAGCTCACTTTCCTGTGGTGGTATTGTTTTAGGGTCTCGTGGTATGTCCTCTCATCCATTGAGGATATCCACTTCTGCTACTGGTAGATTGCATCCATTATAGTTGGTATGTCAATCCTAGCTAGATTTTTAGTAGCAGGGATGTGTGAATTTGACAATATTTATATTGTCAATAGCTATGTCTGATAACTGTTTAACAGTTTCATAAGTGTGGATCTTCAGGATCTCATCACTATTCATGATAATCAGATCATAGGTATTAATGTTTTAAATGGTCCATAGTGGTGATATGGGGATGTATACTCATCATGGCTCCATCGATAAGATGTGCACTAAACGCTTCCCCCGTTAGGGGTTCTCGGAAACTGTTTATATGAGGTGATCAGGTTCATATAAATAGTTTCTAAGGAGGCGTTCTGATGGTTTGCATGTTCCCACATGGTCACCTACAACTAGATTTCTAGTGGACAAGTAATCCGTTTAAATCATTTTAATGATTTACATATAGACCATTTCTGGGTGTGAACACAAAGCTTTAGGGTGTTCAATTTTCTTCCAGTTGTTAAATATAATTGATTTCCCAGTGTTATCCCAAAAATCCGCAATAAGCTCGACTTCAATGAAGTTGAGCATAGAACTAGGGATATGAACCCGTCAAGGCTCCATCTATAAGATGTGCTCTAATGCCTCCCCCGTTTGGGGATCTCGAAACATATTCATCTAGGAGGGTTAGTCCCGATGAATAAGTTCCACTGCGGCATTTTTGAGGGTGGTATGAGGGTAAGTAAAAGCCCAACCAATATTCCAGTAATATAATATGTCCGTTGTGATTAATAATAATCTGGACTGCGGTTGGATAACAAGGTTTTGATTATGACCGTTTTAAGAGGATATATAGATGAGTACTCTAAGGTATATCATCAGCTATATGTAGGGAGTGTGTGAGTCCACTTTTATCCCTCAAATACTCTCAAGAGGCCTAAAGGTCTCATTCTTCTAATGATAGTATATCATCTTAAATTCGTTTGAGTAAGTGAGGAGAGTCAATGTCCACGTGAATGGAGATGATCTCGTAATCATTTTTCCCTTTTGAATGGGATAATGAGAGTTTCACCCTTTTTTGAAGAATCTTCGGGTTCGTTTGGTTAATGATGTCTTGCATCATCAATCCAGGGTGACATCGATCCAAAGTTGGTCGATTCTGGACACTTCTTGTGTTCCAAATTAATTTCTCTGTTCAAATTTATGTGGGACTTTTGAACGTCCATTAAAATGCTCAAGTTAATTTTGTCCGGTAATAGGTGAACTCTGTTCAAACTGTGAAGGATTACATCTTCACAATGACTATTATGCGGATCATAGTTGGATAAAGCTTCAGGCTTTATTGGTTTCTTGAGTCATTAGGGATTTCATTTTGACGAATATCCTTTGAAACTTTATAAGTTTCAGAGAGTATATGGCATCCTCATTTAAGGAGTATTCAGGATGACAAATCATTTACAGTAAAAATGCATAAAAAACACATATATACTGCAAGAGAATACTACTAATAATTATGTTAGACAACAAGTTTCATAGTATGATGTGTGTTCTATAAAAATATACGTCCACAATTGTGCTCATTTTAGACTCATATTATGACAACAGATCAAATTTATTTTCAAAATTTATTTGTCCTCGGGGAGTAGTGAAATATACATACAGTCAATTTGACTTTCGTCGTTTAGACTATATATGTTTATATTTTTATATGGCATAGGTTAATGCCCATTCATTTTGCAAAAAGCATTATGGGTCTTGTCAGAACTTCTGGTCTAATATTGGGTTGCCATTGCATACTCCATATCGAGGTACATCATATCTTCCCTTTCTCATTTTTATTCAAGACTTCCCCTGTTTTCAGTCGTCCTTATTGTCGTTTATAAGGAAGAATGATTATTGGTCTTACGAAGTAGACATATACAAGGGAAATGAGTTAGTTTCTATATTTCCACTTTTCCAGTTTATGAGAGACTTTTAAAAGTCTATTTGAAAACTCAAGTATGGTCTTCAGGACATTTTGATTGAGTCATTCAAGTATTATGTGTATATAGAATCATGCTCTAGAGGAAACAATTACGTGGGTACGAAATTTAAAATTTCTCACTTATCTATTAAGCCACGACTTCGGGTGTACGCTTAAAAAATAAGGTTATATTCAAGAATCATACCTTATAAAGTGAGATTACTCAAAAGAGTTTGGCGGTGTTATGACAACTGCTGGTGTCATTATTGGTTTATACAAATCATAGATCTGAGAGATCTATTTACCGCGAAATGCGTATTTCTAAAAGAAAACGCATAAATGTTTTTCGTATAATCCATCCTACTTGTTAATTTTTATTAGTGTGAAAGGATGTTGACTTTTGATTTGATTTTGAACTTCAGGTTCATTTTGGTTTTGAACTCCAGGTTCATTTTGTCAACTAGGATATGATGTTAAACTTTTTGAAATCATTATTGGTTTGTTGACATAAAATGTTGTCATATCATGAGCACATCATACATATAATATAATGTAAAGCTTGTAAACTAAAAAGTTGTGCTCAATTAACCTGAATTGAAATAAGTATGATGTATACACATGCTATTTATATGCTGCAGGCATTTAAATAATCTCATCGCAGACATACAGTTTTGCTACATGCATTAAACTATGTCATAGTGATTTTAGCATGCTAAATAAAAATGTTCATCACAGAAACATTAAATATGCGACAGGCATATAATTTTCTACACATGCATTTAATCATCACATACATTTTATAATGGAAATGAAAATTTTTCGTTTAATAATTATTGGACCACTGGTCAACGTCATACACCGTTAGGTTAGTTAACTAACGACAGAGTGGTCGCAGGATCTTCCTAATTATTAAACGTGTAATAATCAAATAATCCAAGAAAAAATTGCGATGATTTATAAAGCATTAATCAGATTTTAACGAAGAAAAACTTAATTAAAGTCTGAAAAAGAACATGTAAAAACGAAGTTTTTGGGAAAAAACCCAGTTAGGATTTTTGGATGCGATCGTTCGTGCGGGCCCGTGCGGCCGGAAAGCATTTGCGCCGGAGGGACCGCCGCTTCGGGCGGCTAGAGTTTTTCTGTGCGCATCGTCGCTTCGGGCGGCTAGGGTTTCGTCGCGCGCGTCGCCGCTTCGGGCGGCTAGGGTTTCGTCGTGCGTGCCGCCGCTTCGGGCGGCTAGCGTTTGCTTCTTGCGCCCGCGGGGAGGGGGATTTTGCCGATGCCGCGTCGGGCGAAAGTGGTGGTTGCCGCTAGGGGCAGCGGCGGCGTCTGCCGCGTCGGGCGGCAGCGCCTCCTGCCGCTCCGGGCGGCAGCGGCGACTGCCACCGGGGCGGCAGCGTCTGCAGCCGCCCCGGGCGGCAGCGGCGACTGCCGCCCCGGGCGGCAGCGCCTGCTGCCGCTCCAGGCGGCAGCGCTGGCTGACTGCCGCCGGGGGCGGCAGCGGCACGATGCCGCTTCTGGCGGCGTGGAGATCGCAATGGAGGGGGGTTTCGTGCGTTCGTGGCTTCTGGCCGCGTAGCGACGAGAAATCCCATCTATGGTTTCAAGATTTGGGGAAGAAGATCATAAAAATAGGATTTTTATTTAAAAAGAACTATTTTTAGTCTTCAAAACAACGTTTTTCATCGTAAAAATTTGATTTTTGTTGATAAAAACGTCGCATCATTTGAAAAATTGATTTAGCATGTAGATCTAAGTTAAAACTCCGATCTATATTAATCAAAAATAGATCTAAGCATGTAGATCTAATCATATGCGCATAAAAGTTTAGATCTAGGGAGAAAATTACCTCTAGATCCTACCTGCCGGATCTAGCGACGTTCGGTGAAGGAAGCCCGTTCGCGTCGCGTTCGTCCGTCGGCAGGGGTTCGGCTCAGTCTCGAGCGTGCTGATAACGTGTTGTAAATCATGGCGGCTACGGAACCCCGTAGCCCTGTATTTATAGTAATAGGGTTACATAATGGGTGGATACCCACTAACGGGTTGGGCCTCCAAAAGCCCGTTTATAACATATAAATATTTTTTACATCCACGTGCAATTGTTTAGAATTTTTTAGAATTAATTTAATAGGGCAGGTCCGGCCCGGCCCAGCCCAGGCCAGGCTTCTGGCCCCCGCCTGGGCCGGGTCGTCAAACGGTCTGGCCCGGCCAGTGGCTCGGTCACGGCCTGGTTGGGCTCGGACCAGGCCAGCCCGTTGGCCACCCTGACCCACACTTCAAATTACACGCACCCACTCACCTCTCATGTGGGGGATGCGATGGCACACTCTTCCACCTGTCACCTAAGACAAAACTTTGTCGGGACAAAGGTTTGTAAACATCTACTTTTGTATAGTATATTTATTATGATTTTAGATATGAATAATAATTGGTATAAAGACAAGATCCGATTCTTGGTGGACGCAGAACGTTTGCGCCTTTTAACCGGCTTTCTGATGTATAAAAAAGGCAATTTCTACATACACCTCAAAAAATGAGGTGCATGTATGAGTCAGTATAAAAATTTTCTACTTTTGACCAAGAAAAAATAATGATTAGAGCTTATGATGTGATATTTTTACTATTTTTAGAAAAAATAAAGTAGATGTGCAGATAGCATTTGCCTAAAAAAACAAAAGATCGCTGGGACCCAGATTGGGAGTCAGATTTCTCTCTCGTCGCGATCTCAACTTGAACGCTTTGGATTCCAAATAATATTTTCGTTCCAGTTTCCAATGCTCTCGCGGCCATCCCTGGATTTTAGCCTGAGCTTCAAATGGATTAATTTGGAGGCCCACCTTATTCTGGGATCTTAACAGGGCCTTAAAGGAAGAGCCCAAATAGCTTGGATCCTTTAGGGGTGCAAGTATGGATGTTTGTTTGGTGGCCCTAGGTATGGCGAATAAGCTCGCGTTGGGTTAACAAGAATATCTATTATATATTTGACAATCTTTTTTGAATTTTGAGACTGACTATGATAAGATAAAAAGTGGTTAAAAATTTGATCTTGGTAAATCAATGGTTGAGATTGGATTTTGCGAGAATTTTAGAGGAAAAACTTAATTTTTTGGAGAAAAAGTGTCTTGGGAACCAAAACTTTCAAATTAAAAGTGTATTTGGGAAAGATTGTGTAGATTAAATTTTGGAGGGGAAAGTGTCTTGGGAACCAAAATTTTGAAATTAAAATGGTCTTGGAAAAGATTGTAGAGAAACACGATCCATTAAATTAAACAAAGGAAAAAATTAGCGTAAAGAAATTTAAGTTAATACTGTCATCGAAAAACACCCTGAGATTTATTGTTCCGCGTCGAAGGCGCAAAAAATTTTAAGTTAATACAGTCAACAGGAAATACCCTGAGATTTGTTGTTCCGCGTCGAAGGCGCCAACTTTTTTTTACGCTAATTTGTTATTTCGCGTCAAAGGCGTCCGCACCGAATTTGTTGTTCCGCACCGAATGCGCTTGCGCGTTGTTCCGTGGCAACAAATGGCGTCTGTGCAATTTTTTACGCTAATTTGTTATTCTGCACCAAAGGCGACCGCGCCGAATGCGCTCGCGCGTTGTTCCTCACCGAATTTGTTGTTCCACTAAATTTTTTACGCTAATTTGTTGTTTCGCGCCAAAGACGACCGCGCCAAATTTGTTGTTCCACGTCAAAGGCGACCGCGTCAAATTTGTTGTTCTACGCCGAAGGCGACCACACCGAATTTGTTGTGCTACGCCAAAGGCGCTCGCGCGTTGTTCCACACCAAAGGCGCCCGACGCCAAATTTTGTTATTCCACACCGAAAGGCGCCCGCGCCAAATTTGTTGTTCCGCGTCGAATGTGCTCGTGCGTTGTTCCGCGCCCACGCCAAATTTGTTGTTCCGCGCTGAAGGCGCCTGTGCCGAATTTGTTGTTCCACGCCAAAGCCGCCCGTGCCAAATTTGCCCGTGCTGCTAAATATTTTTACGTTAATTTGTTGTTCTTTTAAATTTAAATTTGGCTGTCGAAATAATTTTTTACGGACAAAGATTTTGCGGGGGAAAATCTTAGATGCACCATGTCTGCGGGCACGGGTTATGACTGGTAAATATACATTATAAAAAGTCAACACCAATTCAACTATCTCCAATTGGAGATGATCAATTTAGAGAATTAAATTCAAAAGAATAAAACATAAGGAATGAAATTGTGTTAACTACAGACTTTCACATGTGAGATTTGTCCACAAATGAAATTATCCCGAGATTTGGACAAAATTAAGGGCTCTATATTATGAATATGGCCTTGAGACCTTTGGTATCAAGGACCCTTAGTATCCACTATAATTGTAAAGGATCGTTCATATATCCACCACTTCATATTCCTCAAATATATTAATATATATATGATGCTAGAAAACCCCTAGCTATCACTCTTTCTTGGAGACTCTTCATCTCTCAACACGTTATCAGCACGACGATACTCTGGAGATTTTTTCTGCGAGGGAGACGAAGGGCGGAAACTCTGCTGAATCGTGACGAAAAAGTTTCCGTAAGACGACAATGCAAATGCTTCGTAGGACACACACGGATTTAGATGTAATTCTAGATTTGATCGGTTTTTTTCCCATGATCATGGTGATTTTTGTCCTAGATCTAGTTTTATTTAGATCAAAAGCATTTTTAATGCCCTATATTAAATTTTCTAGATCTAAAACATGAACTTTTAGGATCTAGAGACCTAATCATAAGATAAATCGTGATGATAACGTGTTGAGAGATGAATAGTCTCCATGAAAGAGTGATAGCTAGGGGTTTTCTAGCATCATCTATATATTTTTATATATGAGGAATATGAAGTGGTGGATATATGAAAGGCCAAAGGACATATATATTGATTAAAGAGGATATAAAAGATCCTTTACAATTATGGTGGATACCAAGGGTCCTTGATACCAAAGGTCTCAAGGCCCTATTCATAACACTTCCCCTTATCCATCCATCATTGTAAACTCGACATATGAATGCTTCAGGATTTATAGTGCTAATGAGTATCAGGAGGGGTGGATACTTCTGGATCCTGAGCTAATGTGGTTGCTTCGTTAAAACCTTTGGCTATGGAAAACCCAGTGGAAAAACTCATAGCTTAAGGGAAAAGAGTACAACTCTACATTTAGCTCCCCCTTATCTATACAAGCTTCAGGCTTGCAGATCTCTTAGGTAGCTATATATCAATTTCATCTACAACATTCCGAGAGAAAAAATACAAAATACAAGTATTCTCAGCTATACAAGTATCACTCATATATGTAAGCTACTGAATCTAAGGGAGCTCCTCTGAAGAGTTATGCTCTGTCTCATCGCCTTTGACGTATCTTCCTCAAGAATGGGCTAGGAAAGTGGCATGGTATGCAGACTCGGTAGATAGCTCCATGTCTCTAGTCTCTGACCCACTCATCACTGTGTTTGCATGGTACTTCAGGGCGTAGCTATGCATACTCTTGATTTGCTTCTAGGATGATGAGCTTCTCAGAATGGTAAGATGATGTTGCCTTAGTCACATAATTTGCATTTCTCCAGGAGGTAGCTTTTCCTTCGTGGGTAAAACATGTATCCAAAGTCAGTTGTCATCACGATAATATGTAACCTACATTTGCAAATACATTTAACATGGAGGATAATCCTTTATAATATTGACCCTTTGAGGTAGCGCAGAAGATGCGTAGCTCCGATCGAGTGACGTGCTACAGGCGCTGTACTGTATCTGGTTAACAGATTTAATGCCAATGCTATATAGAGAAGGGTGGAGTTGGCCAAATATAGGAGTGTACCAAAGACACTCAAATAAGGCACTTCAGGACCTAGATATCCTTTCCCTCTTCTAGCGAACGGAAGAGGTCTTAATGTAAATCCATACAACCAATTGGTGTATTTAGTGAATTACAATTATCCATGTATCTTCATGAACTTCGGGTGTATGAAAGTAAATGTCACATGATTTTCATCTTCTGGATGTTATTTTCTTCTATTGGATAATAATTTCATCTTCTGGATGAGAGTTTCATCTTCTAGATGATGTGTTCATCTTCTGTATGGGAGTTTCATCTTCTGGATGATGGTTTCATCTTTTGGATGAGAGTTTCATCCTCTGGATGATGTGATCATCTTCTGGATGATAAGTCTGTAAGCCAAGATTTTGCCTTGGTCTTTTATATCATATTTGATAGGTAAGTTTAAACAGATATTTCGGTTTTCTCTTCAAGAGATCCGATGAGATTTGAGTCATTTACAAATAGTATCTCAAATCATTTTCGTTGCTCTTTTAAAGATGCAAAGACAACCTTTAGAAAGAGTCCTTATTTTCATTAGGAATTTTCTTGGTTGTATTTTATATTTTTCATAGAATAGACATCTTAGAGTCTATTCAGGCAAGGAAATTAGGAATAAATTGTAAGGACCATCTACCTTGCAATTCTATCAACAAACACTCTAGAGGGGGGGGGGGAATAGAGTAATGGCAGTAAATTGTGCAATTAAAATTAAGCTTGCAAAAGCGGAATAATAAGTGCAAAAGGAATTAATCAACACAATCAATCCAAACACAAACACAAAGTTTTACACTGGTTCCCCAAACTTGGGTACATCCAGCCACACCAATATCCACTATAATTCTCACACAGAGAAGTGAATACAATCTCACACAGAGAATTTGTATTCTCACACAGAGAAATCCTCACTCTCACACAGAGAGACCTCACACAGAGGATTTAGGATTCTCACACAGAGAAATCCTTACTTTCACACAGAAAGACTTGAGCTCTCACACAGAGAGATCTCAACCAACCCTCACACAGAAGGTTATACTCTCACACAGAGAGTAACTAGCTCTCACACAGAAAGCTAGGGTTTCAAAGAAATAACAAAGTAAAACAAATACTCTTACCTATGCCTTGAGATGAACTTACTCATAAATGAATGCAAGGCATGGAAGAGTATTTCCAAGTGATGAGATTTGCAAGAATGCACTTGGATGAATTCCCTTGAGCTAGACTTCAATGCATGAAGATGAATAAGAGCTCTTGAGAGGGAATTGAGGGAGTTTGTGAGTTGCTTATCGATCTCTTGAGATATTCAATAGCATCAATAATTATAAGAGATATCAGCACACTCATATATATAGGAGCCATATATCAAACCCCAAAACCCAAGAAAGCAGCCAAAGAATCAATTCTGCAATGGCTAGAAATTGGGCGAAAACGACAGGAATAGTCGACTGATGATCATAAGACATTCGACTGGTCAACGGCTAGAAAATATCCAACGGCTATAATCTGAGCCAGGTCAGTCGACTGACGAAGTCAATACAGTCGACTGAAAAACTGGACAGGCGCCTGTTAATCCTTCAGCAGACGACTGCTGCAGGGGATGGATCGAAACAGAGAGCTGCACTCTTTCTCCAATTCTTCGCACAGGCGACTGATGTTAATACTACAGTCGACTGTCAAATAGTCAGGCGACTGTACATTCTACATCAGCCGACTACTATAAAGTATGGAGAGAAGACAGAGAGATGCAGAGATTGCACTTACGCTAGACAGGCGACTGTTGGCCAAATCCCAGGCGACTGTAAATATACATGTGACTGAAAACTGATCGACAGGCGACTGTGCATAAAGCTCAAGTTTGAGTCAATTGAAATGTTGACTTGAGCTGTGCATATCAGGAGACTGTAGAAGGATCTACAGGCGACTGGAAATCACCCAGTCGGCTGTGTTTCTCTCATCAGGCGACTGACGGAAAGCCAGAGACTCCAAGTGAGTCTTTGGACAGAGTGAACCTATTGGGTTGGATTCTATGATAATCCTAAGGTTCACTAAGATGGTTAAATGCATGTGCATGAATGAGCAAACCATCTAGCAAGGCATTACATTAACCCTAGACACAAAAAAGAGAGAGAAAGCAATAAAGTAAATTACATGGATTACAATGCTTTCTTAAGAGTCTAAATCTTCAATCTTGATGCCTTGATTGCTCTCCACCATCTCCAAGCTTTGGCACTCCTTGAGTCTAAACTTTGGCCCTTCTTCACAAGATGTCCATCCTTACACCAAGTGATTAGTCTCCAAGAAAGATATCCTTGAAATAAAACTGAGAGACTAAAACATGAGATTCATTAGCAACAACATAATGTTGTGATCATCATCAAAATAAGATTGGTATTAAACACCAATACTCAACAATCTCCCCCTTTTTGATGAGACACACATTATGTAAATCATAAAGAATTAAAGCACAAAGCTAATGATCCCCCCTACTTATATGCACCAAATAAGCAATGAGCTACACAAAGGTAAATACTCATAATACCAATAAAAACATGGTGGCATATAATAGGCATGGATTACATAAACCAATTGCAAAGGATAAAAGCATGCAAGCATGAATGGTTTATCTAATCCCATATATCTCTCCCCCTATAAAGATATCTCTCCCCATATGCATATGGATATATCTCTCCCCCTATAGATATGATCACATAATGCATATATATCTCCCCCTTGACATCGTCAAAAAGGTGGACATCAAATATATCCCCCTTTGTCATCTTAACCAAGATGTGACAATATGCAAGAAAAGAAAGATATGTATGATAACAAATTTAAAAATTTAGTGGGTATCAATTCACTATCCCATGCCCCCTAGATTATAGAAATGGTCAAATTTTGACTTCTAGGATCTAATACCAATTAATTAATGGAGCCATTGGCCTTAAAAGTGTATCAAAGCAATAGATATGGAAAAATCAAGCTTCAAAGATACACAAGGATGTTGCAAAAAAATAATGAGACATGAAACAAGTTGGCAATAAACAAGAGGTTTGGTTTGAGACCCAAAATAACCAAATGTAAATAATGATCTCAAATAACCTCCGAAATGAGAGTTAAAATATGTCTTTAAAATAATTTAAACATATAATATATTAACTCCCCCATTGACATACATAAGGATCAAAAATGCATGCATGTCAATAAACCCCAAGGTCCCCATTTTCATGAAAAGAAATAAATTTGAAAAATATTTTCAAAATCATGAAACACACACAATCAATGGGTATGCTTAAAATAAACATAGAAGCACAATACATATGCAATATGCATATGTGTGAGGAACCTAAACATTAGGTAACCAAACCCAAGAGGAGTTTGATTTCCAAACATAATCACACGAGGTGATCACATCCCTAACTAGAGAGTTTATGTAACTATCTCTCTCTTGCACACTAACCTTAGTGGGAATCCATAATCTAAAGGATTTCCTGGGCAATGGTTTTGCATTTGCAAGAGGGAAGGATGTGGCATGCTTAGGTGTAGAAACAAATTTCTTAGCATGCAAAGAATGATGATTTTGCTTCTTAGCAAAAAATGAAGATTCTTCATTCTTCCTCACCACCTTGTGATCTACATGCTTCTTGTTGGTGTTATTGTTGTACATGAAAGCATGGTGATTCTTCTTAGGTGCTTTAGCAATATTTCTTGTATTTGCACCATTAGAGGAATTAGAGGTGGATTTGGGAACCACATTTTGAATATAACCCAAACCTCCTCTATGATTTGTCGGATGTTGTTTTTCCAACAAATCGTGGAGTGAATCCCTAGAATACACAAAGCTTTTGAGCTTCCGGGATTCCTCTTCACATTTCAACGTAAGTTGTTGAATGCGAATTTCTAAGCTAAGGTTTTGAGCTAATAATTTTTCATTAGAAAAGCTCAAATCCTTAACTTGAGAGAGAAGTGTGTCTCTCTCACTAGTGTCACAAACATGCAAAGCATCATTGTCATTTACACTAGTAGATTCTATGGCATGCAACCTACTCATAGCATTTTTAAATTTAGCTTTCAATTTAACATATGAGTCGATGCACTTACTTGCCTCATTGGAGACCACGTTGAAGCGGTATTCGAGCTCCTCGTAGGATAGCTTCTCCTCCTCAACTTCCTCATCACTTTCCTCCTTTCTAGAGCTTGACGAAGACTCTTCCCCCTTTGCCATGAAGCACATTTCCTTATTGGGGTTGAGCCACGCCTCCACCTCTTCATCGCTTGAACTCGAGGAGATTGATGAAGAATCATCAAAAGCCGCGAAGCACATATGAGCTCGCTCCTTATCATCCTCTTCTTCGTCACTTGAAGTGTCCTCATCGGAGTCATCAAATGTGCCGACAAGTCCCTTCTTTTGATTCTTGAATTTGGACTTGCCTTTCCAATGCTTCTTCCCTTTCCCTTTGTAATTTTCTTTGTCAGGCTTGGATGGACATTCGGTAGAAAGATGACCTTTTCCTCTACAATTGAAACAAATAGAGTTGTTAGACTTGGGGGCAAACTTTGAAGAAGATTTACCTTGCTTGCTTTTGAGGAATGCTCTCAGTTGTGTGGCAAGCTCCATGACTTCATCTCCACTAGCCTCATCTTCTTCATCTTCTTCACTAGGAGCTTCTTGATGGAATTTCTTTCTCCATTTGATTGGCTCCTCCTTGGCAGGAATGCAACCTCCTTATGCTTCTCTGGCTTCTCGGGCTTGGTTGGTTGAATCTCCTTCTTGTGTTGAAGCTTTACTTCATACGCCATGAGATTCCCAATGCACTCCTCAACAGTGTATTGGGACATGTCGTAAGACTCCAAAATACCATTGGCCTTTGACTCCCATTGAGATGTGAGTGAGTCAAAGATCTTCTCCACACGATTCTCTTGGGAAATCACCTTCCCAAGTCCTTCCAAAGCGTTCACGATTTCTGTGAACCTTGTGAACATCTCCGAGATGTTTTCACCTTCCTGCATCTTAAATAACTCATATTTAGATCTAAATATGCATTGTTTAGATTTCTTTACCTTCGAAGTCCCTTCATGAGAAATCTCCAATGTATACCAAATTTCGTTGGCCATTTTGCACATGGAGATGCGGTTGAACTCATTTGAAGTGAGGGCACAATGGAATGCATTCATAGCCCTCGCATTAAATTTGATCGAGTCCTTCTCCGCTTTTGTTCTCAAAGCCGCGGGTGCAGTAGGCTTCTCAAATGGCGACTCTGTGATGTCCCAAAGGTCTTGACCCTCCAAGTAGATCATCATCTTGATCTTCCAACTTGGGTAGTTGGTTCCGTTGAAGAGCGGCGGTCGAACGGTTGATAGACCTTCTTCATGAGACATGGATGAAGCGTTGTATGTCATCGTTGTTATATGCTTCAACCTCGCTCTGATACCAATTGTAAGGACCGTCTACCTTACAATTCTAACAACAAACACTCTAGAGGGGGGTGAATAGAGTAATGACAGTAAATTGTGCAATTAAAATTAAGCTTGCAAAAGCGGAATAATAAGTGCAAGAGGAATTAATCAACACAATCAATCCAAACGCAAACACAAAGTTTTACCCTGGTTCCCCAAACTTGGGTACATCCAGCCACACCAATATCCACTATAATTCTCACACGGAGAAGTGAATACAATCTCACACAGAGATACCTCACACAGAGGATTTGGATTCTCACACACAGAAATCCTCACTCTCACACAGAGAGACCTCACACAGAGGATTTAGGATTCTCACACAGAGAAATCCTTGCTTTCACACAGAAAGACTTGAGCTCTCACACAGAGAGATCTCAACCAACCCTCACACAGAAGGTTATACTCTCACACAGAGAGTAACTAGCTCTCACACAGAAAGCTAGGGTTTCAAAGAAATAACAAAGTAAAACAAATACTCTTACCTATGCCTTGAGATGAACTTACTCATAAATGAATGCAAGGCATGGAAGAGTATTTCCAAGTGATGAGATTTGCAAGAATGCACTTGGATGAATTCCCTTGAGCTAGACTTCAATGCATGAAGATGAATAAGAGCTCTTGAGAGGGAATTGAGGGAGTTTGTGAGTTGCTTATCGATCTCTTGAGATATTCAATAGCATCAATAATTATAAGAGATATCAGCACACTCATATATATATGAGCCATATATCAAACCCCAAAACCCAAGAAAGCAGCCAAAGAATCAATTCTGCAATGGCTAGAAATTGGGTGAAAACGACAGGAATAGTCGACTGATGATCATAAGACAGTCGACTGGTCATCGGCTAGAAAATATCCAACGGCTATAATCTGAGCCAGGTCAGTCGACTGATGAAATCAATACAGTCGACTGAAAAACTGGACAGGCGCCTGTTAATCCTTCAGCAGACGACTGCTGCTGGGATGGATCGAAACAGAGAGCTGCACTCTTTCTCCAATTCTTCGCACAGGCGACTGATGTTAATACTACAGTCGACTGTCAAATAGTCAGGCGACTGTACATTCTACATCAGTCGACTACTATAAAGTATGGAGAGAAGACAGAGAGATGCATAGATTGCACTTACGCTAGACAGGCGACTGTTGGCCAAGTCCCAGGCGACTGTAAATATACAGGCGACTGAAAACTGATCGACAGGCGACTGTGCGTAAAGCTCAAGTTTGAGTCAATTGAAATGTTGACTTTGTTGAATATTGGACTCCCCGGATTTGGTTTTGATGATGAGCAAACATAAATAATTCATGAACTAACATTTTGTGAGCGCAGTATTGGAGATCGTCGCCAATTTCACGAGAATATTCAAAGCGACATCTCAACACTTCCAAAAGCTCGTATTCAAGCCTAAAGCTTCGTTGAAGCTCCTGCAGCGCTTTGGAAGTTATGAAGATTCAATCGAAGCTCTCAAAGACCGTTTATTAAGGTTTTATTTATAGTCTTTTAGTTTCGATTGATAGAATGTTAAGCCTTGAGTATATCTTACGTTTCTATCTTCATTACGCTCATTTCGTAGCTCTAGGATTCTTGCACAAGTTCATTCTAACTTCCTCGAAGCGTCGCGCTTCGATTCGGACTTTGTTGTGCATGTTAGTTGGTACAAGAACAAGTACTGACCGACTAGATGGTGATCTAGTCGGTCGGCAACTGTTCTTGGACCGACTAGTTTGATTCCTTAATTTCTTGGACTTTACTGTTTACAGTTAGTCGGTCTACGTTGAATCACCGACCGACTAGTTTGTGAACTAGTCGGTCAGTGATGCTTCTTTGACCGACTAGTTGAGACTGACTGTTCACTCTAAAATTCTCCTAAGCTACTGTTTACCGTTAGTCGGTCTAAGAACGTTTGATGACCGACTAATTGTCAATCTAGTCGGTCAATTTTTGTTCTTAGACCGACTAAGTCAACTTGCCTTCAGACTAAGTTGTTTTGCCTCTTAGTCGGTCTACGTTCATTGGATGACCGACTAGTTGTGAAACTAGTCGGTCAGAAAGTGTTCTTGGACCGACTAGATGTCTAGGTCTGAAATTCTCTTTCTTCTCAGATCTACTCTTAGTCGGTCCACGTTGTTTGGCTGACCGACTAGTTGATGAACTAGTCGGTCAGTGAGTGTTCTTTGACCGACTAATTCTCGCAGATTTCTTTCCGTTGGAGATTGACCTATCTTGTTTTTTATGGGATCCTATAAATACGAACCTAGGTCATTTCTATCTTCATATAGAGCTGCCATTAAGAGATTCATTGAGTTCTAAAGTGATAGCTATTCTCCCTCAAATCTAAAGCTCTCTTCCTCACAAGAAACCCATTCTCTCTCATTTCTAGATCTAGAGAGAAGCTTGTTCTTGGTGAGCTCTTCAAGCTATTGCTTGATTCAAGTTTCCAAATCTTCCCTAGGCACCCATTGCTGCTCATTTCCTTGGTGCTAGGGTTTGGTAACTTCATCTTCCTCAAATCCTTCATTCCACCTATTGGGTAAGAAAAACTCAAGGTATAGGATTTTGTGGTAAGCTTGTTTATTTCATATAAACTCTTTTATATTGCTTGTTGGTTCTCTCGGTTGTGAGAGAAGGTTGTGATCCCGGGTTGTGGGATTCACGTTTGCTATTGCATGTATGATTTGATCTTGTGAAAGTTTTTCACAAGATATTCATAGTGGAAATCTTGAGTTAGGGTTTCTAACTCAAGTATCCGGAGGGGATCCGGGTGGTTGGGACGTAGGATCACCGGGAACAAGTCGGGGAGACTTGGGTGGATCCGAACCCATTAACATCGTTTGTTAGCATTGTTAATTTCGTTGTCGTCGTTCAATTTAAGCTTCCGCAAATTGATTTGGTAGTTGATTGCAATTTAATTTGGAATTATACTCCTTATTATTTTAAAGTACTATTCACCCCCCCTCTAGTACTTGTGCAGTAGCTGGTAGGGCATTACATTTGGTATCAGAGCCAGATACACAGCTATGTCTGCCAACGACAACAAGACCGTGCCTCCACCCTCCAACTATGACACCTTCAGGAACCGTGAAGGAGCGTCATCGGTGATGGAAGGACATTCCTCTACGAGGCCTCCATTCTTCAACGGTATCAACTACGGGTACTGGAAGTGCCGGATGGAGACTTTCCTCCGGAGTGCATCTTTATGGAGGACTACAATGAAGGAGTACATCGAGCCCGAAGAAGAAGATTTTGAGAAATGGACTACCGCGGAGGTCGCCGCGGAGGTAAGCAATGCCAAGGCAATGAACGCCTTGCAATGCGCATTGGAGCCCGAGGACTTCAATAAGATATGCACATGTAAGAGTGCATATCAAATTTGGAACTCTCTCCTCATACTACATGAAGGGACGAGTCGGGTAAGAGACTCTAAACTCGTAGTCGTAACCAAAGATTACGAAATGTTTCATATGCAACAGGGCGAGAAGATGAAAGAATATTACGCTCGCTTCGTTGACATAATAAA
Source organism: Scilla litardierei (assembly GCA_030789695.1). NCBI lineage: Eukaryota > Viridiplantae > Streptophyta > Magnoliopsida > Asparagales > Asparagaceae > Scilla > Scilla litardierei. The sequence goes on from CM061134.1 coordinate 25,311,358, forward strand.
CGAGTTAGAGGCCCTCGGCAAGATCTACACTCAAAAGGAGAAGTGCTTAAAGCTTATTGAAGGACTTCCCTCTTCTTGGGAAAAACGTACCTTCGCCATCGAGGAAGGTAATGACATGAACAAATATACCGTAGTTCAACTAATGGGTACTTTGATGTCATACGAGGTACGCAAAGATAGCAAGGTGAAGCTACAAGAAAAGATGAAGTCATATTTGAACCTAGATGCGCCTAAGAAAAAGGCGATTGCATTCAAGTCGGCTTCATCCACATCTTCCGATGATGAAGACTCGGAAAACGAGTTAGACTTGGAGTCCATGGCACTCATGGCCAAGAAGTTCAACCGTTTCTTCCGAAAAGGTAACTTCAAGAACAAAGCTAAATTTGGTTCTACTAACGCCTCTTCCTCTCCTTTGTGTTTCAAGTGTAATAAGCCGGGACACATGAAAGCGGAGTGTCCCCTCAATAAGCACAAGGAGAAGTGGAAGGCGCCAAAATTCGATAAGTCCAAGAAATACAAAAAGGGGTACAAGAAAGGACTTGTCGGAGCAACATTCACCGACTCCGAGGATTCCTCAAGCGGAGAGTCGGATGATGAGAAAGTGGAGCAAGCACATATGTGCTTCATGGCAAGAGAGGAGAACGATCAAGGATCCTCCTCTTCCGATGATAGTAATGACGAAAGCGATGAGGTAACGATGGATGATCTTAGAAATGCTAACTCTCAACTTTGGTCAAAATACACTAAGTTAGTAAATAGATATACTAAGGTAAAAGATGACCTAGCTAGCATTCAAACATCGCCTAAGACTATCATCACCAACAACGACACCGTTGTTGAAGAGTTAAGAAATGAGATTGTTAATCTCAAATCTAAACTTGAACATGTTAGCATCGAGGATGCGAAAGAACATGAGATAGCGGATTTAACTTCTCAAAACTCGACTTTGAGTATTGAGAACGAGAATCTTAAATCTCGTGTTTATGTGCTCACTTCGCAAATATCCACTTTGGATACTTCTTTGCGTTCTCTCAAAGAGAAATATGAGAACACATTGGGCCGAATTAACAAATTCAACAAAGGTAAGGACCATTTGGATAAAATCCTAAGTGACTTACTTCCGGCCAATCACCACATTGGTTTGGGGTATACGACGGGATGTCCATCCAAAGCGGCCACTACTTTTGTTAGGCCAA
>CM061134.1:25313053-25353100 GCA_030789695.1 Scilla litardierei
CCCAAATATAAACAAAATAAATAATTATGCATTAAATATACTTACTCCCCTCCTGCAATGATGCCAATAAAGTTATTATCAATAATCAATAGCACCATTAAGAAGTTAATAGTGTATCATATGAGGTTGTGTACATATCGCATGAATGACCAAAATGATATGCATACACGATACAAATCATATAGGTGATACACATCATAAATATGAGCATGCTTACCAATAGATACCAAATGTAATCAACATAGACCAAGGTAATCAACAATGCTCCTCTTGAATCATATACATGATCAATCATACATAAAGGCTATATGATTCAAGTTATTGTTTAACACTCAATATTTAATTAGCACAAAGCACATCCTTTGTTTATTTCTCTCCCCCTTTGGCATTATCCAAAAGGCATGGGGGCATAGAAACAACAAATGCAAAAATAGAGTGGAAAACATAAAGGTATATCTAATGTAAACTATACAAGCTACCAATTGTTAACAAGATATCAAAATAAATATATCAATTGCAAGAGCAAATATCCAACAACAACTCAACCACCCTCAATTATCACAAATAGATAAGAAATAAGCATATTGTGATAAAGGATTACAATAGATACTAATTGTAAACAGAAGTGTGAGCAGTGTTAGAAAAGAGACAATAGCATAATTAGCAGTAGCTACCAATAATAAACATGATAACAAAATATGGATAACAATGCAAAAATCATGACATCATTTGTGAAAGAAAGACAAGTGATCAAATAGTATCAAGTACACAAACAAGCTCAAGTATCACAAAATTTATAAATTAAGCATAATGTGATAGACTATCCTTGAGCAAGGGCATAACATATGACATGAACATGATTAAAGACATAATGGTTGAATTAATATCATCATATGACATAGATCAATACATAATATCAATAGACTGAGATCTAAGCCAAACATGGCAGAAAAATGCAACAAATATGACTATGGAAATTTTTAGCCACATGTATCAAGTTATGTTATGAAATAATAACTCAAATTAAGTTGGAATGATCACTACATGTCAAAATATATCAATCTAAAGTGAAGTGACAGCAAGTGGTGAAAATATGATCAAAAGGCCACGAATAATATCACATTCATGGTTATGAACTCATTACTCAAAATAAATTCTAATGAGCATACTAACATACTCAAATCATCACATATTGTAATTACATCAAATGATCACATCTAGCACAAACCATCTCAAAAATCTCATAAAAGAGTGAAAAATAGAAGTATGAGATGTGAGATGACAAAAACAAGTATAATGGCATGTGCTAAACTCCAAAAATCATCTCTAAAAGTAAGCATACCAATTTAAGTGAAGTATGAGATGTGGAGTGACAAAGTGGTAAAAATGTATGAATATCAAATATCAACATCATACAAAAGTGTTATATCAAATAAAGATAGTAACTTCATAAAAATTATGGCATACACAATTCTAGCACACTAGGATACTAATTGAAACAATGTTCAAAAGAACCATAGTACTAGCATGCATTCCAGAATAGATACTCACAAAATGAGTCAATGAAAAGCATGGAATGCCATGAGCATAAGAAAGATAAGAAATATATCCTAAGCTCAAAACTTGCATCAAGTAAGAGCATGTAAAGATGATATCAAATATAAATATTCAAACAAAGAATGTAAAGCAAGCAAATAATGCCAAGTTCATGACATCACTTGTGAAGGAAACCAAGTGAACAAATAGAATCATGATCTCATCCTAGCACAATTATCACAAAGGATTCAACATGAAGCATAATGTGACAAAACGTCTTTTGAGCAAAGGCATGTAGTTTGACATGAGCAAAGATATAATGAAGATAATCTAGGTTCAAAGTCACAAGGTAGGACATAAACGAATAAACTTACCATGAGCATCGCATGCATGCATACCAATTATGCGAGTAAAACAAAAGCATATGTAATCACAATTTAATCGGAGGTAGCGTTAATGAAGTCATAGTGCATCAGAATATATTCATGGAAGAATGTCTATGACAAAATATACATATCAACAAACATAATAGAAAACTTATATGATCTTGTATATCACAAATTATCTCTAAAATCTCATAAAATAGCACAAAATATGAGCATGAGATGAGAGATGACATAATGAGAAATATAGCATGAAGATCACTAACTAATATGCATGAGTGTTATGTCACTTATGAAAATATCATACATGAAGGATTTAGCTATAGACATAAAAGATCTCTCAAATAAAATTATAGCTAAACATCAGTCATGAAGCAATTAAATGACAAGTAACAAACATTGATCACCCCAAATCATATCAATATGTCTCATAAAGATAATCATACCAAATGTAAGAAAAGTATGAGATGTGTGGTGATACAATAAACAAACATGCATAAAGATTCTAAATCAATTAATCTTATTCATGGCATGAATTATATATAACATGATGAAGTATATCATGCCATAGGGAAATGAATGATTCTAGTTGGAAGACAAGATGAGATTTGGACATTTAGGGCTTTTGAATGAAGTGAGAGCTTGAGCTTTGAAATCAAATCAATAGAGTTTAGAGGGTTCCAAGAGATCCCCAATAGAACAGTAAATGCTCAATGTATAAGCTCTCTAAACCTCCAAACGATTTACCTAAAACCCTCAACACAATTAGCTGGAAAAAGGCTCGATGGCTAAAAATCCTGGCAGTACAGGCGACTGATGAAGGATCACCAGGCGTCTGTGTGGAAGAAGTGCGAAATTTGCCAAAATCAAGAATTCTATATAAGCAAGGACATGCGACTAATGTCGTATCCACAGATGCCTGTGCCATGGGCAGGCGAATGTGGAACCAACATCAGTCGTCTGGCTAAAACTTGCATAGCTTGCCAAACACTACGTGTTAGGACAAGGATTGACAGGCGACTGAAGAAGCATTCACAGGCACCTGTGCCATGGGCAGGCGACTATGAAACCAACATCAGTCATCTGACCGAATGATGACAAGTTAGGGATCTTTGCGCAAAGAGAGATATGCGACTGACTAACAAGTCACATGCGCTTGCAAGGAGCTATGCACCTTTACATTGTATAGAAGTTGCATGTTAGAAATGGATAATAAAAACCCAAAGTATCCTATCAAAAATGTGTGCATTACAGACGACTGTAAAACAAATCACAGGCGCCTGTAAGTAGACATGCGCCTGAACATGTTCAGCAGTCGCCTGAAGATCAACCAAAATGCACATGTTAGGAAAGAAAAGAATGATTCTACTAGAATGGCATGGCATATCATGATAGGATCTAAATAATCCATGAACATAATCATCTAGGAAAATTAGGTCCATGTGGTAAAATCAAAACAACAATGAATCTTTAATGAAAGAATTGAAAGGTTTTCATTGAAGGTTGAGATCTAAATATGATTAATATAATCTAATAAACAAACAAGCATGTCATACACATTAGTTATCAAATCCATAGTTTTTAACAATGTTCACAAAGAAGCATGCATGTGAGGAATGAGATGTGTAATGACAACGTGTTCCAAAGATATAAAAATCAATAAACAACTAACCAACTCATTATATAAATGTTATAGCTACCATGATACATGTGTTATAATAAAACATATATGGCATACATGGGCATAGGGATGGCAGTAATGACCCGACCCGACCCGCCCGACCCGACCCGCCCGAACCGACCCGCTACGGTTTTGACCCGACCCGCCCCGGCCCGCAGACGGGTCAGGGCAAGCTTGGGCTTTGTATGCGGCCCGGCCCGCCCCACCCCGCCCCGATAAACTATAGAGGTTCTAAAAAACATTACTATTTTGATGCGAACTATGCGGTCTGCCCATATCACATAACTCATACTCTGTTTCAATGTTCTTCCAATTAGGCCAATTCCCAATTCCAAATTACCAATAAATCACAATTCTCCCAAATTCCAAATAAAAATTTTATTTGGGATCCATATGGATGGCAGTAATGACCTGACCCGACCGACCCGACCCGGCCCGACCCAGTTTTGGTAAGAAATTACCTGACCCGCCCCGGCCCGAGACCCACCCCGCCCCGCCCCGCAGACGGGGCGGGGCAAGCTTGGGTATTTAAATACCCGCCCCGCCCCGCAATATTACCACTCCTACATGGGCATGGTAGTTACATAAACAAACAATCTGTCACGGTCTCTTTTCGATCGTACGTTTTTCGTGCGAGTATTCCTTTTGTATGCGTATTTTTAGTTGCCTCTTCTTGTATCCCAAACATACGATGCGATATGTCGTTGTGACCCTTTGAAAGAGTACTTATTTGTGGAATTTTTCGTGAACGTCATTTCACGGCTCATTCTCCCACAAAACAACTTTGTTTGAAGATGTGTTGTAACTTTAGACTTCGTCGTTTGATCTTTTTATTTTTAGTTCCATTTTTCGTTGACCTAGCCCGTGACTAATCATCTTAGTCTCGATCCTCTCGTCGACACGGTCGTCCCGATATTTTTTTTGTATTTATCAGACATCGTTGGACCCTCCTTTCACCCTAATCACTTTCGGCTCATCATTAACCCAAGCTAATCCCTAATTCAAATCTTAATCAATCTAATTAAATCAATAGGTTTTCCTACGTTTCACGTGTTTTCCCTAGCTATATGACACACTAGTTGCACCCTCCCCTCTCTCACCCTCTCTCTCTCCAATCACACTAATTCTACCCTTTTTCTACCCCAAATAGCTACTTTCCCTATAATTAAAACGTGAGCTTCTTTCCCTAGGGTTTTTTGTTCATCTCCCAGCTGCCATCAACAGGAGTCATGCCAACCCCTTCGACCCAACCTCTGGCCTCCCTTGCCGGCCACAAGCCGCCGACCATCTTCCCCATCACCGGCCACTCCTTCCTCCACCTCGCTCAACTCCTTCAACCTCAAACATGCCGCACCCTAGCCCTACAAGCCTCCCTCCGGCCATCTCACCGCCCAGAGCTCCCCTTACCGGTGCAACGTCCGGCCACCACGCGCGGCAATCCCCTCCATATCTCCGGTCATCCCCTTCTCGAGCAACCACCAGGCCACAAACACCTTCCCCCTCGAAGCCTGCCGATTACCCAAGCTCCCTTGTCGGCCTCCCATGAAAACTGCCAACCTCCGGTTGCCCTTGAAACCGCCGACCACCACCCCCAGATGTCGCAGCCATCTCTCTCCCCTCTCCCATTGAAAATACTGCCGAATACCCTTTCTCCCCCTCCAAACTAGCCTCCCATCACCTGAAACAGCCGGTCATTGCCATCCTTGCAAAAAAAACTGCACTTTTCCCCAAGAAACCCACGCACGGCACCTCCCCATTGTCGGCAACCACCTGCAGCTCCACCTACTACACCCTAGGTCTGTCCACCCTTGGTCGACATCCCCCAGGCCATGCAAACACCAAACACCCACGCACTGCCGCACACCCCTTCTCCTAGATCAGGCCACCCTCTTCCCAAACTGCCGTTGCCGTGCCTCCCTTAGGCCGTAGAACCCGATGCCTGCTGTCCGCATCTTCCCGATGCCGTAGAATGTCGTGCGGCTATCCTCTCCCTCTGTGTTGATGTTCGGTGATCGTGCCGCTATCCGGCTGATCGTCGTTCATTGTCGATGTCCCGTCGTACCCTTCGTGCTACCGAAATCCAACCCATGATGTCGCTACCCGATGTCAGTGTAGCTATCTCGTCGTGTTGAGGTATATCCCGATCCGTAGGAACCCACATCGCATGTCTAACAAGATAAAAATCGTTAATTTTGTTGTTGGTTAAATAACTAATTGAAGATTAATAATATGGGACTGTAGGTTGGGCGATGGTTTGAGCACATATGAGTATCTGGACTCATTGATCTGAGACTTGCATCACGTCATGTCAGGCAAGTGAAACTTGCACAGTAGTTTGTTAGGCCATGTTTAGGCCATCCTAGGATTTTTGTGCAAAAGAGACTGGGCGGTGAAATGATAATCGCTTAGACGCCATATTTAATCTAGCTTGACAACGAAGCTAGATCCGACACCCATGCTTTATCTAGCTTGACAACGAAGCTAGATCTGACACCTTTGCCATGATTCATGCATCTCATATGCCATGTTTAATTTTCATAAATGGTACGCGTGCATTAACTGCTTTTTATACTATCATGCTGCAAATTGCCATGTCATTTCATGTATTGAATGTTTGTCATGATTGCGTAGCACATGCTACTATTGAAATGTAAGCTACGGCGAGTAGGATTTTGACTCCTACATATTAATTAAGGCTAGACACCTGCATGCCTGGTACAACCCTATACCAAACTAAAAACACTTTCTGGCTCGTGATCCAGAAGCGAGCATAGTGTGTTGGTGAAGAACCAACACTCGATACACGTGGATGGGTTGGGTTAAACGATCACTTGAGCGTAGAAGTGTGCCCGTACAGCCACTTCAGCCAAAAGACGGAAACCATGTGCACGTAGTGAATACAAGTTAATCGTGAATATTGTTTAGTAGCTCTCGCTACGACGTGTCATACACTGCAAGTATCATGTTCATTTTAACTGCTGCATTCATTGAAATAATATGCCATGTCATCTTATTTTAAATGCTGCATTCATTGAATTATTATGCATGTCATCTCATTTTAGAACTGCTAGTTATACTCTCTACTTTTACGTTTCCTTGCACAAAAGTCTCCCTTCCCCTTTTGGAGATTTTTGCTGAAATGTGCACTTTTCTCTTTGGAGGTCACATGTCAGTTTTTGAGCCTGAGTTAGTTGCTGAGGACGACTAGTTGTTGACGTCTAGTTCGAGGACATTGGAGTTCTACCCTTAGTCTCAGCTAGTGACTTTCTCTTAGTTGTTGTTTACTTTCCTAGTAGCTGCTGTTAGGTTGTTTGGTGCATAGCACCATTATTTGTTTTAGTTTCGGCCATGCTTAGGCGTTCTTTTCAGACTCTGTATTTCTTTATGACTATCTCTATATGTTTGGAATAAAATCTGTGGATGTTGAATGTTGGATAATTTTAATTGTTTATCTTTCTTTATTATTGTTGTTGTTTCGTTGTAATGAAAAGAACCTGCTAATGGATTAAATTACCAAACGCTTATCAGATTGTAGCTTCACAGCTCTAAGTCTGAGCGGACCTCTTCACGTCTTGCCTTTCATACTTAGGAAGCGGGGCATGACAGATTTTAGTGGTGGCCCATGCAGGTCGTTGCACCTGCGAAATATCGACACAACGATGATAATAAAAACATCCATTGAAACATTCGAAACATTCGAGTCATAAAATTTAAGTCTAATATGAAGGTTTTCCTTGTCTTGGATGGTAGGAAGACTTAGATAGACGACCTAGTTTGATAGTCAGGTGCCTTCGTTAAGTTTTGTCGTACTCGTCTTAGGTTACATTAGTTGCCTCTCACCCAGCCCTGATCATATTAAGAGTTTTCCTTTAGTCGTTCGCTTGGGTCCATCAAATTTCGGGCCCAGCAGAACGTAATCTTGATTCTCTTAGGACCCTTCCCAGAGATCTCTATTACATTCTAGTTCATTAGAAAGTCTTAGTGCTAAGTTCTCCTTACCGGCCTGGTAATTAGAAGCTCTGATTTCTATCATTTTCCTGATCATTACACTTTCGAGCTATTGAACATAGAATTCCATCGTAGCAGATTCACTAAGTTACATCCCAGTCGTCTTTATGTTTTGAATATTTTGATTCATTTTCTTGCTTTTGTTCCACGTGCTTCCTCAATGTCGTTCATCATCAATCGTTGAATCTTCTCTGTTACTATCCTGATCATTTGAAAAATATTTTCAATATTATTTATTTTGAATTCCTCTCCCGGTTTAAATTATTTGAAAACATTTAGCATGCTCTTATACTTTCTACGTTCTTTGAATTTCGAAACTTCTTCACCGAAATCTTTAAATTGATCTTTTATAATATTTGCTAACATATATCTTTCATACTCATGTGAATATTTTGCTTCCTTCGTATAATGATTTTTCGATAATCAAATGTACTATTTCTTCTCTTACTATAAATATTACTCAAAGTTATTTCAAACAACTTATTTTACCAACTTCTAGATATTTTTCTATGCAAAAGAGAACTCCAACTTTTCAAGTATAATCGTCTTTATATTCTTCGTTTTAACTTATATCATTTACACACTATTTTCATGTATCCTATAAGGGTATTACATGTTTCTTTCCCCTACCTAAATATTGACAATTATATCTCGGTTTCACCTAACCAAACATCTCTTTATCCTCGCCTTATCTGAACCCGTTCATTCCGATCTTGTTTCGTTACGCTTTTTGATTTCGGTTCTCTTGCCTTGTCTTAGTCATCATACTAGTGCTTGTCGTTGCTTATGTCAACCTTAGTGTAGTGGTGGGCCCATCAGTATTGTTGTGATGTCGTCATGGTGCATGTGTATAGCTAGAGTGTGTGGAACTGTGTGTGTGACCCCCTGCATACCACTCATGTATGAATTTGCTACCCTTAGTATATTAATAATTGTCTTTTGTGTTATATTCATACCAGTGTTATTTATGAGATATATGAAATGGTATGAATGATAGTATTTATAAATATATGTGTGGATAGCTATACCACCTGAGCGTGGAGTGTGCCCGTATAGCCACTTCAGCCAAAAGAAGGAAACCCTGTGCACATCGTGAATACAAGTTAATTGTAAATATTGTTTAGTATCTCTCGCTACGACGTGTCATGCACTGCAAGTATCATGTTCATTTTAACTGTTGCATTCATTGAAATAATATGCCATGTCATCTCATTTTAACTGATGCATTCATTGAATTATTATGCCATGTCATCTCATTTTAGAACTGCTAATTGTACTCTCTACTTTTACGTTTTCTTGCACAAAAGTCTGCCTTCCCCTTTTGGAGATTTTTGCTGACATGTGCCCTTCTCTCTTTGGGTGTCACATGTCAAGTTTTGAGCCTGAGTTAGTTGATGAGGACGACTAGCTGTTGACGTCCAATTCGAGGACACCGGAGTTCTATCCTTAGTCTCAGCTGGTGACTATCTCTTAGTTGGTGTTTACTTTCCTAGTAGCTGCTATAGGTTATTCGGTGTGTAGCACCATTATTTGTTTTAGTTTCGGCCATGCTTAGGCCTTCTTTTCAGACTCTGTATTCTTTTTGACTATCTCTGTATGTTTGGAATAAAATCTGTGGATGTTGAATGATGGATAATTTTAATTGTCTATCTTTTTTTATTATTGTTGTTGTTTCGTCATAATGCAAAGAACCTGTTAATGGATTAAATTACCAGACGCTTATCAGACTGTAGCTTCACAGCTCCAAGTCTGGCGGACCTCTTCACGTCTCGCCTTCCATACTTGGGAAGCGGGGCATGACACAATCTCCATGAGGGTGTGACATGAATGAGCTAATGAAGAAGTATGCTATATTACACAAATCCAATATATTAAAATACCAATTGTACTAAACACATACTTACAACCATTTATCTCTCCCTATATGTGTGCATCTCCCAGGCACCATCCTCTCCTTTGAATTGATCCTTCATTTGTAAACCAAGGAGTGTGTAGGGTATGCATCTTGTACAATAATCCGACAATTAAACAATTTGTGGTATCCAAAAACTTTTTGGATCCATGGGGTTAAGGAACAAAATCAAGTAGTCCAATAACCAATCATATACCAATTGTAAATAACAACCATCAATAAAAATGCATGGCATGTGTTTCAGAGTGTTTTCTCACTACAAAAGCGTTGACCGTGGACTACCCGGTCAACGTGGTCAAGGGGCCAACTTGGGTCTCTCGGGTGCGTCGAGTCAGCGCAGACACGGCGCGAGTCGGAGTTGCAGATGACGTGAAGCGCGTCGGCTGGGCCGAATCTGGATCCTCGGCCGCAAAGGGGGGGCGAGGGGAAGCCTCGGCCCGGTGTGAGACGCTCGGCCTCGGACAGTCGGACGACGAGGGGTTGCCTCGACGCCTCGTGAGCGGAGGGTAAGCCTCGGCTCGGTCGGACGTGCTCGGCCTCGGTCGGTCGGATGACGAGGGGTGGCTTCGGTCGTCCTGCTTGATGCGTGGCCGGCGTGGGGCGGAGGGGAAGCCTCGGCCCGTGGATCTGACGTCCTCCTGCGCAGACGAGAACACTCGTCAGGGGGGCGGACCTTGGTTCCGGCCAAATCCCCTCCGATGCCTAAGTCAGACGATGATCTGAAAGAGGAGACTCGGCGGAGATGGTTCAACTCGTGAGGAGATCGGAACGACGTCTACCGGCACGAGCGGGGGAGGAAGGAGAAGAAATGGGGGAACTAGGTCGTTGATGGAGTACCTTAGGTTTTAGTTACATGAGATGCAGTCCCCTGTCTAGTCGTCCTTCTAGCCCTTTTATAGACCTCCCGTCGTGACTGCCCACGACTCACGTCCCTCGTCTGCCCCCAATCGTGCCCCCTCAATCCGCCCCCCCTTCGCCGCTTCCTGCGCCATCCCAGCACCTCCCCATAACAGCCGTTAAGTGGTAACGGGCCAGGGGGAACGGTTATCGCTGGGGTGGGCGAGTGATTTGCGCGTTATCGGGGCCGGGTCGGATCGATACTCGGGGGTCCTTTATTGGGCCTTGTCGGGCGGGCCAGATCGCGCAGATGGGCTTCTGATCGGCAGTCGGGTTCCTGGGCTCGTGTCTTTCGGGCTTCGGCCAAATAGGTGTAACAATTGCCCCCATTGGTCGGGTCGATCGGCCTCGGCCGGTTCGGCTCGGTCGATGTGATTTCTGCCGACTTTGACAGGCTCATCAGTCGATGCCGACTCATTTATTGGTCGTCATCATGAGTTGGTCTGATCGATACTTTTAAGGCTCGGGTTTCGAAGCGCCGTCGGTCCTCTGATGCTGCCACGTGTAGCTGCGGGTTTATCCCCACCGCTCGCTAGGCCGTCTTAGGTAGAGAAGCTGGGTGGGTTGTGAGCCGCCATTCCGTCATTTTCTTCTTTGCGTTGATCTCGATCCTGCCCGAGCTCTACCTCATATCGTCTTCCTCTGCCACTGGTTCTGGTCGGCCGGAGCGTGACGCCACTCCTGGCCTGGTGGGTAGTCCTCCTTCGGCGATTTTTCGGCACGGGGGTGAACTTTCGGGGGTGCCCCCAGAGGTCTTGTCGTGGCCCTCGTCGGTCTGTGCCACCGCCATCGGGAGCCTGCGCTCCGCCTACCTGCTTCCGCCTTACTTGGCTCGTGCTCCCGGGTCCGACGAGCGGATCTGCCTTCCTGGTCCCAACGAGGTTGGAATATACGAGAAGTGCTTCCGCTTCGGGCTTCGTTTCCCGCTCCACCCCTTTATCGTTGAGTTCCTTCTGGCCCACAACGTGGGCTTGTGCCAATTCTGCCCCAACGCCGTCGGGCTCCTTGTCGGGTTCGTCGTCGTCTGCATGCTGAGGGGAGTGGCGCCCTCTCTCCGTCTCTTCGCCCATTTCTACCGCCTGAGTCACCACCAATCGGGGGCGTGGATTTACATCAGCGCCCGCCCGAAGATGACCCTGGTGCTGGGGTTGCCGAGCTCCCTGAAATGTTGGAAGGGGGAATATGTGTTTGTCACGTTCCCGTTGAGTGTACCTTTCCCGGTTCGGTGGGGAGCGGCCGACGCGGTCATCCTCGATCTGGGTGAGCCGACTGCCGTCGAGCTGCAAACGGCGAAGGACCTGCTGGTGATTCCCACGAGGGAGCGGACGATCGACGTCCTCTTTAGTGACCAAAACTTGCGTAAGACGGTGTGGCCCTTGGGTAAGCTCTCCGAGTATTCACCATTCGAGGTTGCTCGGGCTCTTCTCGGTATCTTACTCCTTCTTCGGGTGCAGGTGGGTTCCCTCTCGGTCCTTCTCCCGCCAGCACTTATGTGCAGGCCCCAGATCTGGATCCATGTAGGAGGGATCCTGTGCTGGAGGTCTGGAAGAAGCAGTGGGCTGTGACCTCGACTGGAGGCTCCAAAAGGAAGAAGGGGCCATCTCCCAATATCCCCTTGTTGGGGTCTTCCAAGAGGGTCCGTGAGGGGGTCGAGGGAGTTGTCGTCCCGCCGCCTGCCGATCAGCTCCGACCTGCCCCCGTTGAGGTTGCCTGGCCATGGGTCGGCCCTTCGCCTCTCCCGGACGGTTCTCTCCCTGATGCCTACGATCGGTATCTAGGCGCGTTCCGCTCCAACCCCGGCGAATTTCCTTCGTCAGGGGAAGGCCTTCTTCGTCCACGCTTCCCGGTGGGGGAGAAGGAATCTGTGTTCTCGGCCACTCGCGTTGCCTCCCTCCCGATCAGGCTGCGCTGGATGGAGTCAGAGGTGACTGCTTGGCCACCTTCGTGATTCAGGCCGGCCAACAGGTAGAGTGTCTCTGCTTGTCCTCCCTCCAGCTGCTTTCGCCGTCTCACCTTTGTCGCCTTGGTGAAGTTTTCCTCGGTGGGTCTCTCGATGAGGCGCCAGTTTGCGGTGCTTCCCAAGGCCAAATCTGACGCCGGGCGAGATCTCGAGGCTCACGGTGATGAGGAAGAGGCAGGTCAGTTAGAGGATGTGCGGGTTAGGTCCTTGGAGACCCGCGTAACTGAGCTGTCTTCTGCCTTGGAAGAGGCGGACCGGGAGAGGGCCTTAGCTCTGACTGCAAAGTCAGAGGCCGAGGCGCGGGTCGCCGAGCTTTTGGGAGATGCCGACACGTCTGGGGGAGCCGACAAGATCCCCGCCTCCGTTGCTGCCCCCGAGGCCCCGGAGCTCTCCGATCGTCTGGAGGCGGTGGAGGAGCAGGTGAGGGCTCTCCTTGCTCAGTTCGGTGAGAGATCCCGGGAGATCGAGAAGGAGAGGGCGGAGCACCAACGCCAGATCGAGACCTTAGAGGCTCGGGTGTGTGGGCTTGAGGAGGTGGATCCATCCCGGATCGCCCAAGACGCCGTGGCTGAGTATGCCACCTCCTTCGTTGAGTCCGCCTTGGTGGATGCGTTTAAGAAGGGCTTCGCCCGGTGTCAATCCGAGATCCAGAAGAAGTTCCCGCTCTCAGGAGTCAACTTCGAGGATCTTCGGATGCACTCTGACGGCGAACGGAGTGTGGGGGATGGCCCAAGTGGACCGCCAGCCTGTGGCTCCACGGGTGCCCCTAGAGATGAATGAGGGAGGGGAATGCCCCTCGGCCTCTTCGTGTGTCTCTCTGTACATCTTTTTGCTTATCTGGAAAGGAACGAACTTAAATAAATTTATTTCACAGAAAACAATACATTTATTGAAAGTACTTGCGTAAATGTTCCGCATTCCAGGCGTGAGTGAGAATCCTCCCATCCATATTGGCTAGACGGTAGGTTGCAGGTCCGAGGACCTCGACGACTTTGTAGGGTCCCTCCCATTTAGCCACGAGCTTCCCTTTGCGAGCGGTATCCGGGTTGAAGCCTGCTTTCCGGAGGACCAGGTCCCCAAGGTGGAAGCTTCTGCCCCTGACCCGAGCATTGTAGTATCGGGCCACCTTCTGCTTCTGGCGGATGATGGTGGCCAGGGCTTGCTCCCGCCGCTCACCGAGGAGCTCCAGACTGAGCTCCAGACCTTGCGAGTTCCTGTCTTCATCAATGCATTTGAGGCGGAGAGATTCTTCACCCAACTCGACCGGTACCACCGCCTCGGCCCCGTAGGCAAGCATGAACGGTGTCTCGCCGGTGGCCTCCTTGTGGGTCGTCCGGTATGACCAGAGTATCCCGGGGAGCTCTTCCGGCCAGCTTCCTTCGGCGTCCTTCACTTTCTTTCGGAGGGGCTCTATAATGCATTTGTTGGCTGCTTCCGCCATTCCGTTGGTCTGGGGGTGCGCTACAGAGGCGAAGAGAAGCTTGATCCCCCATTCCGCGCAAAAGTCTTTGAACCCCGCAGAGTCGAATTGTTTCCCATTGTCTGTGACGATGGACCGTGGCACTCCGAATCTGGAGATGATGGAAGTCCATACGAAGCTTTTCGCTTACTTCCACGTGATGGTGGCCAATGGTTCCGCCTCGATCCACTTGGTAAAGTAGTCCACCGCCACAATCAGATACTTCCGCTGCCCCCGGCCCGGCTTAAACGGTCCGAGGATGTCGAGTCCCCATTTCGCAAATGGGATGGGGCTCACGATAGGGATGAGCTCCGATGGGGGAGTTGAGGTGTGGTGGGCATACCTCTGGCATTCCTGGCACTTTTGGACGTAGTTTGTTGCATCTTGGACCAGGGTCGGCCAGTAGTATCCCCGCCTCAAGATTTTCTGTGCAACCATCTTGCCCCTGTGGTGATTTCCGCAGACCCCTTCGTGAACCTCCCGTAGGACGTAGTCGGCTTCTTACGGTCCGATGCATTTCAGGTAAGGGAGGACGTCCGCCTTCGTCCAGCGCCTCCGGTAGAGCGTCCCCTCATGGATCACGTAACGGAGCGCCTTCCTCTCCAGGGTCCGACGCTCATCCCAGTCCGTCGGCACCTCCCCATGAGTGAGGTACCGCATGATCGGGTCCATCCAGGTGGGATCTTGGTCGATCGCCATCACCTCCCGCTCTTCCGTGTTGGGGGACTGCAGGTTCTCCATGTAGATGGTGCGGCCCAGCTCCTTAGGCGAGGACGAGGCTAGTTTCGATAATGCGTCCGCCCGTGCGTTCTCCGACCGCGGGAGATGCAAGACTTCCACGTTTCTGAACCTGGAGAACGCTGCTTTGTCGACGGCGTGATACCTCTGCATCGCCTCCTCCCGCGCCTCGTAACTTCCCAGAAGTTGGTTGACAATGAGCTTTGAGTTGCTGAGGAGGCGCACGGACTCGGCCCCGAGCTCCCGGGCCAGCCTCAGGCCGTTGATCACCGCTTCGTACTCTGCCACGTTGTTGGTGGCCGGGAACTCGAACCGCAATGCGTATTCCATGATGTTCCCTTCCGGAGATCGGATCGCGATTCCAGCCCCGCCTCCTGACTGTGTGGCCGATCCGTCCGCATGGACTATCCATGCTCCTGGGACTCCTGACTGGAGGTGGTCAGCCGAAAGAAAAGACAAGGGTTGGGCGATTACCGTTGCTGGGCCTTCTTCCTCCGGGGGATGTTCTCCTTCCGTCGTGCATTCAGCGATGAAGTCAGCCAAGGCCTGCCCTTTGATGGCCGTGCGCGGTTTGAATCGGAGGTCGAACTCGCTCAATTCCACCCCCCAGTTTAGCATTCTTCCCATTCGATCGAATCTCTTCAGATTCTGCTCCAGTTGTGAGTCGGTCAAGACCAGTATGGTGTGGGCTTGGAAATAGGGCCTGAGCCTTCGCGCTGAGAGGACGAGGGCGTACGCCAGTTTCTCCATGGGCGAGTACCGCACCTCCGCCCCCTTCAAGATCCGGCTCGTGTAGTACACCGGCCACTGCACCCCACCGTCTTCCCGGATCAGCACCGAGCTCACTGCTTCCTCCGCACACGCCAGGTAAAGGCTTAGCGACTCCCCTTCCCGTGGCTTAGACAGGAGAGGCGGGCTGCGGAGATATTCCTTGAGATCCGCAAACGCCCTGGAGCAGTCTTCGTCCCATAGTATCGTCTTCCTATTGTCCGATGGTTCCACGATCGCTTTCCTCAGAACTTTGAAGAAGGGGAGCGATCTTTCTGCCGATTTGGAAAGGAATCGCCCCAAGGCTGCGATGCGCCCATTCAGCCTCTGTAGCTCTTTGATCGTCGTCGGCTCACGCATATTGATCAGTGCCTCGATCTTGTCAGGATTAGCTTCAATGCCACGGTTAGTTATCATAAATCCCAAGAATTTGCCAGATCTTACCCCGAACGTGCACTTCGTAGGGTTGAGTCGAATGTTGTGTCGCTGCAACCGCTCGAAGGTTTCACGAAGGTCGGCGATGTGGTCCTCCGGCTTTCTCGACTTGACAAGCATGTCGTCGACGTAGACCTCCAGGTTCCTTCCAATCTGGGAGTAGAAAACCTTGTTGACCATTCTCTGGTAGGTGGCCCCTGCGTTCTTCAAGTCAAAGGGCATCTTCTTGTAGCAGTATGTTCCCCGGTCCGTCGTGAAGGCTGTCATCTCTTCGTCTCGGGGATCTATCTGGACTTGATTGTACCCTGAGTAGGCGTCCATGAAGCTAAGCATCTCGTACCCCGAGGCGTTGTCCACCAGGTGGTCAATGCGCGCCAGGGGGTAGCTGTCCTTGGGACATGCTTTGTTGAGGTCACTGAAGTTCACGCACATTCGCCACTTCCCATTGGGTTTCCTAACCATCACCACGTTCGATAGCCACTCCAGGTACCAGACCTCTCGTATGAAGCCGGCGTCGAGGAGACGTTCCACTTCCTCGGAGGTCGCCTTCATCTTCTCGCCGCCCAGGTTCCGCTTCTTCTGCCTGACCGGCTTGAAGTTGGGGTCGGCGTTGATCTGGTGGACGATCACCTGGGGATCTACGCCGGGCATGTCCTCCGGTGACCAAGCAGAGACGAACTGGCCCTCGATGTCCGTGACCGGGATCTCCTCTTGCTCCTCCGCAGGGGTGGGTCTCGGCCCGCCCCTTAAGTCGAGTGCGGCCATCCGGTCGACTAGATGATCTTCGGGACCTTCCTCCGCCAATTGATAGCAGGTATTCGGTCTCCCCGCGTCGCCTTCGATTTGCCCCATCCCCCTGGGTGTTCAGAACTTGATAGTCTGATGGAGGGTCGAGACAACCGTGCCGATGGCGTTGAGAAGGGGTCGGCCGATGATCCCGTTGTATTCCGACCCGATCCCCAATACGATGAATTCTACCGCCAGGGTCACCGAGTCTGGTGGGCCTCCGAGTGTTACCGGGAGATGGATCGTGCCGATGATGGGGGTGGAATGACCCGTGAATCCCACCACGGGACCCGAGCGAGGTCGCAAGTCTTCCTTCCGCCGCCCCATCTTCTCCAGGGTTGACATGAAGAGGACGTCGTAGGAGCTGCCGGTGTCGACGAGCAGTCGCCGTACCATGGTTGTGTCGATGATCACCGACACCACCAAAGCTACATCCGAGCTGCGCGCCGTTACAGACGTGCTCGGCCTCCCGACCGGTAGGGCCGATGAGGGTCTCCCGGTCCTCTCCTCACGATCCTCCTCACGCTGGGCCCGGGCCCACTCTTGCCAACGATGGCGGGCCCTGTCGCTTCGCGTCTGAGCCTTGCTCTCCTTTCGACGAAACGGGTGAAGCCGTGTCATTGCAGGTGTGGTTTGTTTCTTCGTGGGACAGTTCATTCCCACAGACGGCGCCAGATGTTTCAGAGTGTTTTCTCACTACAAAAGCGTTGACCGTGGACTACCCGGTCAACGTGGTCAAGGGGCCAACTTGGGTCTCTCGGGTGCGTCGAGTCAGCGCAGACACGGCGCGAGTCGGAGTTGCGGATGACGTGAAGCGCATCGGCTGGGCCGAATCTGGATCCTCGGCCGCAAAGGGGGGCGAGGGGAAGCCTCGGCCCGGTGTGAGACGCTCGGCCTCGGACAGTCGGACGACGAGGGGTTGCCTCGGCGCCTCGTAAGCGGAGGGGAAGCCTCGGCTCGGTCGGACGTGATCGGCCTCGGTCGGTCGGACGACGAGGGGTGGCTTCGGTCGTCCTGCTTGATGCGTGGCCGGTGTGGGGCAGAGGGGAAGCCTCGGCCCGTGGATCTGACGTCCTCCTGCGCAGACGAGAACACTCGTCAGGGGGCCGGACCTTGGTTCCGGCCAAATCCCCTCTGATGCCTAAGTCAGACGATGATCTGAAAGAGGAGACTCGGCGGAGACGGTTCGACTCGTGAGGAGATCAGAACGACGTCTACCGGCGCGAGCGGGGGAGGAAGGAGAAGAAATGGGGGAACTAGGTCGTTAATGGAGTACCTTAGGTTTTAGTTACATGAGATGCCGTCCCCTGTCTAGTCGTCCTTCTAGCCCTTTTATAGACCTCCCGTCATGACTGCCCACGACTCACGTCCCTCGTCCGCCCCCAATCGTGCCCCCTCAATCCGACCCCCCTTCGCCGCTTCCTGCGCCATCCCAGCACCTCACCATAACGGCCGTTAAGTGGTAACGGACCAGGGGGAACGGTTATCGCTGGGGTGGGCGAGTGATTTGCGCGTTATCGGGGCCGGGTCGGATCGATACTCGGGGGTCCTCTATTGGGCCTTGTCAGGCGGGCCAGATCGCGCAGATGGGCTTCTGATCGGCAGTCGGGTTCCTGGGCTCGTGTCTTTCGGGCTTCGGCCAAATAGGCGTAACAACATGCATTGATATGAGTTATTATAATCATGAAAATCATACACATAAGGAATTAACAATTCTCAACCATTAGAAATTTAGATACACCTAGACTAATAATTCATGTGCATATGATTTAATCATAATACATTATACAAGCAACATCACTATGAATACACACATATAATACAATAATGTGTGCTAGAAAGATTCCATGTTCAATATGCATATGTGCACAAAATAAACATTCACGGCACAACACATATTGATGGATGGCATGAAAAGTAATGCTATAAAGAGTGTGCATGAAAAGCTGACGTCCCCCCGGTTTTGCACTATGTAAGGTCGGATGGGGATACCAGAATTAAATATTTATAACTGCAAGCGCACGGTGTCGAAGTGTGGCTTGGGGGTCGAACTCAAGGAGGCGTGTAGTGTGCTTGTCAACAAAGAGGAACCCGATCACCCGGTGGGTGAGCTAGCCCTGTCGCTTGGTGGTTGTCACGATATGAAACTATTGAAAGATGTAAGATATAAAAACTAACCCATGACCTTAGTTTCCACCCTCTCATGTGTTCTCTCTATTACGGTCAACAGATAGGAATACGATCGGATTCTAGGGTTTAGTGGTGGGACGTTGGCTCTGATAGCGTTACCTAGCGTCCCATGGGCCCGATATTCCGGTCGATGCCAAGGATGATACGCTAGGTCTACCCGGGTTCGGACGATGAGCATTTACATGTCCAACACCGACTGACTCTGGGAGCACTAAGCTCGCAACGATTGTTCCCGACATTTCATCCAAGTCGTTTCCACGCGCGAGGAAACAATGTCTACGCTAGGGGTGTGAGCTGTGGCCTTCTGGAATAGTTAAGGTCGGACAGTGTGTAACGGCCTGTTTTCTTCAACACAACTATTTGCGTGTTTAACCTATTTCCAATTTTTTAAAACTATTTTATAATGGTTTGTTAGGAGTTTTAACTGATTTCAAAAATTTCTTATAAAAATATTTGGAAGTACCAGACTAGTTATGGAGTATTTTAGTAAAATCGGATTTCATCAAATACCTTTAAAAGATCTGTTAAAAATTCAGTTTCAGATATTGCTGTTTTGGCTCAATGAATTTATTTTCTATTCAAACGTCTTCAAAACGTTTTCAAACTTCCGTAGTAGCATCCTATGATCATTTAGGGCGCCCCACATTAATTTCGTAATTTTCTGATATCGTTTCAATAGAGAACCCGCAAACCCTCTTTCTAAACGTTTTGGCCAAAAACTAGTATCCCCGTAACCCAAACCCTGGAACGGTCTTCATATTCACGATCCTCGTGACGATACGATCCCGTGTGTATGTTTTCGTAATTTTTCGGACACGTTTACTAGTAGGGGCATTTTCGTAATTTCGTTTTTACTAATGACCTAATTACCCCTAATTACCTTAGTTAATTACCCCACCTAGCCTAACCCGTATCTACCCCACCCACTTTGTTAGCTCAAACCCCATCTACCGTTCATGCAGCTACCCTATCTCATTAACCCTATAAATATTTTCCCTAACCCCATCCCTCCTCAGTACACACACAGCTCTCTCTCTCTCATTCACTCTCTCCCAGGCACTCTCCCTCTCTCTCTTTCTCCCAATATCGTTCAGCCCCAAGCTCGTCGGCGTATCCCCACTGCCACACAAAGCTCTGCCAAGCCTGCATCTCATCTCCGACGAGGGCACGCCGTAGCAGCGCTCCCGCAGAGCCTCCCTCCACGTCGAAACACTCCCGAGCGCCATCGCTGACGCAGCTCCGAGCATCCCCAAGGATCCACGCCACCGCTCGAAGCCCATCGCTTCGACGTCGCCATGAACGGAGCAGCGCCATGCCTCCGACGAGATCCCGCGCTCCGCCGCCTCGAATCTCCCCGAGCACCTAGGCGCCGTCGACGGCGATCTCCGAGAACTGCACCCCCGCCTCCATGCCACTCCGGCGAACCCCCCCCCCCCCGCCTTCCTCCGAGCCCACTGCAGCACGCCCCACCGCCTCGCCTTCATCGCCGGAGACCGCCCCCGCCGTCGCTGCCGTGTCTCGACGCCGCCGCACCGAAGTCGACGCCGCCCGCCGTTCGAACCCCATGCAACGAAGAGCGTCGGCGTGCGTAAGTTCAAAATGGCAAAATTGTAAATATGCAAATAATTCGTATTTTCGTATTTTATATTAATTAATAAATGGGTTTTAAGGTTATAAATCCATAAGTAATTATATAAGCCCCAGAAAAATATGAGACTAGCTCCAGAAAATCAGAAATGCCATTCTGGACCCAATGGCGCTAGTTTCATCTCAATCCGACGCTTAGTTTTTCCAAAAATAATTTTTAAGCCTATAAGTTAAATCCGTTATTTTCGTTCAAAAATCCGTATCTTCTTATTTTCACGTAAACTAATACTTGAGAAAAATATATGTCTTAATACTCTTTGAGACGGTCATTTTGACACCTCATTTGCAACATTTCGATGTGGATTGCATCCGGAATAAATTGTGGAATAAATGCGTTGCTAATTGAAAAATAGTTTTTAAATTGTTTTTGATCTTTTAAAAATCCTAAAATTTACAATTAGCTTTAGAAAAATATTCCTTCTTGCAGTAAAATTATTTTCACCATATATAGTCTATATAAAATTTTAGAACCGTTTTCGACACCGTTTCAATCAGTTTTAAAAATCAAAACGATCAGATTATTTGAATAGAAAATAGGGTGCGCTTTAACCAATTGTTTCTTGTGTTTGCAGGTACCAATCCTCGTGCACCAGCTTCGCTAGCTCCAACCTCGTCTTGCCACGACGAGCTCTAAAATCGTAAGTCACGACATATTCTAACTTTAGAAAACTAGACTTCTGTGCTTGTATGAACTTGTGACTTCACCACTTATAGCCTCGAACGGCTATTTGACTTGAACCAAACTAGAGAACTTATATGAAAGTAATCAACTAAAGATTACTTTGCCAACTTTCAATTTGCGTGGTTGTAGCACGCAACTACCAACTTGGGTAAATTGTGTGCTAGCCACACTACCACGTGCTCAAAGCACGGAAGTAACAGCTTTTGGTGTTGGACTTGTCTTTATCCTACTTGCTGGTTTTCAATGAGGAAGTCAACCAGTTGACCTGGTGTGACTAACATGTGGAACATCCTGTGGAACAATCCTGTATAGAACTTGTAATTGACACGTCACCGGGGTTTCGGGGTAACTCACAGTTGCGAGAGTACGGGAGTGACTAGAGTTCGATCTACATGTCAAGCTGCCTGTGTTTCGGCCTCCTGTCTAGCTGCCTGTGTTTCGGCAAACCATCCTGCTGCCTGGGTACCGGCATTCGTCTGGGTAGCACCCAGGCAAGAGATGAACTCAATGGTCACATATTGTACTCTCCGACTTTAGTCACGTAGTTCTAGTGTAACTTGCACAGTTACTTTCTTTACAGTACATTCACTTTACTTTCCTTGCCAGTACAGTCACCACACTTTACCTGCCGTACTTTTACTTTCTATACTTGTACAGACATTGCACCGTACTTTAGTTTCACTTTGGTCTGCGTTGTCATACTTGTACAGACCTCTCTTTCTTTATTTAGAATTGTTGTGACTTACCTACGGTTCCATCTCCGTGGCACCGCAGACGACGTACATATGGAGGCAGATGCTCTAGAGTTAATAGCGCCAGACTTCGACCATGAGACCGCAGCTTCCAGAGCTATTTTCAGTCGTGTACTTTCTTTCTTTCTTTTATCATTGTTGGAACATTTGTACGGTTCGGATATTAATATTTGGACACTATTTGAGTATTTTTGTACATCTCTGCATCGTGGCTATTTTGATTTCACTGGTTAACTGCAGAACCTGCGCAATTATCAAATAAGTAACGGGCCCCCGAAAGCGGGTCGTTACAAGTTTGGTGGCCCTACGCAGGTCCTCGCTAACTACCTCGTGAACATTATAGCAAGATCAGGATGTGCAATATAAAATACTCAAATTAACCTCGAGTACGGAATGTCTCGAGTGTTCACCTGTATTGGATATACGGGTGAAGCGTCCTTATTACCATCTTCATTAGGTCTTCTTTGATTCTCATCATCTTCTTTGAACTCTTAACCCTTGCTTAGGAACTCGTGTTCCATTCTTAGTTATACCCTCCCTAGTAACCTCTTTTGCTAGCAGTTATAGTGATTTTCCATAGGTTGAACTATCTACCCACTTCATCACCTTCCTTCAGTTGATGATGGTACTCATATGAATGATGATCTTCCTTCAATGGACCATGATACCGGTCAATGTGCTTGGCTAAAGTCTGTTGGATCAACCTGGCTAGACTGGGCATAAGTGATCCTGGCTTAGTCACTTCCCTGGCCGTGTCCGCTAGACCGCAAGGACGTGAATCGTGATTATGTAACGCCATCGATCTTCATCACTAGCACCCCTTTCTTTAGCTAGTGATGGCCTTCTGATCATTCTACTAATTCTTCCTAATCGCTTTTAGTTCGCCTGAACTCTAGCTATGTTTATTCTAAGGAAGGTAGCATTCAATTTTCGATCACCAGGAGTCAAATTCGACAACGGAAGCGAATCGAAGGACGCTCAGAAGTATTTGAGGATAGTGCTGGTGATTGGAGACGAGCCAAACCTAACGTGTAAGTATAGGCTGTTTGCATCTTTTGAGCTCGTATTTCTCTTCTAGCCCCTACTTCTATCTTGTAACAGATTTTCTCTCTCCACGGGTTTGACTTCCTTTCCCACTGACCACCTTCCTCCTCCCTCTTTATTTCATTTGTCCGCTTCCCCCCTCGAGACACGTGCCCGCCGAACCCTACCCTACCTAACCCCGACTTCGGTGCCCTCCTTTCTCTCTTTTAACCCACCTCCTTCCTCCACAAGCCACCCCGTGGCTTTCCCTTTTTGCTCAGACATCGCCCCCTCCCCCTCCCGGCCTCTTCCCCAAGCGAGCTCGATCGGACCTCGCATCGTCGCTCCGATCTCCGATCCGCCGGCCTCACCCGAAGATCCGTCAGCTTCCGCTTAGCTCCATCCCGGAGGCCATCCCCACCATGGATCGATAGCCAGTCGTAGCGCTCGCTGCCGTGGATCGCCAGCCGCCGATGGCCCGCCAACGACCTTGGGGTCTGTTGGGCTTAGCAGCAACCCTCGCCGCCACCCTTGCTTTGGCCGTGTGGTCGGGATATTGGGAACCCGCCGCCCTTGGTATCTTTGGGAGCTCCTTTTTCTGGTTCTTCCCCCTTGAGCTGCCCAGCTTCGAGTGCTTCTTAGGGGTGCTCCTTAGTGCTTGTAGGTTCCTGAGTTTTTGGTCGTTGAACTGCTTTGGGCTGATGGTGTTTACTGTAGATGTCGACCTATGGTATTGGCATGCAGTATCCTTAGGATTGGGTATTGGCATACTTTTGGGCTTAGGCGTTGAAGTTGGATGTCGGTCTTGTGCTCGGATTTGGGAGACGGCTAGGATGTTGGTTTCTTGTTGGATGTTATGGAGACTGCTGGGACAAGTGGTAGCAATGATCTTGACCCTCGAGAGTTGGCCTTATACTTGCATGTATGTGTTGATCTGGGTAATGGCTTGTAATCTGGTAGCATGGCAGATGAAGTCCTTTCTGTTCGGCTGGTTAAGTTGTAACCGTAAGGACGCACTAGGTTTATCCCTTACGTTTTTGTATGCTATGGCGATGATTTACATGATTGAGACCATGTAATCATCATTTATAGACGTTCTGTACTCCTCTTTGGTGTGCTTGCTTCTGACTTATCACCCAGGTTCCAAGTTCGATCAGATGTCATCATCTTAATAGCTCTCCTTTTCGTGTAATGACATTATCTTATATTTTGGCTACTTGATAATATATATTGGTGACATCCCATATTTTCTTATCACATTTCATGTTATTTACAACCTGATTTACTAGGTTACTATTTTCCTATCATTTATTTGTTTAAGCTTCTTTATAAAATCAATTATTTTCAAAAGAGATTTTTAAATTCCGAGGACGGAATTATTTTTAAGGAGGGTAGGATGTAACGGCCTGTTTTCTTCAACACAACTATTTGTGTGTTTAACCTATTTCCAATTTTTTTTAAACTATTTTATAATGGTTTGTTAGGAGTTTTAACTGATTTCAAAAATTTCTTATAAAAATATTTGGAAGTACCAGACTAGTTATGGAGTATTTTAGTAAAATCGGATTTCATCAAATACCTTTAAAAGATCTGTTAAAAATTCAGTTTCAGATATTGCTGTTTTGGCTCAATGAATTTATTTTCTATTCAAACGTCTTCAAAACGTTTTCAAACTTCCGTAGTAGCATCCTATGATCATTTAGGGCGCCCCACATTAATTTCGTAATTTTCTGATATCGTTTCAATAGAGAACCCGCAAACCCTCTTTCTAAACGTTTTGGCCAAAAACTAGTATCCCCGTAGTCCAAACCCTGGAACGGTCTTCGTATTCACGATCCTCGTGACGATACGATCCCGTGGGTTTGTTTTTGTAATTTTTCGGACACGTTTACTAGTAGGGGCATTTTCGTAATTTCGTTTTTACTAATGACCTAATTACCCCTAATTACCTTAGTTAATTACCCCACCTAGCCTAACCCGTATCTACCCCACCCACTTTGTTAGCTCAAACCCCATCTACCGTTCATGCAGCTACCCTATCTCATTAACCCTATAAATATTTTCCCTAACCCCATCCCTCCTCAGTACACACACAGCTCTCTCTCGCATTCACTCTCTCTCAGGCACTCTCCCTCTCTCTCTTTCTCCCAGTATCGTTCAGCCCCAAGCTTGCCGGCGTATCCCCACTGCCACACAAAGCTCCGCCAAGCCTGCATCTCATCTCCGACGAGGGCACGCCGTAGCAGCGCTCCCACAGAGCCTCCCTCCACGTCGAAACACTCCCGAGAGCCGTCGCTGACGCCGCTCCGAGCATCCCCAAGTATCCACGCCACCGCTCGAAGCCCATCGCTCCGACGTCGCCATGAACGGAGCAGCGCCATGCCTCCGACGAGATCCCGCGCTCCGCCGCCTCGAATCTCCCTGAGCACCTAGGCGCCGTCGACGGCGATCTCCGAGAACTGCACCCCCACCTCCATGCCACTTCGACGAACCCCCCCCCCCGCCTTCCTCCGAGCCCGCTGCAGCATGCCCCACCGCCTCGCCTTCATCGCCGGAGACCGCCCCCGCCGTCGCTGCCGTGTCTCGACGCCGCCGCACCGAAGTCGACGCCGCCCGCCGTTCGAACCCCATGCAACGAAGAGCGTCGGCGTGCGTAAGTTCAAAATGGCAAACTTGTAAATATGCAAATAATTCGTATTTTCGTATTTTATATTAATTAATAACTGGGTTTTAAGGTTATAAATCCATAAGTAATTATATAAGCCCCAGAAAAATATGAGACTAGCTCCAGAAAATCAGAAATGACATTCTGGACCCAATGGCGCTAGTTTCATCTCAATCCGACGCTTAGTTTTTCCAAAAATAATTTTTAAGCCTATAAGTTAAATCCGTTATTTTCGTTCAAAAATCCGTATCTTCTTATTTTCACGTAAACTAATACTTGAGAAAAATATATGTCTTAATACTCTTTGAGACGGTCATTTTGACACCTCATTTGCAACATTCCGATGTGGATTGCATCCGGAATAAATTGTGGAATAAATGCGTTACTAATTGAAAAATAGTTTTTAAATTGTTTTTGATCTTTTAAAAATCCTAAAATTTACAATTAGCTTCAGAAAAATATTCCTTCTTGCAGTAAAATTATTTTCACCATATATAGTCTATATAAAATTTTAGAACCGTTTTCGACACAGTTTCAATCAGTTTTAAAAATCAAAACGATCAGATTATTTGAATAGAAAATAGGGTGCGCTTTAACCAATTGTTTCTTGTGTTTGCAGGTACCAATCCTCGTGAACCAGCTTCGCTAGCTCCAACCTCGTCTTGCCACGACGAGCTTTAAAATCGTAAGTCACGACATATTCTAACTTTAGAAAACTAGACTTCTGTGCTTGTATGAACTTGTGACACTTCACCACTTATAGCCTCGAACGGCTATTTGACTTGAACCAAACTAGAGAACTTATATGAAAGTAATCAACTAAAGATTACTTTGCCAACTTTCAATTTGCGTGGTTGTAGCACGCAACTACCAACTTGGGTAAATTGTGTGCTAGCCACACTACCACGTGCTCAAAGCACGGAAGTAACAGCTTTTGGTGTTGGACTTGTCTTTATCCTACTTGCTGGTTTTCAATGAGGAAGTCAACCAGTTGACCCGGTGTGACTAACATGTGGAACATCCTGTGGAACAATCCTGTATAGAACTTGTAATTGACACGTCACCGGGGTTTCGGGGTAACTCACAGTTGCGAGAGTACGGGAGTGACTAGAGTTCGATCTACATGTCAAGCTGCCTGTGTTTTGGCCTCCTGTCTAGCTGCCTGTGTTTCGGCAAACCATCCTGCTGCCTGGGTACCGGCATTCGTCTGGGTAGCACCCAGGCAAGAGATGAACTCAATGGTCACATATTGTACTCTCCGACTTTAGTCACGTAGTTCTAGTGTAACTTGCACAGTTACTTTCTTTACAGTACATTCACTTTACTTTCCTTGCTAGTACAGTCACCGCACTTTACCTGCCGTACATTTACTTTCTATACTTGTACAGACATTGCACCGTACTTTAGTTTCACTTTGGTCTGCTTTGTCATACTTGTACAGTACCTCTCTTTCTTTATTTAGATTGTGACTTACCTACGGTTCCATCTCCGTGGCACCGCAGACGACGTACATATGGAGGCAGATGCTCTAGAGTTAATAGCGCCAGACTTCGACCATGAGACCGCAGCTTCCAGAGCTATTTTCAGTCGTGTACTTTCTTTCTTTCTTTTATCATTGTTGGAACATTTGTACGGTTCGGATTGTAATATTTGGACACTATTTGGGTATTTTTGTACATCTCTGCATCGTGGCTATTTTGATTTCACTGGTTAACTGCAGAACCAGCGCAATTATCAAATAAGTAACGGGCCCCCGAAAGCGGGTCGCTACAAGTTTGGTGGCCCTACGCAGGTCCTCGCTAACTACCTCGTGAACATTATAGCAAGATCAGGATGTGCAATATAAAATACTCAAATTAACCTCGAGTACGGAATGTCTCGAGTGTTCACCTGTATTGGATATACGGGTGAAGCGTCCTTATTACCATCTTCATTAGGTCTTCTTTGATTCTCATCATCTTCTTTGAACTCTTAACCCTTGCTTAGGAACTCGTGTTCCATTCTTGGTTATACCCTCCCTAGTAACCTCTTTTGCTAGCAGTTATAGTGATTTTCCATAGGTTGAACTATTTACCCACTTCATCACCTTCCTTCAGTTGATGATGGTACTCATATGAATGATGATCTTCCTTCAATGGACCATGATACCGGTCAATGTGCTTGGCTAAAGTCTGTTGGATCAACCTGGCTAGACTGGGCATAAGTGATCCTGGCTTAGTCACTTCCCTGGCCGTGTCAGCTGGACCGCAAGGATGTGAATCGTGATTATGTAACGCCATCGATCTTCATCACTAGCACCCCTTTCTTTAGCTAGTGATGGCCTTCTGATCATTCTACTAATTCTTCCTAATCGCTTTTAGTTCGCCTGAACTCTAGCTACGTTTATTCTAAGGAGGGTAGCATTCAATTTTCGATCACCAGGAGTCAAATTCGACAACGGAAGCGAATCGAAGGACGCTCAGAAGTATTTGAGGATATTGCTGGTGATTGGAGACGAGCCAAACCTAACGTGTAAGTATAGGCTGTTTGCATCTTTTGAGCTCGTATTTCTCTTATAGCCCCTACTTCTATCTTGTACCTGATTTTCTCTCTCCACGGATTTGACTTCCTTTCCCACCGACCACCTTCCTCCTCCCTCTTTATTTCATTTGTCCGCTTCCCCCCTCGAGACCCGTGCCCGCCGAACCCTACCCTACCTAACCCCGACTTCGGTGCCCCCCTTTCTCTCTTTTTAACCCACCTCCTTCCTCCGCAAGCCACCCCGTGGCTTTCCCTTTATGCTCAAACATCGCCCCCTCCCCCTCCCGGCCTCTTCCCCAAGCGAGCTCGATCGGACCTCTCATCGCCGCTCCGATCTCCGATCCGCCGGCCTCACCTGAAGATCCGCCAGCTTCCGCTTAGCTCCATCCCAGAGGCCCTCCCCACCATGGATCGACAGCCAGTCGCAGCGCTCGCTGCCGTGGATCACCAGCCGCCGATGGCCCGCCAACGACCTTGGGGTCTGTTGGGCTTAGCAGCAACCCTCGCCGCCACCCTTGCTTTTGCCATGTGGTCGGGATATTGGGAACCCGCCGCCCTTGGTATCATTGGGAGCTCCTTTTTCTGGTTCTTCCCCCTTGAGCTGCCTAGCTTCGAGTGCTTCTTAGGGGTGCTCCTTAGTGCTTGTAGGTTCCTGAGTTTTTGGTCGTTGAACTGCTTTGGGCTGATGGTGTTTACCGTAGATGTCGACCTATGGTATTGGCAAGCAGTATCCTTAGGATTGGGTATTGGCATACTTTTGGGCTTAGGCGTTGAAGTTGGATGTCGGTCTTGTGCTCGGATTTGGGAGACGGCTAGGATGTTGGTTTCTTGTTGGATGTTATGGAGACTGCTGGGACAAGTGGTAGCGATGATCTTGACCCTCGAGAGTTGGCCTTATACTTGCATGTATGTGTTGATCTGGGTAATGGCTTGTAATCTGGTAGCATGGCAGATGAAGTCCTTTCTGTTCGGCTGGTTAAGTTGTAACCGTAAGGACGCACTAGGTTTATCCCTTACGTTTTTGTATGCTATGGCGATGATTTACATGATTGAGACCATGTAATCATCATTTATAGACGTTCTGTACTCCTCTTTGGTGTGCTTGCTACTGACTTATCACCCAGGTTCCAAGTTCGATCAGATGTCATCATCTTAATAGCTCTCCTTTTTGTATAATGACATTATCTTATATTTTGGCTACTTGATAATATATATTGGTGACATCCCATATTTTCTTATCACATTTCATGTTATTTACAACCTGATTTACTAGGTTACTATTTTCCTATCATTTATTTGTTTAAGCTTCTTCATAAAATCAATTATTTTCAAAAGAGATTTTTAAATTCCGAGGACAGAATTATTTTTAAGGAGGGTAGGATGTAACGGCCTGTTTTCTTCAACACAACTATTTGCGTGTTTAACCTATTTCCAATTTTTTTAAAACTATTTTATAATGGTTTGTTAGGAGTTTTAACTGATTTCAAAAATTTCTTATAAAAATATTTGGAAGTACCAGACTAGTTATGGAGTATTTTAGTAAAATCGGATTTCATCAAATATCATTAAAAGATCTGTTAAAAATTCAGTTTCAGATATTGCTGTTTTGGCTCAATGAATTTATTTTCTATTCAAACGTCTTCAAAACATTTTCAAACTTCCGTAGTAGCATCCTATGATCATTTAGGGCGCCCCACATTAATTTCGTAATTTTCTGATATCGTTTCAATAGAGAACCCGCAAACCCTCTTTCTAAACGTTTTGGCCAAAAACTAGTATCCCCGTAGCCCAAACCCTGGAACGGTCTTCGTATTCACGATCCTCGTGACGATACGATCCCGTGTGTATGTTTTCGTAATTTTTCGGATACGTTTACTAGTAGGGGCATTTTCGTAATTTCGTTTTTACTAATGACCTAATTACCCCTAATTACCTTAGTTAATTACCCCACCTAGCCTAACCCGTATCTACCCCACCCACTTTGTTAGCTCAAACCCCATCTACCGTTCATGCAGCTACCCTATCTCATTAACCCTATAAATATTTTCCCTAACCACATCCCTCCTCAGTACACACACAACTCTCTCTCTCATTCACTCTCTCCCAGGCACTCTCCCTCTCTCTCTTTCTCCCAGTATCGTTCAGCCCCAAGCTTGCCGGCGTATCCCCACTGCCACACAAAGCTCCGCCAAGCCTGCATCTCATCTCCGACGAGGGCACGCCGTAGCAGCGCTCCCGCAGAGCCTCCCTCCACGTCGAAACCCTCCCGAGAGCCGTCGCTGACGTAGCTCCGAGTATCCCCAAGTATCCATGCCACCGCTCGAAGCCCATCGCTCCGACGTCGCCATGAACGGAGCAGCGCCATGCCTCCGACGAGATCCCGCGCTCCGCCGCCTCGAATCTCCCCGAGCACCTAGGCGACGTCGACGGCGATCTCCGAGAACTGCACCCCCGCCTCCATGCCACTCCGGCGAACCCCCCCCGCCTTCCTCCGAGCCCGCTGCAGCACGCCCCACCGCCTCGCCTTCATCGCCGGAGACCGCCCCCGCCGTCGCTGTCGTGTCTCGACGCCGCCGTACCGAAGTCGACGCCGCCCGCCGTTCGAACCCTATGCAACGAAGAGCGTCGGCGTGCGTAAGTTCAAAATGGCAAACTTGTAAATATGCAAATAATTCGTATTTTCGTATTTTATATTAATTAATAACTTGGTTTTAAGGTTATAAATCCATAAGTAATTATATAAGCCCCAGAAAAATATGAGACTAGCTCCAGAAAATCAGAAATGCCATTCTGGACCCAATGGCGCTAGTTTCATCTCAATCCGACGCATAGTTTTTCCAAAAATAATTTTTAAGCCTATAAGTTAAATCTGTTATTTTCGTTCAAAAATCTGTATCTTCTTATTTTCACGTAAACTAATACTTGAGAAAAATATATGTCTTAATACTCTTTGAGACGGTCATTTTGACACCTCATTTGCAACATTCCGATGTGGATTGCATCCGGAATAAATTGTGGAATAAATGCGTTACTAATTGAAAAATAGTTTTTAAATTGTTTTTGATCTTTTAAAAATCCTAAAATTTAAAATTAGCTTCAGAAAAATATTCCTTCTTGCAGTAAAATTATTTTCACCATATATAGTCTATATAAAATTTTAGAACCGTTTTCGACACAGTTTCAATCAGTTTTAAAAATCAAAACGATCAGATTATTTGAATAGAAAATAGGGTGCGCTTTAACCAATTGTTTCTTGTGTTTGCAGGTACCAATCCTCGTGAACCAGCTTCGCTAGCTCCAACCTCGTCTTGCCACGACGAGCTTTAAAATCGTAAGTCACGACATATTCTAACTTTAGAAAACTAGACTTCTGTGCTTGTATGAACTTGTGACACTTCACCACTTATAGCCTCGAACGGCTATTTGACTTGAACCAAACTAGAGAACTTATATGAAAGTAATCAACTAAAGATTACTTTGCCAACTTTCAATTTGCGTGGTTGTAGCACGCAACTACCAACTTGGGTAAATTGTGTGCTAGCCACACTACCACGTGCTCAAAGCACGGAAGTAACAGCTTTTGGTGTTGGACTTGTCTTTATCCTACTTGCTGGTTTTCAATGAGGAAGTCAACCAGTTGACCCGGTGTGACTAACATGTGGAACATCCTGTGGAACAATCCTGTATAGAACTTGTAATTGACACGTCACCGGGGTTTCGGGGTAACTCACAGTTGCGAGAGTACGGGAGTGACTAGAGTTCGATCTACATGTCAAGCTGCCTGTGTTTTGGCCTCCTGTCTAGCTGCCTGTGTTTCGGCAAACCATCCTGCTGCCTGGGTACCGGCATTCGTCTGGGTAGCACCCAGGCAAGAGATGAACTCAATGGTCACATATTGTACTCTCCGACTTTAGTCACGTAGTTCTAGTGTAACTTGCACAGTTACTTTCTTTACAGTACATTCACTTTACTTTCCTTGCCAGTACAGTCACCGCACTTTACCTGCTGTACTTTTACTTTCTATACTTGTACAGACATTGCACCGTACTTTAGTTTCACTTTGGTCTGCTTTGTCATACTTGTACAGTACCTCTCTTTCTTTATTTAGAATTGTTGTGACTTACCTACGGTTCCATCTCCGTGGCACCGCAGACGACGTACATATGGAGGCAGATGCTCTAGAGTTAATAGCGCCAGACTTCGACCATGAGACCGCAGCTTCCAGAGCTATTTTCAGTCGTGTACTTTCTTTCTTTCTTTTATCATTGTTGGAACATTTGTACGGTTCGGATTGTAATATTTGGACACTATTTGGGTATTTTTTGTACATCTCTGCATCGTGGCTATTTTGATTTCACTGGTTAACTACAGAACCTGCGCACTTATCAAATAAGTAACGGGCCCCCGAAAGCGGGTCGTTACAAGTTTGGTGGCCCTACGCAGGTCCTCGCTAACTACCTCGTGAACATTATAGCAAGATCAGGATATGCAATATAAAATACTCAAATTAACCTCGAGTACGGAATGTCTCGAGTGTTCACCTGTATTGGATATACGGGTGAAGCGTCCTTATTACCATCTTCATTAGGTCTTCTTTGATTCTCATCATCTTCTTTGAACTCTTAACCCTTGCTTAGGAACTCGTGTTCCATTCTTGGTTATACCCTCCCTAGTAACCTCTTTTGCTAGCAGTTATAGTGATTTTCCATAGGTTGAACTATCTACCCACTTCATCACCTTCCTTTAGTTGATGATGGTACTCATATGAATGATGATCTTCCTTCAATGGACCATGATACCGGTCAATGTGCTTGGCTAAAGTCTGTTGGATCAACCTGGCTAGACTGGGATTAAGTGATCCTGGCTTAGTCACTTCCCTGGCCGTGTCCGCTGGACCGCAAGGACGTGAATCGTGATTATGTAACGCCATCGATCTTCATCACTAGCACCCCTTTCTTTAGCTAGTGATGGCCTTCTGATCATTCTACTAATTCTTCCTAATCGCTTTTAGTTCGCCTGAACTCTAGCTACGTTTATTCTAAGGAGGGTAGCATTCAATTTTCGATCACCAGGAGTCAAATTCGACAACGGAAGCGAATCGAAGGACGCTCAAAAGTATTTGAGGATAGTGCTGGTGATTGGAGACGAGCCAAACCTAACGTGTAAGTATAGGCTTTTTGCATCTTTTGAGCTCGTATTTCTCTTCTAGCCCCTACTTCTATCTTGTACCCGATTTTCTCTCTTCACGGGTTTGACTTCCTTTCCCACCGACCACCTTCCTCCTCCCTCTTTATTTCATTTGTCCGCTTCCCCCCTCGAGACCTGTGCCCGCCGAACCCTACCCTACCTAACCCCGACTTCGGTGCCCCCCCTTTCTCTCTTTTTAACCCACCTCCTTCCTCCGCAAGCCACCCCGTGGCTTTCCCTTTTTTCTCAGACATCGCCCCCTCCCCCTCCCGGCCTCTTCCCCAAGCGAGCTCGATCGGACCTCGCATCGCCGCTCCGATCTCCGATCCGCCGGCCTCACCCGAAGATCCGCCAGCTTCCGCTTAGCTCCATCCCGGAGGCCCTCCCCACCATGGATCGACAGCCAGTCGCAGCGCTCACTGCCGTGGATCGCCAGCCGCCGATGGCCCGCCAACGACCTTGGGGTCTGTTGGGCTTAGCAGCAACCCTCGCCGCCACCCTTGCTTTGGCCGTGTGGTCGGGATATTGGGAACCCGCCGCCCTTGGTATCATTGGGAGCTCCTTTTTCTGGTTCTTCCCCCTTGAGCTGCCCAGCTTCGAGTGCTTCTTAGGGGTGCTCCTTAGTGCTTGTAGGTTCCTGAGTTTTTGATCGTTGAACTGCTTTGGGCTGATGGTGTTTACCGCAGATGTCGACCTATGGTATTGGCAAGCAGTATCCTTAGGATTGGGTATTGGCATACTTTTGGGCTTAAGCGTTGAAGTTGGATGTCGGTCTTGTGCTCGGATTTGGGAGACAGCTAGGATGTTGGTTTCTTGTTGGATGTTATGGAGACTGCTGGGACAAGTGATAGCGATGATCTTGACCCTCGAGAGTTGGCCTTATACTTGCATGTATGTGTTGATCGGGGTAATGGCTTGTAATCTGGTAGCATGGCAGATGAAGTCCTTTCTGTTCGGCTGGTTAAGTTGTGTTTCTGCTATTTTTCGCAGAACACATTAATAGTATGGAGGGTGCGTGGTCAACGCGGTCAGAGAGGGGACGCGCGGGACCCCCGAGTTGTCGTGGCTGTCGCTCGAGACGGAGATGACCGGTGGGGTCGGCCGATGGCATGTTCTCTCGAGCGGAAAGGCGCGGCTCCGTTCTTTGGCGGGCCGAGGGGTAGCCTCGGCGAGATGACAGCCTCCGGGATCGGTTGAAGGCAGAGTCGCTCGCAGCGGGGCGCGCGGATCCTCGCGTCGGCTCGGCGAGGGGTAGCCTCGGCAGAGCGACGTCCTCGTGACGGAGGAGACGAACGAGGTCGGGGACGAGGGCGCTCGGCTCCGGCTGGAAGGACGCCGAGGGGTAGCATCGGCGTCGCTGGAACTCCTGGACCTGAATAGACAAAAGAGCTCGTCAGGGGGGTCGGACCTTGGTTCCGACCGAAGCCCCTCCGATGCCTAAGTCAGATCTGGCCTGATAAGTGCTCGGTGGGATCGAGTATGGCTCACGGAGAGACCGATACTCGAGTCCTCGGGCCGAGCTTTGGAGGAGAGATATTCAAGGTGGAAGAAGGTCTAAGATGGGAGTATGAGGTACCTCTGTTCTAGGTGGTGAAGATCCGGCCCCACCAAATGACGCCTGCCCCCTCCTCATATAGACGAACCATGCTCATCATGTGCCATGATGTCACATCATGGCCGCCATTCATGGGGTCGTGCAAATGGGGAAGGGTTGACTCCCTCTAATTGCGCCCACTTGATGACGCCATGAAGGTGGAGTCATGGCTATGAGTGATTGCCATAATTGGCGGGCCATGATGGTGGGGGAATGATGGCCATTAAGCCTGGCCATGAAGTCAGTTGCCATAATTGGCGAGCCATGAAGGTGGCTGCCATAATTGGCGGATCATGATGGCACGGGGCGGCTGCCATAAATGGCGAAGGCTCCCTCGATTTGGGCCCTGATTTCCTCCGCTACAGAAGCGGGCAATCTCTTGGGCCTTCGTCGTGGGTGGAGAAACGCGACCCGCCCGTAAGATCCTTGGGCCGGAGCCCGAGGCCGTAGTTTGGCTGGTTGACTGGTCGTGGTTGACTTGGCTCCTCCGGACCCGGTCGAAATAGTCGTAACAATTGCCCCCATCTTCTGAGCTCTACCATTGTTGTGGTGGAGGTTGGGAGATGTAGTATAATGGGGAGGAAGTGGCTCTTTCTGTAGAATTTGGTCCGTCCCGTGGAGTTGGCTAGTGACGATAGATCGTCGGTCCGAGATTCGTTCGGTTGCGAGGGGAGTTGCCCCTCGGCTTACGACCGACGAAGGAGATCCGTTCGGTGGCGAGGGGAGTTGCCCCGCGGCTTACGGCCGACGAGGGAGGTTCGTTCGGTGGCGAGGGGAGTTTCCCCTCGGCTTACGGCCGACGAAGGAGATTCGTCCGGTGGCGAGGGGAGTTGCCCCTCGGCTTACGGCCGACGAAGGAGATTCGTTCGGTGGCGAGGGGAGTTGCCCCTCGGCTTACGGCCGACGAAGGAGATTCGTTCGATGGCGAGGGGAGTTGCCCCTCGGCTTACGGCCGACGAAGGAGATTCGTTCGGTGGCGAGGGGAGTTGCCCCTCGGCTTACGGCCGACGAAGGAGGTTCGTTCGGTGGCGAGGGGAGTTGCCCCCCGGCTTACGGTCGACGAAGGAGTGCTCGGCCTACTGGGGGGGTTGCCCCTAGCTCTTTGACCGATCCGTTCGTTCGGTTGCGAGGGGAGTTACCCCTCGGCTTACGGCCGACGAAGGAGATCCGCTCGGTGGCGAGGTGAGTTGCCCCTCGGCTTATGGCCGACGAAGGAAATCCGCTCGGTGGTGGCGAGGGGAGTTGCCCCTCGGCATACAGCCGACGAAGGAAATCCGCTCGGTGGTGAGGTGAGTTGCCCCTCGGCTTACGGCCGGCGAAGAGGGTGAGGACCTTGTGAAGCCTTTTGAAGATTCCATGGTGGCGCTCTGCCATTGCTTCGTCCAGATCAGTGGATGCAGGAGTTGTTCGGCAAGCGGGGACCCAGCAGCACGGTCGGAGGAGCGATCTGGGTGCTTGACTGGTTCAACAGCTTTGTCTGGTTGGGATAACTTTGTAAGCTCGATGAGGTGGCTTGGCGTTGAAACTCAGATACTTGGCAAGGCGGTCGGACTTGTCTGGTCGGCCTCCTCCTGGGTCGGTTGAACTGGTGTGGTCGGCCTCCTCTTGGATGGGTCGGCCTCGTCTAGACATAGCTCTAGTTCTGTCTCCAACTTCAGCTCCAGCTCTAACTCTAGCTTTTGTCTGGATCGTAGCTCCGGCTCCAGCTCTCGTCTGGATCCTAGCTCATGCTCCATTTTCAGCTCCAGCCTCAGCTCCAGCTCCAGCTCCAGCTCCAGCTCCAGCTTTCGTCCTTTTCTGGCTCCAGCTCCTGCCTGGGTCGGCCTTGGCCCGGACTGGTCGGCATGCTCCGGGTTGACCTCCTCTGGGGTTGGCTTCGGCCTGGACTGGCCGGCCTCAGCCGGGACTGGTCAGCCTCAGCTCGGCCTGGTCGGCCTCGGCCGGTCATCATGTTGGTGCATGTCCGTTGGGTGGATCTACAATAGGATGCGGTGATGGCACCAGGCTGATGGAATTGGTAGAGTGAACTGTGGAACTGCATCACTTTGAGAAGATGGACAGATTGGCGCAAGCACCATCCGTTGTTTGAGCCCAATAGTGACGACGATCCCAATAGGCAGAACCATGCGAGGAGGGATAAGTATCATGCCGAAGTCGATCTATTTCGGCAAGAGAAGCTCGGCAAGGGGTTGGTTGTCAGTCGATCCCAAGTCTAGGCGGCCTTGAGGCTCGGAAGGTCAGCTCGCAGACTCGACGCTCGGATGCTTGGTCGGGCCCATGCAAGCTCGGCTTGTTTTGCGAGGAAGACCTCTGGATCCTAGGAGGTCGATCTTATTGTAAGGGCATTGAACCGCTGAGGCATTGTGAGGGCTTTGAATCAGTGACACACTTGCCTTGGTAACGGTGGAGGATGAGGCAGCCGACGTTTGCTTGCAAGTCCTAGCACTCTTCGGCCCGGTGTTCGGAACTTGAGAACAAATTGGCCGTAGCTTGATGGACCTGATGATCGACCACATGGTTATGGCCATCTCCCGAGCCCGGCACGACATGGCCGCCTTGCTTCGCTACGCTTGGCGCGACCAGTATGCACGAATGGAGGCATGGTTGCTCGATAGGGAGGCCTGGTGGTATCGAGCTCGGAGATCGGGGCTCAGCTTACTCGGTGTGGAGTGTGATCAGAAGCTTAGCTTGGTACCATTGGGTTCTCGTCCCAGATGCATGTATGCTCTGCACGGGGCCTCGGGTGCTCGGCACGGATGTGCGGAGGCACAGATGCTCGGCATGGCTTGCTCCAAATGGTTGGCGGAGACCCTCCAGTTCATTGAACGAATTAATCAGCACCGAAGCGCTTTGCTTCCATGCTCTGCCTCTTCTTCCGGCCGCCATCGTCACCATTCATCTGATCCCCTGTGTCTCCCATAAGGAGTTGGCGTAGCTCGAAAGCTCTGATCGGAAGCTCTGATCTGTATGGGTCGCAGCAACTTCTCTGACCCATGCTTCAGCTTCTCCGGGCTCGGTCGTGAGCTTCAGCTTCTCGATGGAGGAGGTAGTGCTTGGATCACCGGGGATGAAAGCGTTCGGTGTACTTGGATCCCCCAGACCGCCCCAGGGCTCCAGAGATTCGCTTGGAGGAACCGACCCGAGCTCCCCAAAAGATTCGTTCGGAGGCCTTACGACCGAGATTCCCAAGGTCTGCTCGGAGGAGGCTGGCCAATCTCCACAGATTTGCCTGGCAGAGTCGCGCCAGGCTCCCCGAGGATCCGTTCAGAGGAACGAGGGTGTTTGGGTCCGAGAGAGTCGTTCTGTGATTGTCGGTAATACATTGATCGGCTCTCGATGAACGACGCCCTTGCGCTGAAGAGGGCCGACATCGGCATCGCGGTGGCCGACGCCACCGACCCCGCACGCAGCTCGCCTGACATCGTCCTCACCGAGTCGGGGCTCAGCGTGATCGTCAGCACCGTGCTGAGCAGCCGCGCCATCTTCCGGAGGATGAAAAACTATGCGATCTACGCCTCGTCCATCACCATCCATGTCGTCTTCGGGTTCATGCTCCTCGCGCTCATCTGGAAGTTTGACTTCTCACCATTTATGGTCCACGTCATCGCCATCCTCAACGATGGTACGATCATGACAGTCTCCAAGGACTTTGTCAAGCCCTCGTCCCATCCCGAATCGTGGAAGCTCAAGGAAAGTTCCTGAGGATTTGCCCCGTTATCTCAAAGGTTGAGGTTTGGTCAGATCCGGGTCGAGCCTCGGTACGGGTTGATTTTGCTCAGACGAGGAACGACGACATCGATATTGCTGGGTCGGAGGTGGGCACAGGACTTTGATTTGGGTCGTCAACGCTCGGCTGCCTCGGATCTCGAACCTGGAAGGCTCAGTATGGGTTGATCGGAGCTCGACGATATCGATCTAGTACCTGGAAGGCTTGGTATTGGTCGATCGGAGCTCGGTGGCATTGATCTCGGAAAAGCACATTCAATTTGCAATTAGTTTCAATTTGAAAACACTAAACTCAAACGAGATTCAATAGATGGTTAGAGTTTTCTTTTTAGTATGACCTGTCTTCAATTCGCTCCATCACAATCGGGTTAGCGGGTACCGGCTCCGGCGAGTCAAGGTAGGATCTTGGGGTGAGGAACGTCCCAATCCGCCTTCTGGAGTCCATAGCTGTCGCCTCGTCGTCGTGTAGATCCTAGCGCGATCCTTGCTTTACTCGGAGAAAATGTCCCCCACATGGAGAATGATGAAGGCTTCACCTGAGTGCGGCTTATGTTCTCTCAAAACAGATGAGGGGGTTAAATTTTCGTGAAGGTGGACGCTTTTGAGATTCAGAGCGATGATCCTGGGATGGCCATCGTCGATGCCCGCTCAACCTTGTCAATGGGGTTTCTCTTGGCGTTGATCTTGTTCTCGAAGCCTGGATCGGGGTCCTAGGTGCTGGACCGTGATGACTAAGGGGAGTCCAATTCCAGGTCCAGCCGGTCGCTGTTGGCCGCTAGATCTCTTTATCCAGTTAGTCTTCTTGACGTCTGCATCAAAATTGGAACAACAAACCGGGTCGGGTCCTCCCACGGGGCCGTCGAGACAATCGTCGAAGGAGAAGAGGAGCACGGAGCGTTGTAGGTTGTGAATGGTGTCGCAGAACCGGGTGGATTCCTCGCGGGCGTCCTCGGATGGCGGGGTCGGCTCGGACCTGGGCAAGTTGAGGCCCTGTTTGGAAATGATGGACTTTGCTCGGTGATGCTCTCCTTAGTAAAGCTCGTCCAAATGCTGGAGTTGCTCAATTCTTTAGGAAATTGAGGGTTAGGGATGCTCAGGGCCGGGGATTCGAGGCCGAACACTTTGGATGTTGGCGTTGTAGAAGATCCGGGAAGCGAAGTGGCGTTCATCGCCCGGGATTGGCCGTTTCGGCCCTTCATTAACAGAACGAGTCATTTTCCATGTGGTTGAAGTCGTGGATGTTGAATCGTTCCCACAGACGGCGCCAAATGTTTCTGCTATTTTTCACAGAACACATTAATAGTATGGAGGGTGCGTGGTCAACGCGGTCAGAGAGGGGACGCGCGGGACCCCCGAGTTGTCGTGGCTGTCGCTTGAGACGGAGATGACCGGTGGGGTCGGCCGACGGCGCGTTCGCTCGAGCGGAAAGGCGCGGCTCCGTTCTTTGGCGGGCCGAGGGGTAGCCTCGGCGAGATGACAGCCTCCGGGATCGGTTGAA
>CM061134.1:25353600-25370275 GCA_030789695.1 Scilla litardierei
CTACTGTGACGAAATTAAATTACATTAAAATTACTTAGAGAACATACCCAGAATCTCAACCCTGGGGCGGGCAAGATGTACCGCATCGTCTTCTGACAATCCTCGTAGCCAAACTGCTTTGACTCGATCCACCCGAGCCGCCTTGCACCTTCGAACCGATCTGCCCGAGCCGACACCCGTCTCCATGCCGATCACACGGGGTAGAAGGTTTCACTTGAGTAGACCCACGTCTTAGACATCTGGATCTAAATCCAAACCCCTTTCGTAGTCTTGCTAGGACTAGTTGGGAGAATAGGAAGAAGAGAGAAAGAATAGTTTAGTCATAGATCGAGCTTGCTCTAAAATCAGGAGTTACTCGATCGAAGACTTGGTGCATTTTTCAATGAAGAAAGTGCACCCCTATTTATATAGGGAGTCAACACTTCTCTGTTCATTGCGAGCAATGTGGGACAAAACAAATAGAAGAGAAATTAATTAAGCTAATTTAGCTTAATTGAAGTTTTAATAAGCCTTTCATAAAGGCCAACTTCAACGAATTAATTCTCTTTATCCATTAAACTTTGGACACCAAACAAGCTATCAATTCGAAGGGCTTCGAATGGTGAATGCGTAGGAATGAGCGGCGACGAATTTCGACTTCATTTGACCCCTCAAACAAATGCCCAAAGATGGGCAAAAAATCAATTTTCGTAGCCGTCATAGAGGGGTTTCAAAAAACCCTACAACTTAAGTTGCGAGTGTGCCCGCTAGGCTTAGCGGGCGTGCCCGCCTAAGGCAAGGAGGGCGGGCGGCCGGCCCGCTGGGCAGC
This sequence comes from Scilla litardierei, assembly GCA_030789695.1. Classification (NCBI taxonomy): domain Eukaryota; kingdom Viridiplantae; phylum Streptophyta; class Magnoliopsida; order Asparagales; family Asparagaceae; genus Scilla; species Scilla litardierei. The sequence continues at coordinate 25,354,409 of CM061134.1, forward strand.
GGGCGCTCGCCTGCTGCAACCCACGGGATGCACCCATTGCTGCAGCGGGCACGTGCCCGCTGTAACTAGCGGATCGTGCCCACTGAGTAGCGAGCGTGCGCCCGTTTACCCCTCGCGGATGGGTCAGTTAGCCCAAGTGGGTCTAACTCACTTTGCCTCGGACTGTTTTTGCATTTTTGGGCTCGTTTGAGCTCCGATTTAGATGCAGTTTGAACCTGTGTTTAGACCGGGATGATCCCGTTAACCAGGTAACCCTTTCCAATGCTTTTGTTCCTACAAATATTGTCGTAACCAATTTACGACACATTTAATCTTTGTTTGCATCGAATGCAACCATGTCTCTATTGCATCTACGACTTAGTCTCACAACTAGCTTGTGAACATCAACTATTCCATTTCATTGAATGAGAATCTCTTATTAATCTTCCTATTACTAAGACACGAACGCTACTCGGTGTGAGACCCTAAAGCCTGACCTTACTATAGGTTGGGGCTCGAAACCCCTAGACGACAGTCAACACGAGCAGTAGTTGTCGTCCATGTTTCAGAATCATCATAACGTGAGTGGTCCATTGACAAAAGTATCGTTGGGTTTACATTGGCTGTGTCAGTGATGAATACCATTAGCTATAATCCCTTTGTCAAGACTGTGTTTCTGTTGGCCTAGGGTACGGTTTACTGTCAACCCCATTAGACAACATTGGTCAGTATACGACAGTTTTTGATGTATTCACGTTGTACATCTTACAACGTACCCCGGCCGAGGATTAACACAAAGACCGTACTGAGCCTGTGACACTAACTTCCCTTTAACGGAAGAGACGAATCCCATCTTAGTCATTTACTCACCTCGAGAGCTTCAGGTGTAACCCAACCTAAGATCTTTCAGCAGGCCTAGCCTCGAAGCTAGATCGCAGGTCTAAGCGACACTGTTCACTCACAGGTTAGTACAAATGACTTCAGATCTTAAGTACCAGCTTACCTATCATCACCCTAGAGTTATTATAGACAGTTTAGTTAAATTTTAACCATATAATAACTCTATGTTGGTCGTTCAGTGAACTCATTCTTCAATGAGCACCTGTGTCTCGTCTCCGACTTCACCAAGTCGAATGACTATGAGATCATCATTACCTTAAGGTAAGACAAAGACACAATGGTCTGTCCGATGTGCCGATATCGAGTTCTCGACACATCTATGACCACGAACCGTTTAAGACTTAAGTTTTTATTCGGTCACTTACTACTCATAATCGAGATCTTATCTGGATACGTAAGGACCTAACTATAAGTCTGTGGACATTATCTAAGTATATCATTCAAACAAATTCATACTTAGGATAATGTATACCATATATCCTATTAACAAGACGTACACTTAGGATAAATCGCCTTATGTGCATATATCCTCCTACATCTCCCACTTGCACTTAGGCTATTTATCTCGATATCTTATACCGTTATAGTATATCAGTCACATTGGACATTCATATGACAAACCTAAGAGTGGATTTACTAACGAGTATATATAATGCATTTTAATTGATTATTATTTATACATCTCTTGATCACACAAGGTTAATCCTTGAAAAATGATTTGGATCAATTTTCCTTTCTTTGTATAGCTAACAATTAGCTCATACAATCTAGATGTAGGGTCTAACATTTCTATAAGTCAGTCTCAACTCATTCCAATCTTCTTGTGTCAATATGTCAAGTACATACATGACACCCTAAGTCTCTATATATTCGATTGAATCAAAACTATTTTGATTCAATGTTTTATATAGATGATTCAAATAAGTTTGAAACCTTTTTAGTTAGTCCGAGAAACCGGAACTAAGTATATGAGCTAGCTCCCACTGACTTTAAGAATTATCTGGTTAAGTACTTCAATTATATATATCTAAATCATATTTAGACTATATATATGAAGAGCATAACCATTTGATATGTGCTTAGATGGAACGTACTAGTGGTAGGTTGGGTTTGACGAATGAGTCAAATCAAGATTGGCTTAAGGAATCTTGACATTGACTTACTCAGCCAAACGTCCTACACTGTGCCTTTCCCTTAACTATATTTAATAATAACTTTTAAGAATCAAATGTAGTTTATTGAGAATTAATCTTAATATGCGTATAATTGTGATCACACACAATTTATACGCTCCTGAAATTTATACTTAACTATCGACTGACTATAACATTAAGTCAGCTCCAAACAATCAATATTTTCTGAAGCTTTGCTTCATAGTTTGAGAATTTATGCAACCAACTCTGATAGCCACATTCGCAGAACTTTAAGCCATTCTTAACAAATCACAATTTCAAAAGAAAGCACATTTCCCGAGACATTTATTCAAACAACGGATTCATAAAAATAAATCATAATTTGTTTATCAAATAAACCTTGAGTGTAAATCACTCAATCATTGTTTTAACTTTAAGAAACAATACATTTTATTCATAAAAGGAAATAAGTATCGGCTCCTTCTTCTTCATGTCTCTTGAAGTCCTCGCACGGCCCTAGCAGCAACAATTGCTCAGATGCAGACCATCCTTGGAACTTCTTCCAACCTCTACTTCATATCAGCCACTGTATATATTACACAGATGTCTTAGTATCTCATACTATGTGAAAAAGTATTTATGGAAATAATTATACTTTATTGAATTTAACTTTTTGTACCTGAGGTAGAGGCAACGGTATGCCCCTTCTTCTTTTCTGTAAGGTAACCTTACAGTTCCTCTTCCAATGGCCCATCTTATGGCAGTGACAACACTCAGATTTCGACGAGGTCCCTTTCATCATTATCTTCCCCTTCTTCACCTTGACAGGTTGTGGGACCTACCTCTTCTTACCCTTGCCTATCGGCTGGTCTGAAGAAGCAGAGCCAACAACCAACGCAGTCGATTTCTTCTCGATTTCCTCAAACTGCATAAGCATGTTGAGGAGACCGGGAAGATCCGTTTCAATACTGTTCATAATGAAACCAGTAATGAAAGGCTTGAAGGCCGTGGTTAAAGACCTAATGATGATGTCCACGGACATCTCATTGTCCAGGACAAAACCCAAATGGGCGACATCTTCTACGTACCCGATCATCTTAATAACATGATCTTGTACGGGCCCTGTCTCCATCTTTGTGCCCCAGGGTTGCTCGTGGCTTCAAACTTGGTAGCTCTAGACCGCTTGTCGTATAACTCTTCTGCATTCAGAAGCATGCTTTGAACATCCAAATGTTCATGCTTCCTCTGCAGTTCGTTATTCATTGAAGCCAGAGTAAGGTAACTGGCCTTCTCTGCATCCCTCTTGTATAGCTTGTATGCTTCCTTTTCCTCGGGAGTCGCATCTTCGTCCGGCTTTTCCAGAGGGTCCTTGAACAACACGTATCCAATCCCGGCTAGAGAAAGGACTAACTTAATGTTTCTAAGACAATCCTTATAGTTTGTTCCATCAAGCACATTCTTCTCTATCATATACTTAAGACCCGAATCCATTCTGTAATTCAGTAGACACTTAGTCAGTATATGTTCGTTGTATAGTTTCAATGGTTTTTAATAAAACTATATTCTCCCACTAAATTTATTAAAGCCATAATAATAAACAGTTTATTATACAATAACATTTGTGAGAGAGGGATCCGACTACCCTGAGTCTGACAAACTTGAGTGTGTCTCAACAAGTTGTTTGACTCTGCAGTCGGTAGACGAACTCATCGTCAATCATATTAAATATGATTCCATGTCGATTTTTAACCCTAGTCATTTGTGGTCATGAGTGTGCTCATCCAAATCACAATGGCTAGCCTAGTCGGACCCTTGTTTTCGTGTCTAGCCTGACTCGCCCCTAGCGCGCGGTGTATGCACGACACGTCGGTTTGGGTCAGGTCTTAGACTACATCTTTGGATAGACTTACGCATGCACTCGGTGTATGCACGAGATGACGGTTTGAATCAGGTCAAGATGTTATCAAAAAATCGGTTTCTATAAGGCTACCATGTCACAGCTTGAGTGTAGCTCAACAACCGTCACACGGGTCTTACAGTTGCCAACTCATAAAACAAGGAGGGCTACGATTTATCTTGAACAAGATTATTATCGTATTTGACTTAGGTATAGTCAATGGACTTACACAGTCATGATTCGACTCCTTGCGGTCCAGTGGACACGGCCAGGGAATTGATTAAGGCAGGACCACTTGGCCCCTAGACTAGCTAGTGTGGTCCAGCAAACTTAGCCAAGCTCATTAACCGACATCATGATCCATTGAAGGAGGTTCATCAATTCTATGTTCATCCATCAACTAAATGGCTTTTAATTAATACTAGTTAATCATTATCTACTAGTGGATCCTAATATTCGAAATGTTTATGGATTTGTTGAACAATTTTTATTAGATATGTATTAACTATAAGGTTCTTATGTTCATCGTGCTACCCAAATCTTATTAAGATTTTAATAAACCAATAACAACATTTTACAAAATTAGTCATTTAATGATACTCATCATTTAAACAATTTATGATAATGATTGTCAATAAAAGGGACTACGCTAATCGGGTATTAGGTTTTGATATTGTATTTGTTCATTTAAAACGTAGCATGTCACTAGTCATTAAAATTATATCTTATAAAGTTTTAATCAACTAATGGCTAATCTTAAGGGTTCATGAATACTCTATTCATCATGTCCATTAAAACATAAACAAACTAATTTAATCACATAAATTAAAGATTCAATAAAGTGACATACAATGAGAACATGCAAGTTAAAATTATCTACAACATAATTAAATAACTTGCAAATCTAAAATTTAACATTTAAATTTAAAGATCTTAAATTTTAAAGCTTGAAGCACTTTTATCATATAAAATTTAGGTTTCATAAAATTATCAAATAATTTTAAATTCAAAGCTAAGGTTTAAAATTTAATGAAACATTTCTAAGATTAATATATCGCATAAAATAATCTTGAAACCCATATGTAATTAAAAGAAATAAATTTATAATTCCATCTCATGGGAATAAAATTTTTCTTTATGTTACATATACTTTAAAACAATTTTAAAACATTTTAAAATCGTTTGAAGTTAATTTTAAAATTTTTAGATAAAGTTTAAAACTTTCAACCTTTATGTAACTAAAAGAAATAAATGTTCAATATCATCTCATGAAATAAAATTTTTTCTTAATGTTACATAAACTTTAAAAACTTTTAAATGCTTACTAAAATTATTTTATCTTATAAAATTAAATTTTAAAAGGCATTTAAACATAGAAGGCCTATTAAATTTATCGCATAAAATTTAAAACATCCCCTAAAAAAATTTTCATGTTACAAAACAATTTTAAAACACAAAAAAATATTAAACAAATTTTAACATAAAGTTAAAATGTCTGTATGTTCAAAACAAGCAATTTAAAGAATTTAAAATCGTTGCAAATATAGATCTAGAAGCATAACGAAGCTCTGATACCACTGAAGGGTTTTGGCGGACCCTCAGAGCTCAGATCTGTGCCCATCCTAAGTCGGACGGACCACAGAGGCATAAAGCACAGCGGAAAATTAAAATTATCTAGCTAAACAATTTAGCTAGGCCCTGAGAGAGCCAGAACCTAGCCTGATCTATGCCAACTTGGGGTGGATCTTACCACCCCAAGAGGGATCTATTCTACTGCGACGAAATAAAATTGCACTAAAATTAATTAGAGAATATACCCGAAAACCCAAAACTGGGGCGGGTAAGATGTACCGCACCGTCTTCTGACGATCCTCGTAGCCGAACCGCCTTGACTCGATCCACCCGAGCCGCCTCACACCTTCGAACTGATCTGCCCGAGCCGACACCCGTCTCCAAGCCGATCACACGCGGTAGAAGGTTTCACTTGAGTAGACCCGCGTCTTAGACGCCTGGATCCGAATCCAAACCTCTTTCGTAGTCTTGCTAGGACTAGTCGGGAGAATAGAAAGAAGAGAGAAAGAATAGTTTAGTCGTAGATCGAGCTTGCTCTAAAATCCGGAGCTACTCGATCGAAGATTTGGTGCATTTTTCAACGAAGATAGTGCACCCATATTTATATAGGGAGTCGGCACTTTTCTTTTTGTTGTGATCAATGTGGGACAAAACAAATAGAAGAGAAATTAATTAAGCTAATTTAGCTTAATTGAAGTTTTAGTAAGCCTTTCATAAAGGCCAACTTCAACAAATTATTCTCTTTATCCATTAAACTTTGGACACCAAACAAGCTATCAATTCAAAGGGCTTCGAATGGTGAACACATAGGAATGAATGTCAACAAATTTCGACTTCGTTTGACCCTTCAAACAATTGCCCAAAGATGGACAAAAAATCAATTTTCGTAGCAGTCATAGAGGGGTTTCAAAAAACCCTACAACTTAAGTTGCGGGCGCGCCCGCTAGGCTTAGCAGGCGTGCCTGCCCAAGGCAAGGAGGGCAGGCAGCCGGCCCGCTGGGCAGCGGGCGCGCCCGTTGTTGCCAGCGGGCTGTGCCCATTGAGCAACGGGTCATGTGCCCGCTGCAACCAGCAGGTCGTGCCCACTGAGTAGTGGGCCTGCGCTCGTTTACCCCTCGCGGATGGGCTCATTAGCCCAAGTGGGTCTAACCCACTTTGCCTCGGATTGTTTTTACGTTTCTGGGCTCGTTTGAGCTCCGATTTGGACGCGGTTTTGAACCTGTGTTTAGACCGGGACGATCCCATTAACCAGGCAACCCTTTCCAATGCTTTTGTTTCTACAAATATTGTCGTAACCAATTTACGATACGTTTAATTTTTGTTTGCATCGAATGGAACCATGTCCCTATTGCATCTACGACTTAGTCTCACTACTAGCTTGTGAACATCAACTATTCCATTTCACCGAATGAATATCTCTTATTAATCTTCCTATTACTAAGACACGAACGCTACTCTGTGTGAGACCCTACTGCCTGACCTTACTACAGGTTGGGGCTCGAAACCCCTAGACGACGGTCACCATGAGCAATAGTTGTCGTCCCTGTTTCAGAATCATCATAACGTGATCGACCCATTGACAAAAGTATCGTTGGGTTTACATTGGCTGTGTCAGTGATGAATACTGTTAGCTATAGTCCCTTTGTCAAGACTGTGTCTCTGTTGGCCTAGGGTATGTCTTACTGTCAACCCCATTAGACAACATTGGTCAGTATACGGCGGCCTTTGATGTATTCACGTTGTACATCTTACAACGTACCCAGGCCGAGGATTAACACAAAGACCGTACTGAGCCTGTGATACTAACTTCCCTTTAACGGAAGAGACGAATCCCATCTTAGTCATCTACTCGCCTCGAGAGCTTCAGGTGTAACCCAACCTAAGATCTTTCAGCAGGCCTAGCCTCGAAGCTAGATCATAGTTCTAAGCGACAATGTTCACTCACAGGTTAGTACAAATGACTTCAGGTCTTAAGGACCAGCTTACCTATCATCACCCTATAGTTATTATAGACAATTTAGTTAAAGTTTAACCATATAATAACTCTATGTTGGTCGTTCAGTGAACTCATTCTTCGATGAGCACCTGTTTCTCGTCTTCGTCTTCACCAAGTTGAATGACTATGAGATCATCATTACCCTAAGGTAAGACGAAGACACAATAGTCTTTCCGATGTGGCGATATCCAGTTCTCGACACATCTATGACCACGAACCGTTTAAGACTTAAGTTTCTATTCGGTCACTTCCTACTCATAATCGAGATCTTATCTGGAAACATAAGGACCTAACTATAAGTATATGGACATTATCTAAGTATATCATTCAAACGAATTCATACTGTCACGGTCTGTTTTTGATCGTACGCTTTACGTGCACGTATTTATTTTAGACCTTGTTTGTATCCGAACCCTATAGTGTGATATACCGTTGTGACCCTCTCGAAGAGTATTAAATTGTGGAATTATTTTGGAACTTCATTTCACGGGTCATTCTCCCACGATTTGACTTTGTTTGATGAGACGTCGCGATTTTCACTTTTGTCGTGAGGCCTTTTTATTTTTAGTTTCGTTTCTCGTCGTCAAAATTGTGATCCGTCTTCTTTGTTTTGTTTCTCTCATCGGTACTGTCACCCCAGTATTTATCTTATAATTTTAGAGCCCCGTTTGATCCGCTTTCACTTTTTGCCCAACCTATAATATCGGTTTAGCCCTAAGTTTCATTCGATTCTCTCCCCCAATGATTTATTAATAATAATATCATCCAAATTTATTTGACTTAGCCACTTTTCCCCACATGGCCGCACAACCCAGGGAGAGAGAGAATGAGAGATTTTTGTTTTTATAATTTTTAATAACAATTCTCTTCTAACAAATTTTTAAATCAAATAAACCCTAACAACCCACTACCTATGTTTCAGCCCATCTCCACGTGTCCTAGCCCATCCCCTATAAAAAGTAGACCTAGGGCTATCTATTTTCTCCAAGCAATCATGTTTACAGCCGCCTCCTATCAATATTCCCGCACGCGCAACCCTAGGATCCGACCTCGCCTTCTCCCTCATCCCGCCGCCGACCAGACCCTCCGACCTCGCCCCGACCTTCCTCCTCCCTCTGTGCCGCCATGGGCCCCCGCCTACCGCCGCCTAGCCACCGGAGCTTCGCCTGCTAGCCGTCACAACCGCAGCAAGCAGCAGCAGCGGCTACCACCGCCGCTGTCGGCCACCGCCGCCGCCGTGAGTCACCCCACCGACCTCCTCGCGACCCCATGCGTCGTCAGACAGTCCCCCTCTGTCGTTCAAGCCTTGAAACAGTGAGATCCTCGCTGTTACGCGTTCTAACGACGTCGCAACGCGTCGTTTCGCCTCCCCGTCGTTCTCGCTCACTGTTGGGTTCTTCCGACAGCCCCCTACCTCGCCCAGAGGTGTTCCTCGATGTCACATCAGCCCCTACGACGCTCAACGTCGTAGTCTTCGTGTACGTCGACCCCTTCATATCCGTTCATTGTTACGGCTTCCCGTGAGCCGTAGAACGTCAACCGTTCACTTTGCTCGCTGATTTGGACTCGTCTCACTGATCTTGTCACTGTCCAAGGATTGGTGATCGTGGAATCTTATTTTGGAATCTGGATTAGGAGCGCTTTCTTTATTCCAACCCCTGGCATTGCTACCCGACGCCAGTGTAGCTCTCGCGGCATGTAAGGGTAATTTTCTGATCTCTTATGACCCCCAACCAATGCATGCTAATCAAGATTAAAATCGGTAATTTAATTGCTTGGTAAATCACTAATGAAGATAATCTAAAATGGGACTGTAGGTTGGTGAATTCGAGCACATAGGTAGATTGGACTGGTTGAACGGTGTTTGCAGAACAGCTTATTGCAGGAAAGTGAAACTTGCCAACTTGTGTTTAGGCCATGTTTTTAGGCTATTCCTTGTTTTTACCGTAAAAGATACTAGGCTATGAAATGATAGTTGCATAGACACAACTTTAAGATCTAGCTTGACAACGAATCTAGATCTGACACCCTGCCATGTCATTCATACATTCTGCCTGTCATGTTTAAATTTCCATATCTGTATGCATTTTAATTGTACTCTGCGATGCATGTCACGTTTAAATTCCATATCTGTACGCACTTAAATTATACTCTTGCTATGCCATGCATCATAACATGTCATTCCATGCTTGAATGTTGCATTTGTAGCACACGCTACTATACTTCCTTATTGAGGCTAGGCACCTACGTTGCAGGCACAACCCTATGCCAAATACACTTCCTGGCTCGTGAACCAGACGTGGGCTACATGTGTTGGTCAAAAGCAAATGCCGATTACACGTGGAGGGGTAGGGTTAAGCGATCACTTGAGCTTAGGAGTTGGCCCGTACTGCCGCTCCAACCAAAAGGCGTAAACCCTATGCACGATGTGCTTACTTGTTTTGTAAATCCATGTGAATGTTTAGTAGCTTTGCTACCCTTGCCATGTCATACTTGTTGAACTTTCATACTTGTTGCATCCATACCTTAAACTGCCATGTCATCGCATATTTTAGAATTGCTAGGTTGTTTCCTTTCTTTTTATTTTCCTTGCACAAGTCTCTTGTAGACTTGCTGACATGCGCCCTCATCTCTTTTGGATGTCGCATGTTAGTTGCTGAGCCAGAGCCCGTTGCTGAGGACGAGGTGTTTGTTGACGTTGAGCCTGGGTCCACTGTTGACGTGGAGTACGAGGATACCGACGACAGTCGTAGAGACTTCTTTTGTGTTGCTTTCTTCTTAGTTCTTGTTAGGTTGTCGGTGCGTAGCGTCTTTTCTTTTCCATACGTTTGTTTTTTTCTGTTGGCCATGCTTGGGGCCCTTTTAGACTCTTTTTAGCCTGGTGGCTTTTTTGTGATATTGAACTTTATTTGTGGACATTCTGAGATTGGAATAATTTTATTATCTCTCTGTTATTATTATTTTTGTTCTGTTTTGCAATTGCAAGGACCTCTACTTGGTTATACCAGACGCTTTACAGACTGTGGCCTCACAGCTTCAAGTCTGAGAGGACTTCTCACACCTCGCCTTCCGTTTATGGGAAGCGGGTCGTGACACATACTTAGGATAATAGATACCATATATCCTATTAACAAGACGTACACTTTGGATAAATCGCCTTATGGGCATATATCCTCCTACAGTTAAGCTATACACGAAAACAAGGGTCCGACTAGACTAGTCATTGTGATTTGGATGAGCACACTCATGATCATAAGTGGCTAGGTGTAAAAACCAATAAGGGAATCATATATGATATGATTGATAAAGAGTCATCTACGAATCGTAGAGTCAAGTAATTTGTTGAGCATGCTCAAGGTTGTGAGGCTCAGAGTGGTTGGATCTCTTTTCCATTAAATTTAATTTAATTAAATCGTTCATTATTATGGCTAAAAATGATCGCAAAAATAGTGGTAGGATATAGTTAGATAAGAGCCATTCTATCTATATTTAAAATTGAACATATGCTAAACTATGATAGTTCTATGTTTACCAATGGAATCAAAAACATAATATCCTAAGAGAATATGTTAACTGTCGAAATGGTTGGTTAAAGGAATATCAGATCAAATTCTACTTGATAAACTAAACCATGTTCTCAATGACATTAAAAATGACCCGCTTGACACAGGCTTGAGGACAATGATTTCCTTGAGCTCTGGGTCCAACAAAATAAATGCTTGCTAGATGTCACTCGTCTCTCTGAGAGGCAGCTTGAACATACTGATGTTCAAAGCATGTTTCTCCATACAATTTGTTGAGCATACCCAAGGTTGTATGGAAAACGGTTTTGATCCGCAAAGTTTGAAACTTTGATCAAATTGTTTTGTAACGACCGGTTTTTGTAATGACTATTTTATATGAATAATATTGGATGTTTCCCTCTTTGTGTGTTTTTCCCGTTAGAAATCCTTACGATTAACTTTATAGCGTCTTAAACTTAGTGCTAGGGTGATCCTAGAGGCCATAGGAATCTTTCCGAAGCTTCGCGCTTCGATTCGGCACTTTTCTTGATCTTAGTCAGTTCATGAATGAGAGCCAACCGACTAGATTGCAATCTAGTCTGTCGGCAACACTTCTAAGACCGACTAGTTCTTGTCAGTAAAATTCGACTGAGTTACTGTTTACGTTTAGTCGGTCTAAGCACGTTCTTCAACCGACTAGTTGCCAAACTAGTCGGTCAGGTCTTGTACTCAGACCGACTAACTGTCAGTACTCATTATCTATCTTATTTGACCTTTAGTCAGTTCATGAACGTTCACCGACCGACTAGATCCCAAACTAGTCGGTCGACGGGTCTTCACAGACCGACTAATCATGCCTTCTCTGTACAGACACTGTTCACTGTTTGATGTTAGTCGGTGTCAGTTGGACGACCGACCGACTAGATCCTAAACTAGTTGGTCGACCACCCTTCTCTGACCGACTAAATTGCCCAGTAAACCTAGGTTAAGTCGTAGCCGCTGCACCTTTTCTTTATTTAAACACTCGACCATTCCTATTCTTTCTTCACTTCTCCAAGCTTATCTTCTTCCCCAATCATCCCCCAACCTTCCCCTAGCCTTCCTTCACCCTCCCGAGCTTCCCCTCACCCTCTTTTGCGCCGGCACCACCCCCGTTGGCCGCCGGCCGATCTCCAAAACCCCTATTTTGCTCCAGATTTGCCCTATTCTCCAGATCAGTAGCTTTTCGGCCATGAGGAACTCTTTTCAACCGTGGTTCTTCTGTATCACTTTTCCGTTGCCGTGCTAGATCCGATTTGGCGACGGCAATCCGAAATCCGGCGAGATCTTCGTCTACCGCAGATCCGTAGGCGTCTCGATCTTCGTTTCATAAACGGTTAGTGATCTAACTTTAATTCTCTGTAACCCACACTGTAAATTAGAAACCCTAATTAAAAATGGATTATTAGACGACGTAGGATTCCAATACAAACCGGATTAGAACTCTCAATCTAATTTCCTATTTTGTCATAACAGCGAACCCAATTACCGTAGGATACCGATCTCGTGACTCACGTCGAACAACAACTTCGGTACCAGGCAAGTGAAACTTGCAAACCTTGCTTTAGGCCATGTTTTTAGGCCATTACTTTTGTCACGCCCCGTTTCCCAAAAATGTGGAGGCGAGACGTGAGAAGGTCCGCTCTGACTTGAAGCTACAAGCTGCAGTCTGATAAGCGTCAATCAACTTTAATTTGGCAGGTCCTTGCAACGCGAAACGAAACGAAGATAATAATAAGGAAATGAGACAAAAGAGATATCTCAAAATATCCATAATAATAAACTCCAACATCACAGAAAAGCCACCAGGCTAAAAGGAAAAAGAGTCTAAAGGCCCAAACATGGCCAACAAAAGTACAACGTACAAAGTAAAGGTACCACGCACCGACAACTAACAACAATCCTAAAACAAAAGAAAGCTCAGCAAGGTCACTAAGGATGATCACAGGTATCCCCTAAACTCCTTCTGGGCAGACAGGGACTCAGGCTCAGCGTCAGCAACTACCACGTACTCAGCTACGGTCTCTGGCTCAGGGTCTAACATGTGACACCCAAAAGAGCAAGGGGCACATGTCAGCAAGTCTACTAGAGACTTGTGCAAGGAAACTGAAAGTGAAAGTAAGCAACCTAGCAGTTCTAGCATTAAGTTAGGTTACTCGTCAGCTTCATCCCATAAAGTATTTTGTTCAAGAAACTAACATGCCCTTATTTGCTAACAGTAGTACATTATAGACTAAACTAATAGTTTTAGCATGTTATTATTAAACGACCAAAAGTGTTACCGCGACCAACTAACCTTAACATGGATATTACTGTTGTTAACCCCAAGAGGGTACCAACCTATGTATATCAATAGAGCATAGGCCTAAGGGCAGGTGACATGGGGGCTTATTAATTCCAACAGCTTCCTACATGGGTACCCTAACCATTTATAAATTCATAGAGTGGGGGGTACATGGTAGTAATATACATAAATATATATTTACGTGTATATAAGATAGTTGCCTTCTCATAATATAAAGAACCCAGCAGGCAATTATTAACCCAACTCACCAACAATTTCCAACTTGGTGCATGCATGCGACGTGACCTTGGTGGCGAGGAGGAAGCTCAGGTGGCGGCAGCGAGGGAGCGGCGGCCTCGCGGATTAGCTCGTCGGGGTCCTTTGCAGATGGAGGGAGATGGCGTTGCGGACGGCGGCTTCGGGAGCTGCTGGGCGGGGATTCGGCGGGTGGAAGGTCGGGAACGTCGGAGCAAGGGGCTGACGGCGGGGTTCTGCGACGTAGGGCGGCTTCAATGGACAACGTCGGGAAAGTCCGGCAGTCAGTGCGCAGTGACTAAGGGCGGAGCACGGTGGAGCTAGGGCGTCGCAGCGGCGGCTTCGGCCGCTGTCACTGCTCGAGGGACACCTTCCGGTGGGTCTGCAAGGGAAGAAGACGCCGCGTGCTGGAGTTGTGGCGGCTGGGGTGTTGGTGATCGGGATCACGGAAATGGGAGGGGAGGTGCCGTTCTTGGGGTTTCCGGTGGATCTGCGGCTGTCACGGCGAGCTCCAGCGACTAGGACGGCTCGGCGGGCTACACGGCGGATCTGATGCAAAAGCAGCGGCTGCGAGGGCGTTGCGGCGCCTGGGGGACGCCAGCGACGGTCAGGCAGTCGGTCCGGTCGGTGGAGGGAAGGTAGGGTGATCGGATATGTGGGACGGCCGGCGGTCTAGTCGAAGAGGAAGTCGGGTCTAGGAGTCGCGTGTGAAAAGAATAGGGGGGCGCCTGGAGTTTGTTGTGGCTGGGAGACTATATAGTATAGGTTATATATATATACCCTAGGGTTTCTAACAAGAATGGGTATGGGTTATTGTTAATCGGGCCACTTTAAGAGGCCAGGCTCACGTGAAAGGGGAATGGGCCTAGGGTTTAAAGAGTTAGATGAATTTGTTTTATAACAATTATTAAAAGCAAAAGAGCCCTCACCCTCTCACTCTCTCTAACATGTGCAAAAAGTCTCTAACATGTGCAAAAAGTGTGTGTGCCAGCTGAGGAAAAGTGGGGGCCGGATCAAGGGTGATAGGGTTTACACTAAATAATAATTAAAGGGGGGTTAAACTCATGTAAAACTTAGTGTTAAATATATATTAGATTGGGAAAGATAGTGAAAGTGGGTCAAACAGAGCTCAAAAATCGTGAAATAAATACTGGGGTGACCGGGACGACGTGAGAAAAGAAATTAATAAGACGGATCCCAATTTCGACGTCGATGGACGAAACTAAAAATAGAAACGTCTCACGTCAAAAGTGAAAATCGCGACGTCTCGTCGAATAAGATCAAATCGTGGGAGGACGACCCGAGAAGTGTCGTTCCAAATTAGTGCCACAATTTAATACTCCCAGAGGCGTTCACAACGACATATCACACTAAAGTGTTCACAAACAAACAAAGTCTAAAATTTATACGTGCACGGTCAAAAGCACGTGCACGAACAACGTACAACGAAAAGTGGTCGTTACATCCTCCCCACCTTAGAATAAAGTCCGTCCTCGGACTTTCTAACATACCTAGTCGTTCTAGTAACTACCCCAGTCATGTCACATTATAATTCAAACAAGGTATAGTCATTACAAGTGCTTATATATGCACTAGGTAGTCAAACATTAACACTACCAACATGTATATATATATATTCACATACGTTATACACTTATACCTATTATAGTCAGTTAATTTCAGGCATGTATTCCAATCATATACATATACGTACATCCCTTATATAACTACTACTCACCTAGCACGAAACAATAGTTCATACATTCTCATAAGATTTAATCTCACACTAGCAAATACAATCATTGCTCTACGTATAGACAGCTACCTATGCACCAAACAAACATGGGTTTACGACTCCCTAATATTTCCTAGTATACATCTAACACCAAACACATCAACTCATGTAGTCACACCATACCATTATTAATTCAAGTTTTACTACATCTAATACACATTCACCTCTACTATAATTTCACAATATATAGTCATTCCAAGGCATGCAAATAGTTCACCATATATTCACATCACATACGGTCCTATAACTGTATTTACGACACGCCACATATACCATAGTCACTAATTCCTATAACTAAACACACACTTACCCGTGCATGGTGCACACCCATACACGCTAACATTTCATTCACGTATACCAATCGTACCATTATATAACTAGCACATCTACACACCTAGTTTAGCTAGCACACATACGTTCACACAGGCACGTCCTTAGTAATTAACTATACCACAAGACCAACACCTATAACTATATACTGGTGTAGCGACCCACAATCATGTGCGTAGCACAA
>CM061134.1:25370775-25395901 GCA_030789695.1 Scilla litardierei
CGGCAGTGTCTCCGGCCACCTCCGGTACCCCTATTTCGCCTATTTTCGCCTCTTTTTGTGTATTTTTCGAGGATCCGTGTATTAATCGAACCCCTAACCCAAATCAATTCCTATATCTATCTATTATACCCCTAATACTCCATACATTTTGAATATTACCCGCTGATATCGCCGTTTCATGTGCAGGTTGCTTTTTGGAGCTTAGGGGAGCCCAGGGGAGCTTCTACGGGCTGATCCGGACTTCGCGGAGGCGCTGACTTCGCACGATTCCACTGCTTAGCACTCGCGGCATGTCGGGGTACACTCTTTCCACTCTTTTACACGCACCGCAGTTTTTTTCCACTTTTCGGCGCGCTCGGGGCCGATATGCCGCCCCGGACACGGCCGCGGTCGAAGAGAGCTTCCGCCAAGCGGAAGCGGTCGGATGATGCCGGCCCCTCCCACGAGTTGGAGGACTCTCCTCCACCGTCCCCCACACACCCCGCACACCTAGCTCAGCCTGCAGGCCCCGCACACCCCGCACAGCCTGCAGTGCACCCACAGCCCGCACATCCTCTCCCTGCCGACCCACAGCCACCACCACCGGCTCCACTGGTCGGGCCGCTCGGGATTACGTTCCGAGACGATGCACACCGCGCCGTCTTCGAGCGTATCTCCCAGCGCTCGATCGTACCCTCCAGGTTTGCACACCTCGCTGACCTAGGACGCCTGGGGGTACTAGAGGGGATGCTCACGTTGTACGACAACGTGGGCTGGCGAGATTTTCTGCAGGTGTCGGCGGATACTTTTACCCGCCCGACACTTGAGGTTTTGAGTTCGATCGCCCGGACCGACGAGGGATGCTCATTCCGGTTCATGGATCGAGAGTGCCAGGTCACTCTCGATATGATGAGAGCGTTCTTCTCGTGGCCCGCTGTCCCCGGTGCCGATCGCGGTTACGACCCCACCCATATCCCCCCACCTTCCTTCGACGCCGGTGCCTTCTGGGCCCGGATTACGGGTCTCCACGTCGCCTTTGACCCTAGTAGGGCCAAGGCCTCGGCCATTGTCCACCCCTGCCTCCGCATTGCCCAGCGCCTTATGGCGACGACCTTTTTGGCCAGATATGAGCCGGACACGATGTCTACGCCAGAGCTCTACATGCTCTACGCGATGACACGTCCCAGAGCTCTATCTAGGGATGGCGATGAGCTGGTCCCCGCCGTCGTGATCGATATCGCAGCTTGGTTTTTGGACCGCATCATCGTATCGGTGGGCGCTCGCTCACCGATATGCTGCGGCGGCCTGATCACCTTGCTTGCTCTTATGACCGGGGAGGGCTTCCCCGATGACTTGCGACGCGTCCCGGGCCCCACTTCTCTGTCGATAGATGTTATGGCCCGGATGAAGATGCTTCGTCCGCACGGTGAGCGTCACTGGGTCTGGTTGCACGGCCCTTTTGGTGCCGATTACATGATTCTCCCGAGCCCTGCTCGGACTCTGATTGCACCGGCCCACGTTGACTGGCTCCCTGCGATGGATGTTCTCATCCCTGCTGCTTACGTGCTCGAGGCCGAGGAGGCCGAGCAGGCCCACGCTGCCCCTGTAGACCCTGTTGCACACCCTGCCGAGCCTGCTGCCGAGCCTGTTGACCCAGTGGCCCCTCAGCCCATACCTGATGTTTCCGCTGCTCCTGACACTTCTGTCCCCACTTCTGTCAGTGTCACGAGCACCTCAGCTGAGCCCACTTCCACCACCACTTCCGAGGCTGTCACCACCACTCTCACCACCACCACTGGCCCTCTGTCCGTCGAGCCACTTTGCTCCGCACTCCCCGAGCGCCCGTCGACCTTTGTTGAGAGTGGAGAGCCCTCGTTTGCCGCGGTCGTAGAGACCATGGCTAGCATGATCTCCGCTGGGGTTGCGCCTTTTGGTCCACACACTTCCGCCCCAGCGGTAGTTACCTCTGTCTCCACCCCTGCTGTATTTTCCGAGAGCGTCGTGGCGTCTGTCCACACTTCTGTGCCACCGACCTCTCCGGCCACCTCGCTGCCCTTTTTGCACTCTTCTTTCGCTGCCGCTGCCTCCACTTCCCACCAGCCGGCGCCCCGGCCTCACACTGAGGCCAGGCCCACATTCGCAGGCGCAGCACCTTTTGTTCCTTTCCCCGCTGAGCCAGTCACCTACGCGACCCGAGTTCGCCAGCCACGCCCTGCACAGCCCCGCCCGGTGCGTCCCTCGGCACCACCTCCCCCTGACACTGTACTTCAGAGCATTCGTGCTCTAGAGGGGGCGGTGAGTGGCCTCCGAGGCGACCTTAGGACTCTGTCCGCCACCGTCTCTGCGATGGCTGGCCGCTTCGAGCTGATCCCCCAGATCCACTACTGCCTCACCCAGGTTCTGGAGCGTCTCCCGCGCGTACCCCCACCCACCCAGCAGGTTCCCGCCCACACTTCCACACACACCCGACCTGCTACCACCCCCACACCCACCCCCGCTCAGCGGCCTGTCCAGCCAGCACCACCCACACGACCTCCGCCTCAGGACGGAGACGGTGCAGCACCACCTTCTTAGGCACCCTTGATGCCATCGATTCCTTTTGCCGTTGTGCTGCCCGTTTCTGCTGGGTCCTGTTGCGCTTTTTGTCCACCCCCTCCCCTCACTTATTTTGGGATTCTCTTTTTGCTCATATCTTTTTATATCTTTTTGGAGAGAGGGAGAGTTTTGGTGCCACTTATATATCTGTATCACTCCTATCTGTGCATGCATCATGTCCGCATCATATTTTTCATATCTTTATTTTTCTTTTTATTTTCATTTTTCATGCATGCATCCTCACCTGCCCCTCACATTTCTTGTCTCTCGGCGTGCCACACTTTGCACATTGAGGACACTGTGCCATTTAGCTTGGGGGAGTGAGTTCTCACATTCTTTTTCGATTTGCCACCTTTATTTTTAGTTTTTCACACCGTTTTTCACTTTTACACTCATTTTCATTATTTTTTCTCTTATTTTACCATGCATCACGTTTTTCTTATTTTCTCTGTGTGCCGCATTGCATAGTTTCTATTTTCCCTTTATCTTTATTTCTTTTTCATCTCATGCTAGAGATGACTTTTCTGTGATGATGATGACGTTGGATTTAGCTTACTCTATATGCATGCTTTATTTGTCATGTCTTAGACTTTATTTCTGATATCATATGCTATGAATTGCTTTGCATTTAGAGATAGTAACCCACACTTTTTTCCGCATGAAAATGGATGAAATTTTATTATTAGCTGAGTCTGAATATTCATATGTATACTATCACAGAAAACACACCAAGATTCACGCATTGAATGCCTATACCTGGAGTACAGATTTCTTTTCCTATATCACTTCTGTATGCATGAATTGTACACTTTACTTCAGGATGATTGAATGATGTTAGCTATGATAAATCTGGATTAGTTAGCTTTTTTGTGATCGAAACTGAGTAGATTAGATTACCCTGCTGAAGTTGTCGTGCATGTCTTATAGAGTGAACCGAGAGTTATATCTATTTCTTTCTCCACAAATCTTGAACATCATTTCTCTACTTTTAAAATCATTGGTGAATCTCCCCTTAGTGATTCTATTATATGGCATTTCCCCCGCTACTAATTCCTAGCTCCAAATCTCTTATTCTAAAAAAAAGAGAAAAAGAGAAAGCATTCCTGTATATCATTATCTCTCTCTTTGAGTTGGGATCGTCGTGTATATATGCTATATGAAAAAAAAAACAAAAAAAAAGGGAGGAAAAATCCTCAATAAAAGATCCCATCTCACTTTCTTCCTTTCTTCTTTCTTCTTATTACATTTGGAGCTATATAAAAATGGGGATGTGAATATTTTTTTATGCCACCACGCTTATAGATAAGCTTGGGGGAGGGGATCCATTGATGTGTGAGAGAGTGACTACTAGATATTGCACGACAACCTAGGCTAAGTAATATTCTATACTCGGTGAGATTATTTCCAGCTTTACGAAATCCAGAAATCTAAGCCTAGCGTTCATTTCATGAAATCCATACTTTTCTATTCTCTCTATTCTATAGTGTGATACTCTTATACTCCAGATAGAAAGCGTTCAATTGAAAAGTGTGTGATCTGTGATTTGTATACCGCTTTAAATGATTCAGACGATGTTAATTTAAAAATTATTCCGTTTTTCATGATTATATCGTTGTTCGTGGGTTTTCTATTTCTATTTGCACTATTATACTATGATATCAAAATAAAATCCTTTGACATGAGTTTTTCATTCGGTGCATGCTATATGAGTAAGTGAAACCCCCGTCCTGAGAAAATGATCTAGCATCCTACCTCTTCGATTCTTTCTCTCTTCTTCATTTTCATTTCGTTTTCCATTCTTCTCCGTTTTTCATTTTCCATTTTTTCGTTTTTCGCCGTTTTCGTTTTCCGAATCCACCGGGTTCGCCTTTTACTTATCTTCCTCGAGGACGAGTAAGAGGCAAGCTTGGGGGATTTTGATCACTCCTTATTTTACACCCTTTTTCCGCATATTTGCATGCCATTTAGATCGCCCAAATCATGTTTTTCACGATATATCGACGATATTGCGATGCTTTTCACGATTTGTTGTTTTTGTCGCATTTCAGGTGATTTGGCGCGATTTGGAGTGATCCCGAGATGCGCTTACTCTAGACGGTCACCAACGACCTCCCCGAGGGGTATTTTGCTGTTGGAGAGGAGCGGAAGAAGAACGGACGTCGCAGGAGCGACGAGGAGGCCAAAATAAGCAGATTGGGCATTTTTTGTGTCCCACTCGGCCGAGTGGAGGAGCCACTCGGCCGACCAGCGAGACACTGCTCGGCCGACCAGAACAGACACAATTTACATGTGCACTCGGCCGAGCACCGAAGACCACATCGGCCGAGTGAAGACATCACGTCCGCCCGAGTGGCGCCCAGACGAAGCCCCTCCAAAACATCCAAGTTACTGTTTTTCGGCTGCCTGAACTTCAGAAGACCCACTCGGCCGAGTGGTAAATCCCGTCCGCCCGAGTGCAATGAAGTCATCGGCCGAGTGACGACAACTCACTCGGCCGAGCCGCCCCCGAAGTAGAGACCCCTGAAGGCCCCGACTTCCTAGAAAATTACAGGGTTTCTCATTCGGCCGAGCGACTTTTGTCACTCGGCCGAGTGCGATGCGCTGCCTGTAGCGAAAACTGCGGAAAACAGGCTGTGCAGGGGTATTTTGGTCACGATTTTTGGACGATTTTGAGGGCTATTTAAACCCTGTTTTTACCCTAGTTTTAGGGCCTCCCTCTTAGATTTTTTGCAGCTTTTTAGATTAGTTTTTTTAAGCTTTGTTCTTGTGATTGGAAAGGAGAAAAAGATTGGAATTTTGTTGGATCAATTGAAGAACTCCATTGGTTTGCATCTCTTTTCCTTAAAAATTCTATTTTTATTGTTTATCTCAATATTGTGATGAATTCTATTGCTTATTTCAACGATTATTTTTGTGATCTCGCTATGATTTGTGAGTAGTCTCCACGTCTTTCGGCGTGGGGATGAACCCTACAAGCCTATTTTCATATTTGTGATGAATTGGTAGAAATTGTGCTAGAATTGTTATTAGGGATTAGATTGGGATCAATTTACTACGGATGGCTAGGTATTCATATCAATTGGGATTTGCAAGAGATTGGATCCCAATTTGATAGGAAACCCTAGAAATCCGAATTGGGTTAGAGTCGGATTTTTGAAGTATCGGTTTGCAAGAGATTGGACCGATACTAGGATTCCCGGTTGCAATTCCATGCCGATACTCATTTGCAAGAGATTGGACGGGTAGGAACTATCCCAATCTAGGTCGTGGACCGAGTTTGCAAGAGATTGGGCTCGGTGCGCGATTGGACGATGATGTTGATCCTAATGCTAGCTTTCCTAGGCTAGGGTTTGCAAGAGATTGGACCCAAACCTAGGATAGCTATAGACCGGCAACAGCGCGAGAGCGTGAGCTTGGTTCTACATTCAGTTGCAACTAGTTCATCCAAATTCTCAATCTAGCAATCTTGAAACCAATAAACCGCATTTATGAAATACGGTGAGTAGCGGGGATTCCCCATTCCCTAGACGTTCTTTATTTGATTTGATATTTCCGCATTTTTGTCTAACGATTGTGACAGCCAAAGGCAAATTTCTCTCTTAAATAGCCAGGTTGATTGGAACAAGCACGGTCACTCGTCCTCCCTGTGTTCGATATCCCGCTCGCTGCTACACCGTGCACTTGCGGTAAAACTACAACCGTTCTCTGGGTGTATACTCGGGACCGATCAGCCATCCACCGGTGCATCCACGAGTGGTGTCTATAACAACTTGAGTAGTTCTACTACCAAGGAACCCACCTCTCATATTCCTTTCTCCTTTGTAAAGAAACCCACCAGGGGTGGACATCAAAGGAAGGGAATGCATTTATGTACACCAATACTCAAAGGAATGCCTCCACTCCTCACATTCCAAAAATGATAGTTTTTTATGCTCCACACCCACGAGCACATGCAAATACTCATTTGAGACACTTTAATGCACGTACTCATACTCATGCACCTTCACACGCTTATGATCACACATCACATCCACGTATGCATGCTTATTCTTATGATCATCTTCATGCATATGCACCTCATGTTCATTCATGTATGTATGCAACACCACACCATGGATCACATGCCCATCATCATGCTTTAGCACAACACAATGTTCCATACACACATCCACATGCTCTTGCTAGATCCCATGTTCCTAGGTCAATGCACCACGTAGAGATCAACCTTTTGTGCATGCAACCACTAGGAAGAGGATACCCAAAACATACACTATTTGCGGTCCTAAGAACGCTATCAATCATGCTAAGGTTATGTATGTGCAATCTTATATTCATGATATTATTTTGAATGATGATTATGTTGGAAAATCAAGGTCCTCTTGGACTTGGTTTCCAAAGAGTTAGTTTTCGTTGACCCAACATGTTTTGTACCATAAGTTTATATTCATTTTATGGGTACCAAAGCATTTGTGTTAAGAATTGGTTTAGTCTTTTTGTTTGCATATCGGTCTTGGATGCTCATGTTTGTTGGAAACTTAAATTATTATTGAATTTGATTTCCATTGTTTGATTATTAGTAAATCATTGTGTTTAGGATTTTCATGTCTAGAATAATTAATACTTTCTCATTCAATACATGCTTTGGTTCATATTTATGTTTTGTTGCATGTGATACATGTCATGCTTTTGGATTAATATACATATTTACTTTTGGTACAATTGGTACATTCATGTATATGGTTAAATATTTATCAAGTGACATGATTACATGTATAATAAAAATTGTGTCTGATTACATTAGGATATGTGTTATAATTATTTGAATTTAGTATTTAAATTTTTTGCTTAACCCACAGGATCCAAAAAGGTTTTTGGATACCAAAATTATATTTTCTAGATTTAATCCACTTTAGTATACCAACTCCTTGATTTGCAAAGATTTCCATTCAAATGTGAAGGTGCTTAAATGATGCACCAAAGTAGGGGGAGCTTAATGTTGTAAGTATATTCTTACATTTGGTATCTATGTGTGCTGGATGCATGTAGATGTCACTTTGTGTTTGAGACTATCTCATGCATATCCTATGTTTGCATATTATGTGTCTTTTATGCCATTCATGTCTATGTAGTCATTTGTGTAAAATTCTTGACTTATGTGCATTGTGTATTCATAATCCATATTCATATGTTTATTCATGGATTATTTATAACATGTGGCTTAAAAATTTTCATGCTACAATTAATGCTCATTTGCATGTTTCACACACACGGGACACGCTAATATGTATATTCCGCTTCACAAGCGTGCATTTCAACTTCCTACTCATGCCATTACACAACCTCTCCTAAAGAATCCCAAATCACTATCTTTGTAGATTCTTAAGAATGTTTCTAGGCATGATATGAACACATATATAGAATCATATATTATAAATGACATATTCTCATGTGACTATATATAAAAATCAAACTCAGCCTTTGTCTGATTTTCACCTTGCTAACTCACTCACTTTGCAATTCATTGCTCAGGTACCATGCTTGTATGATTACTTTTTGTACCCATATATGTGTGAGTTCGTCCATTACTCCCAAGTTTGCATATTTTGTATGATTATGTGGGAGTATGAAATGTTTGATTGCTATCATGTTATTTTCATTTATATGTCATTGCATTTCATTCATATTATGTTGTGCATATAGGATTAGTAGGTTTTCCTAACCCTTTATGATTATCAATTTGCACCTTTTCATTTTGTTGATATGCCAAAGGGGAAGAGAAATTTGGTTATGAAAAATTACACCATATGCTTTTCATGCACACTCATTATGGTATTACTTTCTATGCCATCCATTAATATGTGTTGTGTCGTGAATGCTTATTTTGTGTGCATATGCATATTGAATGTGGAATCTTTCTAGCACACACTATTGTATTATATGTGTGTATTCATAGTGATGTTGCTTGTATAATGTATTGTGATTAAATCCAATGCATATGAATTATTAGTCTAGGTGTATCTAAATTTCTAATGGTTGAGAATTGTTAATTCCTTATGCGTATGATTTTCATGATTATAATAACTCCTATCAATGTATGTCATGCATTCTTATTGATGGTTGTTATTTACAATTGGTATATGATTGGTTATTAGACTACTTGATTTTGTTCCTTAACCCCTTGGATCCAAAAAGTTTTTGAATACTACAAATTGTTTAATTGTCAGATTGTTGTACAAGATGCCTACCCTACACACTCCTTGGTTTACAAATGAAGGATCAATTCAAAAGAGAAGATGGTGCCTTGGAGATGCACACATGTAGAGAGATCTAAATGGTTGTAAGTATGTGTTTAGTACAATTGATATTTTAATATATTGGATTTGTATAATATAGCTTACTTCTTCATTAGCTCATTCATGTCACTCTCATGGAGATTGTTTGTTTATGTGACTACCATGCACATGTATGCCATATATGTCTTATTATGACACATTTATCATGGTAGCTATAACATTTATATAATGAGTTATTTAGTTGTTTATTGATTTTCATATCTTTGGAACACGTTGTCATTACACATCGCATTCCTCACATGCATACTTCTTTGTGAAGATCGTTAAAAATTATGGATATGATAATTGATGTGTATGACATGCTTGTTTGTTTATGATTGTATTAAGTATATTTAGATCTCAACCTTCAATGAAAACCTTTCAATTCTTTCATTAAAGATTCATTGTTGTTTTGATTCTACCACATGGACCTAATTTTCTTAGATGATTATGTTCATGGAATATTTAGATCCTATCATGATATGCCATGCCATTCTAGTAGAATCGTTCTTTTCTTTCCTACCATGTGCATTTTGGTTGATCTTCAGGTGACTGCTGAACATGTTTCAAGCGTTGTCTCCTTACAGGTGTCCGTGATTTATTTTACAGTCGTCTGTAATGCACTTGTTTTTGATATGATACTTTGTGTTTTCATTATCCATTTCTAACAGGCAACTTCTATACAATGTAAAGGCGCGTGGCTCAATTACAGGCGCCTGTGACTTGTTACTCATTCGCATGTCTGTTTTTTGCACAAAGATCCCTAACTTGTCATCATTCGGTCAGACGACTGATGTTGGTTTCACAGGCGCCTGCCTATGGCACAGGCGCCTGTGAATGCTTCTTCTGTCGCCTATCGATCCTTGTCCTAACACTTTGTGTTTGGCAAGATATGCAAGTTTCGACCAGACGACTGATGTTGGTTCCACAGTCTCCTGCCCATGGCACATGAGCCTGTGGATACCACATTAGTCACATGTCCTTGCTTACCCAGAATTCTTGATTTTGGCAACTTTCACACTTCAGTCACACAGACGCCTGGTGACCCTTCATCAGTCGTGTTCTGTCAGGATTTTTAGCCATTGAGCCTTTTTCAAGCTGATTGTGTTGAGGGTTTTAGGTAAATCGTTTGGAGGTTTTAGAGAGCTTATAAATAGGGCATTTACTGTTCTATTGGGGATCTCTTGGAACCCTCTAAACTCTATTGATTTGATTTCAAAGCTCAAGCTCTTACTTCATTCAAAAGCCCTAAATCTCAAAATCTTATCTTGTCTTCCAACTAGAATCATTCATTTTCCTATGTCATGTTACACTTCATCATGTTATATATAATTCATGCCATGAATAAGATTAATTGATTTAGAATCTTTATGAATATTTGTTCATTGTATCAACACATCTCATACTTTTCTTACAGTTGGTACGATTATCTTTATGAGACATATTGATATGATTTGGGTGATCAATGTATGTTACATGTCATTGTAATTGCTTTAGCTATAATTTTATTTGAGAGATCTTTTATGTCTATGGCTAAATCATTCATGTACGATATTTTCACAAGTGACATAACACTCATGCATACTGGTTAGTGATCTTCATGCTATATTTCTCATTATGTCATCTCTCATCTTATGCTGATATTTTCTGCTATTTTTATGAGATGTTAGAGATAATTTTTGCTATACAAGATCATATAAGTTTTATATTATGTTAGTTGATATGTATATTTTGTCATAGATATTCTTCCATGAATATATCCTGATGCACTATAACTTCATTAATGATGTAAGGACCCTGTCTATGTGGAAAACACTAGAAGGGTGTTGAATAGTGTTTATGCAAATTTAAAAGGAATTTACGCCAAATAAAATGCAATCCAACAATTAGTGCGGAATAGAAAAACAACCCAAAGAGAAACGCACGCAAACGCAGATATGTTTCAAGGGTTCGGATTACCCAAGTCAACTCCCGACTTGTTCCCGGTAATCCTACGTCCCTACCACCCGGATACCACCGGATACTCAAGTTAGAACCCTAACTTGAGGTTTCCTTAAAACCCACTTGTAGCAACCCTACAAGTGCAATCGAATACAATCGATGTCCTTGACTCCCACAACCAGGGAGCAAGCAAAACCACTCTCACAACCGAGAGCACAATTCAAATAAAGAAGTTATGAAATCTGAAAGCAACACTTACAATCACCTATGCCTTGAAGTAGAACTTGAAG
Organism: Scilla litardierei; assembly: GCA_030789695.1. Classification (NCBI taxonomy): domain Eukaryota; kingdom Viridiplantae; phylum Streptophyta; class Magnoliopsida; order Asparagales; family Asparagaceae; genus Scilla; species Scilla litardierei. The sequence goes on from CM061134.1 coordinate 25,381,913, forward strand.
GAGAAGTGTGATGTGTGTTGAAGAACTCTCTTGGAAGAGAGGACAAAAGCCCTTTCTCTTGAATGCACCAAATGCCTAGAAGATTAATCTTTGGTTCTAGGTTGGAGAGCAAGAGAACAAGATTTGGAAATACTTAGGGCTTTGGATTTGAAAGCTTTGATCTTTGGAAATGAAAGCTTGAAGGATTTTGCAATGAATGAGTAACCTTCCAATGAAACAGTAGAAGCTCTATTTATATAGCTTTCTTAAATCCACAAAACAGTTTAGGCAAAAACCCAATCGAAATCCGTGAGAAAAATCTCAACGGATATAATCTGAACTCGCGACAGTCGACTGTTGAACAATCCACAGTCGACTATTGCACAGTCAGCAAGGGTAGGTGAGAATTCATAACGGTAACTTACCACGTGGACAGTCGACTGATGAAGCAAAGACAGTCGTCTGTTAAACCAACAGGCGGCTGTAATTTATTCGATATGCGACTGGCCGAGAGAAGAGTAAGTTAGACAAATACTGGAAATCTCACAAGATACAGGACAAACGACTGATGCAAGGAACACAGTCGACTGTAAATCAGAACATGCGACTGTATAACCTTAAACAGACGACTGTCACAATCATGATAAATTTCCAGAGAGCTGAAACAAAGAATTGATTTACAGACAGGCGACTGTTGCAGCATAGACAGTCGACTGATCTAATAGACAGTCAACTGTATATACAGCATAAGTCGAGTGGCCGTAGAAGTGAGATCAAAACATAGTTTGGGCAAGGAGAGACATGCGACTGATGTACAACAAACAGTCGACTGTCACAAGGACAGGCGCCTGTGAATCGTTAAACAGTAGCCTGTGCGAAATAATTAGAGAAGGCCCAAGACTGCATTGTAATAGTCTGTGCATAACAGGCGACTGTAGAACAAAACACAGTCGACTGTTTTGAGACAGGCGACTATAAACTGTTCAGCAGTCGGCTGTTATGAACAATCCTAGCACAAACAAAAGAGAATTGAATTGAGATCAAAGGACAAAGGTCTAGAGATGTCCTATGATCGAAAGTAGATGTGTGTGAGTGCTCCATCAAAGTTCTACTTCTAAGATACATACTAGAAGAGATAAAAGAAAATTTATATTGACGAATAATCTCTTCTTTCCATCGTATGAGCTTGAAGTCTTTACGGATCTTCAATCATCAATCTACGATCATCCAATTCATATCATTTGCCTTTAATTACGTTTGTGAGTCATCCATTGCTAGTTGATCTTCATAGTAAGCTTAGGCAATGGATTAACTGCAAAATAGGGGATTAGTCACAAATATTTATGTTTGCTCATCATTAACACCAAGTAGGGAGAAGTCCAATACTCAACAAATGCTACCTCCGATTAATTTGTGATTACATAAGTGTTTGTTCTATTCGACAATCGGTATGCATGCATGCGATGCTCATGGTAACTTTATTCGTTTATGTCATACCTTGTGACTTTGAACCTAGATTATCTTCATTATATCTTTGCTCGTGTCAAACTCCATGCCTTTGCTCAAAAGGTGTTTTGTCACATTATGCCTCATGTTGAATCCTTTGTGATAGTTGAGCTAAGATGAGATCATGATTTTATTTGTTCACTTGGTTTCCTTCACAAGTGATGTCATGATCTTGTCATTATTTGCTTGCTTTGCATTCTTTGTTAGAATATTTATATTTGATATCATCTTTACATGCTCTTACTTGATGCAAGTTCTGAGCTTAGGATATATTGCTTATCTTGCTTATGCTCATGGCATTCCATACTTTTCATTGACTCAATATGTGAGTATCTATTCTGGAATGCATGCTAGTACTATGGTTCTTTTGAACATTATTTCAATTAGTATCCTAGTGTGCTAGAATTGTGTATGCCATAATATTTATGAAGTTACTATCTTTATCTGACATAACACTTTTGCATGATGTTGATATTTGATATTCATACATTTTTTATCACCATGTCACCCTACATCTCATACTTCACTTAGAATTGGTATGCTTATTTTTGGAGATGATTTGTGGAGTTTAGCACATGCCATTATTCTTTTTTTGTCATCTCACATCTCATACTTCTATTTTCACTCTTTTATGAGATTTTTGAGATGGTTTGTGCTAGATGTGATCATTTGATGTAATTACAATATGTGATGATTTGAGTATGTTAGTATGATCATTAGAATTTATTTTGAGTAATGAGTTCATAACCATGATTGTGATATTATTCGTGCCCATTTGATCATATTTTTACCACTTCTTGTCACTTCACTTTAAATTGATATATTTTTGTTGGATCCTGTAGATGGCAAACAACACTAGAAGGGGGGTTGAATAGTGTTGTGTATATAGTAAACTTTTTCGCTAGTTGATGTTAACACAAATAAAGTCCTTCTAATGTTGCCTAAGAAACCAAGTAGAGCGACCTACGCTTGGTTCTTAATCAACAAAATAATCTTAAAATACACAGAGCAATTCCACAGCAGGTAGTCGACTCCCTATGAACAGTAGTCGACTCCCAGAGTATATGTGAGAATAGATAAGATTGCAAATATGAATTACAGCGAATAGAGATAAATTAATCTTTGATGTAGATAGATGACACTTTAACCGATAGAAAAGTAAGTGCAAAAATAAACAAGCACAGATCAACAATCGCAAACAAAAAGGATTTTTATCCTGGTTCCCTGCAACCCGGGTACGTCCAGTCCCCGACCAATCCGGTACGAGATTTTCACTATCTGCCTTGGCAAATACAAGTACCTAGTCTCAACCAGGATTTCCAACCACAACACCTAGACTTGTCTAGGATTTACTCTTGCCTCACAACCCGAGGACTTTGCAACTGGCAACAACTAGACTTGTCTAGTGTTCCAACAATCAACACAATGAGAATTTATCCAATACACCACAAAAAATGATGGAGATTGGTTTATACACCCGATTCTATAGCCAATCAAAGTTTAGACAAATTTGTGTAGTGGATTGATAGAATGATAGTCTAGATCACACAAAGATACGAGAGAAGTTCTTTGTGATCTAGATCTTTTCAAAAATCCTTTAAATAAAATAAAGAGAATAATAGTAAGGATTTTGAAAACGTTTTAGCCAATAAAAATAAGAGTATGATCTTCAAAAGAATTTATAAAAGAATATTGCAAGATCAAATAAAATCAAATTGGCTAGAGAGAAAATGAGAGCTTTGAATTCAAGAGAGTTTTCACAAGAGATTGATTTTCAATGTTGTGTTTTTCATCAAAGAATTTAGCTCTATTTATAGGGAAAAACTGAGATTTGAATTTCAAATTTCGTTTGACTTTTGTCCCAAAAATTACGGAGTAAATTGCTCAAAGGATTTCAAAATTCAAATTCAAAAACGTCTGAAATTTACAGCTGGTAGTCGACTCCCTCATATAGGTAGTCGACTCCCAGAGAGTTCCAGGAGTTCTTGATCTCTGACAGGTAGTCGACTCCCTACTTTTGGTAGTCGACTCCCAGAGGAGTTTTTCCTGCTGCTCTTCTAGTCAGACGAGTAGTTAACTCCAGGGTGCGTGGAGTTTCACTACGAAAATTATGGAGTGACTAGAAAAAAAGCTCTCGAAAATATTTTGAAAAGTATTTTCGAAATTGTTTCTATGTGTGTGTTTTTGTCTATTTGATATGGCTTTAACAAATACCCTAAAAGACACGACACACTCACTATGGACTCAGAACATGTCTTCGGAAGTTTGATCAATATGGTGAAGCGAAAGCGAGCTTCTCTTTGTGCTTTTTGTTCTGTTTGAGCTTGAGCTTCATCACTTGAATTTAGTCATGTTCGTCTTTGTGTTGGAGCGTTGAAGTGTGCTTCTTTGAGTATAAGTAGAGCTTCGCAAATTCTGCACACTTGAGTGTAGTGTAGTTAGTACATCAAGCTTTCATTTGGTGTGCTCATCATCAAAATTACTTGGAGTGGAATTCAATTTCCATCACTCTCCCCCTTTTTGATGATGACACCCAAAATGAAAAAAAAATGAAGTAAGTAAAAAAGTATGAACATAGTATACTTACTCCCCCTGCTTTGATGCGGTTCTCCCCCTGCATCGAAGCCGTTAAAAATAATACATTCATTTTTGCATTTCATTTATTTTCTCCCCCTTGTCATCAACAAAAAGATATTATAACTGAGCATTATTCAATTCTTTTTCTCCAACAATACCCAATTCTCGACGAAGTCTAGAGAATGTATCTTTTTGTAAGGGTTTTGTTAGAATATCTGCAACTTGAAACTTAAGTTCAACATCCTTTTTGGCACAATGATCATCAATAAATCTGTGTCTAATATCAATATGTTTCGTTCTAGGATGAAGAACAGAGTTTTTAGTGAGATTTATGGTGCTTTTATTATCACAATAAATTACGCATGTAGATGTATTAACACCATAATCGACGAGGACTTGTTTCATCCAAAGTATTTGAGCACAGGCAAGTCCGGCAGCTATATATTCTGCCTCAGTAGTGGATAGTGAAACGGAACTTTGCTTTTTGCTAAACCACGAAACAAGGGAATGTCCAAAGAAATGACATGTTCCACTTGTGCTTTTTCTTGTGGCTTTACAACCAGCATAGTCAACGTCACTAAATGAAGTTAAATCGAATGTGCTTCCTTTGGGATAGAAGAGTCCAAAGTCAGATGTGGTTTTAAGATATCTAAATATGTATTTTACTGTTTTGAGGTGTGATTCCCTAGGATCACATTGAAATCTAGCACATGCACAAACACTAAACATGATGTCAGGTCTGCTGGCGGTTAAGTAGAGTAAAGAACCGACCATACCTCTATATGTTTTCTGATCAACCTTCTTACCTGCTTCGTCTTTGTCTAAGGAAGTGGACGTTGCCATTGGTATGTTCTTTCCTGATGCAGTTTCCATCCCGAACCTTTTGATCAAGTCTCTTGCGTACTTTGTTTGATGAATGAAGGTTCCTTCTTTTCCTTGTTTGATTTGTAATCCGAGAAAGTATGTTAGCTCCCCCATGTGGCTCATTTCAAATTCTTCCTGCATTAACTTGGCAAACTCTTGGCAAAGATCATCATTAGTAGATCCAAAAATGATGTCATCTACATAGATTTGGATAAGAATGATATCATTATGATCTTTCTTAACAAATAAGGTTGTATCTATTTTTCCAACAGTATAACTTGAGTCACTTAAGAATTTTCTTAGTCTTTCATACCAAGCTCTTGGAGCTTGTTTTAGACCATATAATGCTTTGTTTAACTTGTAAACAAATCCTGTTTTCTTATCATGTTCAAATCCTGGAGGTTGTTCAACGTAGACTTCCTCCTTTATGAATCCGTTTAGGAAAGCGCTTTTTACATCCATTTAATAAAGTTTAAAATTCTTATATGATGCAAATGCGAGTAACATCCTAATAGATTCTAGTCTAGCAACAGGAGCAAAGGTTTCATCGAAGTATATACCTTCCTCTTGAGAGTAACCCTGTGCTACTAACCTTGCCTTATTCCTTATCACATTTCCATCTTCGTCTAGTTTTTTCCGGTATACCCATTTAGTACCGATAACGGGATGATCTTCCGGTCTAGGCACTAACTCCCATACTTGATTGCGTTCAAATTGTAGAAGTTCTTCTTGCATAGCCTCGATCCATGCTTCATCTGCAAAAGCTTCTTCTACCTTTTTCGGCTCAATGTTAGAAACAAATGCAACATGTGTTAAGTGTTCTATTTGAGATCTAGTTCTAATTCCTGCATCAATGTCACCTAAGACTTGTGTGTGTGGGTGATGTGTGACTTCAGGAAATGATTTAGGCAAAGAACTAGGGATATCATTGAAAGATTCATTATTAGGAGTGGGTGCAATGAGCATGCTATCATCATCATCATGAGCAATGTTATGAGGTAAAGATTAATCAAATGTTACATGTAGAGTTTCAACAATAGTTTCGGAACTTTTATTGTAAATTCTATATGCCTTACTACGTAAAGAGTAACCGATAAATATGCCTTCATCCGCTTTGGAGTCAAACTTATCTAAGTTATCTTTAGTATTCAGAATATAGCATTTACAACCAAAAACTCTGAAGTAAGATACTTTTGGAATTCGTTGGAGCAGTAATTCATAAGGGGTCTTTTCAAAAGGTTTTCTAATTAAAACTTTATTTTGAATATAGCACGCGGTTGCTACAGCTTCCGCCCAAAAACTCTTTGGAAGGTTGCTTTCACACAACATTGTTTGTGCACACTCTTGGAGTGTTCTATTTTTCCTTTCAACTACCCCATTTTGAGGAGCAGCTCTGGGAAAAGCAAAAGTGTGAGAAATGCCTCGTTCTTCACAAAATGATTTAAAATGTTCATTTTCAAATTCACCACCGTGATCACTTCTTACGGAAAAAATTTTCATGGAATATAAACGTTCAATTCTTTTGAAAAATATTTCGAATTCACGGAAGGCATCATTCTTATGAGTTAAGAATAATACCCACGTATATCGAGTAAAATCATCAATTATGACAAATACGTATCTAGAGTTGCATAATGATGGAGTTCTAGTTGGGCCAAACAAGTCCATATGGAGTAGTTCAAGTGGTCCATTAGAACTGAGATCTCCAATATTTTTAAATGAACTCTTATGCATTTTGCCAAATTGACATGAGTCACATATTTTATCTAATTTAAAACTTATCTTAGGAAGTCCTTGCACCAACTCTTTCCTGGAAATCTTATCCATGTTTTTGATGTTCACATGGCCAAAGCGTCTATGCCAGAGCAGTGGATCATTTGTTGAAACAATTAAACATACATTTGATTCATACTCATTTAGTCTAAGTACATAGATATTTTCAACTCGCTTACCTTTAACAAGGATATTTTTCATATCTTTGTCATAGACTAAGCATGAGTCAAGAGTAAATATAACTTTCATACCTTTGTCGCATAGTTGACTTATGCTTATTAGATTATGCTTTAATCCTTTCACCAAACTTACATCTTTGATGAGCAACTTTGAGTGACTGCCGATATTGCCAATTCCGACAATTTTACCTTTTTTGTTGTCACCAAATGTCACGGTTCCGCCATCATACATTTTTAGATTGCTAAGTAATTTTGCGTTCCACGTCATATGAGCGGAGCATCCGCTATCCATTATCCAAATGTCCTGAAATAAAATAATCTCTACACGTTTGGTACCCACTTCTGATTGGGTCCGATATGTTAGAAAAAAAACAGAATTTTATTTACATATTATTTTAAGCGTTTGGGTATCAAAATGATATACATGAAGTATGTGGATACCCTAATGTTTTTTTAAAAAAATGAAGTTACTTATTTGGAACCCAAATTCGATGTGAATTTGATTTCCTATGAACAAATGAATCTTTATGGAATCTATGCATACTGCTAGTCAAATTATGAATATAAGCATTTTTATCATGCAAGCCTAAGTGTTTAGGCACCCATATCATGTTATTTCTAGCATTGTGTATATTTTGAGGTTTGTGTACAGAATGTGATCTTTGATGTGTATTGTGTACAATATTTTTGTGTGCCGTGTTATGTGATATAACATGAGATTTATTGTGTGTATTATGTGTAGCATGTAGATCATGTGAGGCGTGAGATGCGTTATTGTATCTAACATTTTTTCCCATACATGAAAGCATACTTTTTAACATTGGCATGCACAACATTTACATTTCTACCCATATCTTTAGATGTAGAAGCTTGAGCATGAGTAAATTTATTAACAACATTTCTAGGAGTATAAGAACAAGAAGAAGTAGAACTACTCTTGATACAATCAAATTTTGCAATTAATTCTTCATGCATATACGACTAGAAGCAATAATATTTTCAAGTGAATCTATCTTATCATTTAGACAGAAAACATACAAAGCATGTTCATTTTTCAATAAATTATTATCAATCAATAATGCATCATATTTTGCCTTTAAGGAATTATGATCATGTAATGAAATATTACTACGATCAATTTTCAAAGCATTATAATCATCCAGCAAACTATCATGTTTCTTATATAAGTCATCATGGTCATTATGCAAAGCTTTGTACTTATTATTTAAACTTTTGTATTTCTTATTCAATCTCTCAAATTCTCTATATAAATTTTCATATGCACTAGCAATGTCAAAATCATCTTCATCGTCAGAACTAGATTCACATACATTTTCCTGATTGTCTTGACAGGCCATCATGCACATATGATTTTTGGATTGCTCTTCCTCTTCTTCGTTGGTGTTGATGGTGTCAAAAGTCCATTCATCTTCAACAATCTCCTTTTCATACTTTTCATCATCGGATTTGATTGTCTCTATGGGTGTTTGAATTTCTTTTGACTTTGATCTGAATCTCTCATCCAATAAGTTGAGGATTTGGTGTGCAGTTCCAGCCCTTTCTACAAGATCTAACATTTTATTAGTTAAACCGATATAAAGTAAATGCATTACCTTTATGTTTCTGAAGTAGGCTTCTTCTTGATCCGGATTCCATTGATTTTGAGGAGTGGTTGGAATCTCATATCGTTCACCGAGAGATCTTGAGTAGCTTAGATCTTGTGCTTCCAAGAAGATCTCCATTCTCCTTCTCCTTTGGGAATAAAAGTTACCGTCAAAGATTGGAGGAGTATGAGTGTTGTAGACGTTTGTTGATGCCATCATTTTGACCTTGCTTTGATACCAAGTGTTGGATCCTGTGGATGGCAAACAACACTAGAAGGGGGGGTTGAATAGTGTTGTGTATATAGTAAACTTTTTCGCTAGTTGATGTTAACACAAATAAAGTCCTTCTAATGTTGCCTAAGAAACCAAGTAGAGCGACCTACGCTTGGTTCTTAATCAACAAAATAATCTTAAAATACACAGAGCAATTCCACAGCAGGTAGTCGACTCCCTATGAACAGTAGTCGACTCCCAGAGTATATGTGAGAACAGATAAGATTGCAAATATGAATTACAGCGAATAGAGATAAATTAATCTTTGATGTAGATAGATGACACTTTAACCGATAGAAAAGTAAGTGCAAAAATAAACAAGCACAGATCAACAATCGCAAACAAAAAGGATTTTTATCCTGGTTCCCTGCAACCCGGGTACGTCCAGTCCCCGACCAATCCGGTACGAGATTTTCACTATCTGCCTTGGCAAATACAAGTACCTAGTCTCAACCAGGATTTCCAACCACAACACCTAGACTTGTCTAGGATTTACTCTTGCCTCACAACCCGAGGACTTTGCAACTGGCAACAACTAGACTTGTCTAGTGTTCCAACAATCAACACAATGAGAATTTATCCAATACACCACAAAAAATGATGGAGATTGGTTTATACACCCGATTCTATAGCCAATCAAAGTTTAGACAAATTTGTGTAGTGGATTGATAGAATGATAGTCTAGATCACACAAAGATACGAGAGAAGTTCTTTGTGATCTAGATCTTTTCAAAAATCCTTTAAATAAAATAAAGAGAATAATAGTAAGGATTTTGAAAACGTTTTAGCCAATAAAAATAAGAGTATGATCTTCAAAAGAATTTATAAAAGAATATTGCAAGATCAAATAAAATCAAATTGGCTAGAGAGAAAATGAGAGCTTTGAATTCAAGAGAGTTTTCACAAGAGATTGATTTTCAATGTTGTGTTTTTCATCAAAGAATTTAGCTCTATTTATAGGGAAAAACTGAGATTTGAATTTCAAATTTCGTTTGACTTTTGTCCCAAAAATTACGGAGTAAATTGCTCAAAGGATTTCAAAATTCAAATTCAAAAACGTCTGAAATTTACAGCTGGTAGTCGACTCCCTCATATAGGTAGTCGACTCCCAGAGAGTTCCAGGAGTTCTTGATCTCTGACAGGTAGTCGACTCCCTACTTTTGGTAGTCGACTCCCAGAGGAGTTTTTCCTGCTGCTCTTCTAGTCAGACGAGTAGTTAACTCCAGGGTGCGTGGAGTTTCACTACGAAAATTATGGAGTGACTAGAAAAAAAGCTCTCGAAAATATTTTGAAAAGTATTTTCGAAATTGTTTCTATGTGTGTGTTTTTGTCTATTTGATATGGCTTTAACAAATACCCTAAAAGACACGACACACTCACTATGGACTCAGAACATGTCTTCGGAAGTTTGATCAATTTGGTGAAGCGAAAGCGAGCTTCTCTTTGTGCTTTTTGTTCTGTTTGAGCTTGAGCTTCATCACTTGAATTTAGTCATGTTCGTCTTTGTGTTGGAGCGTTGAAGTGTGCTTCTTTGAGTATAAGTAGAGCTTCGCAAATTCTGCACACTTGAGTGTAGTGTAGTTAGTACATCAAGCTTTCATTTGGTGTGCTCATCATCAAAATTACTTGGAGTGGAATTCAATTTCCATCACTCTCCCCCTTTTTGATGATGACACCCAAAATGAAAAAAAAATGAAGTAAGTAAAAAAGTATGAACATAGTATACTTACTCCCCCTGCTTTGATGCGGTTCTCCACCTGCATCGAAGCCGTTAAAAATAATACATTCATTTTTGCATTTCATTTATTTTCTCCCCCTTGTCATCAACAAAAAGATATTATAACTGAGCATTATTCAATTCTTTTTCTCCAACAATACCCAATTCTCGACGAAGTCTAGAGAATGTATCTTTTTGTAAGGGTTTTGTTAGAATATCTGTAACTTGAAACTTAAGTTCAACATCCTTTTTGGCACAATGATCATCAATAAATCTGTGTCTAATATCAATATGTTTCGTTCTAGGATGAAGAACAGAGTTTTTAGTGAGATTTATGGTGCTTTTATTATCACAATAAATTACGCATGTAGATGTATTAACACCATAATCGACGAGGACTTGTTTCATCCAAAGTATTTGAGCACAAGCAAGTCCGGCAGCTATATATTCTGCCTCAGTAGTGGATAATGAAACAGAACTTTGCTTTTTGCTAAACCACGAAACAAGGGAATGTCCAAAGAAATGACATGTTCCACTTGTGCTTTTTCTTGTGGCTTTACAACCAGCATAGTCAACGTCACTAAATGAAGTTAAATCGAATGTGCTTCCTTTGGGATAGAAGAGTCCAAAGTCAGATGTGGTTTTAAGATATCTAAATATGTATTTTACTGTTTTGAGGTGTGATTCCCTAGGATCACATTGAAATCTAGCACATGCACAAACACTAAACATGATGTCAGGTCTGCTGGCGGTTAAGTAGAGTAAAGAACCGACCATACCTCTATATGTTTTCTGATCAACCTTCTTACCTGCTTCGTCTTTGTCTAAGGAAGTGGACGTTGCCATTGGTATGTTCTTTCCTGATGCAGTTTCCATCCCGAACCTTTTGATCAAGTCTCTTGCGTACTTTGTTTGATGAATGAAGGTTCCTTCTTTTCCTTATTTGATTTGTAATCCGAGAAAGTATGTTAGCTCCCCCATGTGGCTCATTTCAAATTCTTCCTGCATTAACTTGGCAAACTCTTGGCAAAGATCATCATTAGTAGATCCAAAAATGATGTCATCTACATAGATTTGGATAAGAATGATATCATTATGATCTTTCTTAACAAATAAGGTTGTATCTATTTTTCCAACAGTATAACTTGAGTCACTTAAGAATTTTCTTAGTCTTTCATACCAAGCTCTTGGAGCTTGTTTTAGACCATATAATGCTTTGTTTAACTTGTAAACAAATCCTGTTTTCTTATCATGTTCAAATCCTGGAGGTTGTTCAACGTAGACTTCCTCCTTTATGAATCCGTTTAGGAAAGCGCTTTTTACATCCATTTAATAAAGTTTAAAATTCTTATATGATGCAAATGCGAGTAACATCCTAATAGATTCTAGTCTAGCAACAGGAGCAAATGTTTCATCGAAGTATATACCTTCCTCTTGAGAGTAACCCTGTGCTACTAACCTTGCCTTATTCCTTATCACATTTCCATCTTCGTCTAGTTTTTTCCGGTATACCCATTTAGTACCGATAACGGGATGATCTTCCGGTCTAGGCACTAACTCCCATACTTGATTGCGTTCAAATTGTAGAAGTTCTTCTTGCATAGCCTCGATCCATGCTTCATCTGCAAAAGCTTCTTCTACCTTTTTCGGCTCAATGTTAGAAACAAATGCAACATGTGTTAAGTGTTCTATTTGAGATCTAGTTCTAATTCCTGCATCAATGTCACCTAAGACTTGTGTGTGTGGGTGATGTGTGACTTCAGGAAATGATTTAGGCAAAGAACTAGGGATATCATTGAAAGATTCATTATTAGGAGTGGGTGCAATGAGCATGCTATCATCATCATCATGAGCAATGTTATGAGGTAAAGATTAATCAAATGTTACATGTAGAGTTTCAACAATAGTTTCGGAACTTTTATTGTAAATTCTATATGCCTTACTACGTAAAGAGTAACCGATAAATATGCCTTCATCCGCTTTGGAGTCAAACTTATCTAAGTTATCTTTAGTATTCAGAATATAGCATTTACAACCAAAAACTCTGAAGTAAGATACTTTTGGAATTCGTTGGAGCAGTAATTCATAAGGGGTCTTTTCAAAAGGTTTTCTAATTAAAACTTTATTTTGAATATAGCACGCGGTTGCTACAGCTTCCGCCCAAAAACTCTTTGGAAGGTTGCTTTCACACAACATTGTTTGTGCACACTCTTGGAGTGTTCTATTTTTCCTTTCAACTACCCCATTTTGAGGAGCAGCTCTGGGAAAAGCAAAAGTGTGAGAAATGCCTCGTTCTTCACAAAATGATTTAAAATGTTCATTTTCAAATTCACCACCGTGATCACTTCTTACGGAAAAAATTTTCATGGAATATAAACGTTCAATTCTTTTGAAAAATATTTCGAATTCACGAAAGGCATCATTCTTATGAGTTAAGAATAATACCTACGTATATCGAGTAAAATCATCAATTATGACAAATACGTATCTAGAGTTGCATAATGATGGAGTTCTAGTTGGGCCAAACAAGTCCATATGGAGTAGTTCAAGTGGTCCATTAGAACTGAGATCTCCAATATTTTTAAATGAACTCTTATGCATTTTGCCAAATTGACATGAGTCACATATTTTATCTAATTTAAAACTTATCTTAGGAAGTCCTTGCACCAACTCTTTCCTGGAAATCTTATCCATGTTTTTGATGTTCACATGGCCAAAGCGTCTATGCCAGAGCAGTGGATCATTTGTTGAAACAATTAAACATACATTTGATTCATACTCATTTAGTCTAAGTACATAGATATTTTCAACTCGCTTACCTTTAACAAGGATATTTTTCATATCTTTGTCATAGACTAAGCATGAGTCAAGAGTAAATATAACTTTCATACCTTTGTCGCATAGTTGACTTATGCTTATTAGATTATGCTTTAATCCTTTCACCAAACTTACATCTTTGATGAGCAACTTTGAGTGACTGCCGATATTGCCAATTCCGACAATTTTACCTTTTTTGTTGTCACCAAATGTCACGGTTCCGCCATCATACATTTTTAGATTGCTAAGTAATTTTGCGTTCCACGTCATATGAGCGGAGCATCCGCTATCCATTATCCAAATGTCCTGAAATAAAATAATCTCTACACGTTTGGTACCCACTTCTGATTGGGTCCGATATGTTAGAAAATAAACAGAATTTTATTTACATATTATTTTAAGCGTTTGGGTATCAAAATGATATACATGAAGTATGTGGATACCCTAATGTTTTTTTAAAAAAATGAAGTTACTTATTTGGAACCCAAATTCGATGTGAATTTGATTTCCTATGAACAAATGAATCTTTATGGAATCTATGCATACTGCTAGTCAAATTATGAATATAAGCATTTTTATCATGCAAGCCTAAGTGTTTAGGCACCCATATCATGTTATTTCTAGCATTGTGTATATTTTGAGGTTTGTGTACAGAATGTGATCTTTGATGTGTATTGTGTACAATATTTTTGTGTGCCGT
>CM061134.1:28396401-28630047 GCA_030789695.1 Scilla litardierei
TCATGGAGAGGATGATTGATGACATTGATGTTTGAGAGACATATTATGAATATAAGGACTATGATATTATCTTAATTTCTTTTAATATGCTGAAAATGTTTTTATTTTTTATTAGAAAACAATTTGAATTGGTTTGTCATTGAAGCATGTTTACATAATATGTTATTTTCTGGTTTGGCCTAATCATATTGTAAATGTTAAATTAGTATTTTATCGTCATGTTTATTATTATTAATTTTTAACACGTGTCTACTGATTTTGTATCATATTTTGTAGGTGTTTAACTCGCTTGGTTCATTGACTACTCAAAGAAATATTCCAACCAGTGGATGAGATAAGTATACCCGAAACAAACTTTTATTTGAGTTACTGTAGTTTATATCTTCTTAGATACATCTATACTTACATATGTTATCATTTTTAAGCCTCCGATATGACACTTCGATATTTAGTCAATATCTCTGATATCCGCAATCCGATATCAAATTTCCTAGGATCCAATATTTAGAACACTGATCTCTATATACAAAGCACCCTAACCGAGCACCCTAGCCCAGATTTTGTTTTCAGTCCAAACATTCGTTAATTTTAGAAAGACAACAAAGATAGAATTACAGTGCTTCTCACGGCATTCCCAATCTCATATCTCAACAACTCGTCAACGACATATTGTTCCTTTCGTGTTAAATTGTTCTTTGTTTCACATCAATCATGAAATAGCAGTGAATAAGGGGAAAATTCTAAGGTTTTCCCTATCAATCAGAAATTTGCAACACCTTATCCACATATAGATAATTATTGCACCATAAACTATATAATTAAAAATTTTGTCAAAATATAATCAAGATTTTATAAATTATTTCAAAAAATGTCAAAATATTTCTATCTTTAAATTTTTTCATATTTTTAAATTACTTTTAATTAAATTAAAAGCTAATTATAGGGCCGATATTGCCCTTATTGAAAAACAAGATGCTAACAACCTTTGACCTATACCGATACGAAATTTCAAACTTTCCATATACTGCCCCTATATATACATTATCCATGGAAGTTAACAATTAGAAGCATATCCCTGATTTGTCTGCACAAACATTCTAAGTGGAAAGTGTCTTCCCTACAGCCACGAAGACAAACTTGATTAACATATACCACGTAAGTCTTCGTATATGTACCTATGCAAATGCACCAATATGCTGCTTGAGTTGAACCATTACAGTTCAACTTGTTGGTTCAAGAATTAAATCAAAGAAAAGGGATAGAGAAGCATACCTGATGCCAGTTTTGCAAAAGTAGCATAAGAACTTTCTTCAAACGGGAGAAAACCCATACGTACAACTAAACTTCCTGAAAGGCATAAGACATAGTAAAACGATAATTTTAAACGAAACTGATAAACGAAATATAACAACCAAATGTGACCGAATATTTGTAAACACTCAGACATATACAAGGGTTGCATGCCTAATTTGTCAACAAGGCCATAAACAGCCTGATTGTAGGGTGTATCAAACACTACAAGTACCATCTTTTCACCCTCCTGAAGGAACCACTTCCAGACAGATTGACCAGTAAATACCAGACACATGTGCCAAAGCTCATTATTGCAATCTGAAATGCCTGATAACCTGAAAATACATGCTATTACTTATGCAGCAAGTC
The DNA here is from genome assembly GCA_030789695.1 of Scilla litardierei. Lineage (NCBI taxonomy): Eukaryota > Viridiplantae > Streptophyta > Magnoliopsida > Asparagales > Asparagaceae > Scilla > Scilla litardierei. Next base: position 28,398,064 of record CM061134.1, read on the forward strand.
ATTAAAATTCAAGTTTAAGGCAGAAAAAGGAAATTATAAATAGATCCAGTTGCAAGGTGACCACACATAAACAGACGTTTCCTGTTTTCTATAGGCAATCAGATACATGGCGAAATAAGAATTACTGGAAAAAAATATAACAAACCTGAAGGGGAAAAGGTGTGACCATCTGATTACACGAAAGAGAAGAAAATAAGCCCAATAACTTAAAGCGACGCAGCCACCATATGCCATTTGTGACAAAGCAAATACCAGCCCTTTTTCCTGCAAGTTTCAGTTTATACGGTTAATGAAAAGGACCCGGCTGCAAATTAAAAAAGAAAATTAAAAATTTAAAAGAAACCTTACACCTCGCTATTAATGAAACCAGAAAATCCAAAAAAAAAAATATTCATAGTGATAACAGTTTCAAATATATAATACATTCCATACCGGATGTGCAAACAAAGTATGTCGACCACCAGATCTTAAAACACATGGAAAAACACAAGGCAATTTGATGCTAAATGATTCCACCATAAAGTTTGTTGGCTGTCAGTTATAGCAAACAAGTGATGGCCGATATCTCATTATCTCATAATAAAATAAAAGGCTACTGTATCTTTCGTTTTAGTGTGCATTCAATCGTTATCTCATTATAAGCTTTTTCTTCATTAGCAAATAATTTCATAATTCTTAGAAGAATGAGGGGAATCTAGAGTCAGTAACGTTGACTGCTGCATTGGATTTTCGAGAATGACATTTACATTTTTAAGAAGCAGCTTTAATTGTGACCAGTAGGTGAAAGTCTAATGTGTTTTTGTTCAGATGGAAGTTTAATGTGTTGGTTCTCAGCGTTTAATTTTCTGCTCCACATAGGTCATCGATAAGCTTTTGCCGATTCAAGGATATGTGACTATCCAACTTCATATCTCCATTTGTCTCTGATCAAAATATGGAAATGTGCATAAAAATTATCACATCCATAATTAACCATATTTATTTGAGAAAAGACAAAAGGACAGGACATCTCAAGAGAGAAATATAAGATACCAATAAAAAAAACCATTCCTTCTATATAGCAGGGAGAATAATACAATAAACACCAAAAAAACATCCTATGATTATTTCAACAGCACAAATGGGCTCCTGCTGAAGTATATCCAAGAGTTCTGATGTATAAGAACATGAAAAGGTTATCCAGTTACCATATTAGGCTGTTTACTGATGAGAATGTACGTTGTCAGGCAACGTAAAATAGTCGCCACTGTTTCAACCATTAACCGTAATTTAAGGAGAAGCAAATTCTGAGACAGAATATATACGGGTTCTGCCAGCAACTCCAGTACACAAGCGCATCCTGTCAAATTTACATTACATATTAAAGACAACTGAATAGAGATAAATAATGAAAGAAAAACATGCAAGGTTAAGCTTCTGAAAACTGCAAGAGCATCCACTAACATGTCAGTGCTGATGTTTCTAAAAGACTAGCATAAAGGATCTTGTTTTTCAGCGCCTCTATGATTTGTGCCAGTCTCCAATAAAAGTAATCAACAATAAAAAAACTTTACATGAGATTTAATTTGAGACCTTTGAATGAATTTCTACTTCAAAGGCAAAGTCTTTGTTTTGATTAAGCATGCCCAAGAACTGCCAAAGTTAAACAAAAGGGGACATGCTTAGAGCTGAAGCACTTTTTCAACTTCTTGTCATGAATGCATAATTAACATACTTTAAGCGCCAGCATTGACACACAGATCAGTTATACTCCTTTTTTAAATAACACATCTCACTGTTGCATAGCAACCATGTGATTTTTACCATTTATCTGTTTTTGAGTTAACCATTACAATTATTCTTGAATAAGGACATAAAGCGTATGTTTTGTTTTTTTTTTTTGGGTTTTTTTTTTTTTTTTTTTTTTTTTTTTTTGGGGGGGGGGGGGGGGGGGGGGGGGGGGGGGCAGGCAGTTGTTGCTTTTATTTTCTATGATATTGACCGCCAGCCATATGAGTCCTTTGGAATGAATCTTTGTTACTTTCTGGAAGCACTAATTAGAATCGGGCAAGAAATGGAAAGAAACGTTTGCACATTTTCTAACATAAGTAGCCTACATGGGAATGAGAAATTACCATGGATGAGTATTGCCTGTGCATAAGGATCATCAAGGCTGAGTTTCTGAGACCAGAAGACAAAAACACAAGCAGCAAGAGTAACAAAAATGCCCAGTGGGAAGGTCATCCAGGCTACTTTCAGCAGCTTTGCTGCACCTTCCTCCATTGGTGCACCATCACTGTGGTAAGAACATATTAGGTAATCGTGATACAGATGGCAGATAAGATTATGCAAATAAATACAAACATCGTGAACAAAGATTATAGTATTATACACTATGCTTCAGGTACCAAGTTCAATTCATTCTTTAAGAACATCTTAAGGTAAAACACGTCTCAATTACAAGTGATTCTTTTCCACTCAAATATAAGGAATTCTCATCTTTGTCTGCAAAAACGTTTTTCATTAACAAATACTAGATTTCTCACATCAAAAGGGGGTTAGCTATAAAGCGAGAGTCGAGTTGAGTGGGTGTTGATGCATGGAATCTCGCAAAGACCGGACCAAGCCGCCAGACGCCTGGGCCGGCCCGCCAACGAAAGCTTTTCCGCAACATGTGAGCCTTAGGTGAGCCTCAACAGTGCACTTCCGCCGAACCGTTCTCCTTCTTCGATACCTGAAAAAGATAAGGAAAGACGTTAGAGGACCGGGGGCGAACCCTCAGGGTCGGAAGGCAGACCCCCGACTACCCTCTGATGTCCAGGTCAAGCGATGGCTGGAGGGAATAAGGTGAGGGACATAAGATAACACGTGTGTCGTGGCGGCACATGGGTTGAGCGTTGGTATCCCCATGGCCGTTAGTGTTTAGAGCTAGGATTTGCGTATTGAACTTAGTGTATCAGATTTGGCATATTAAATTAAGCGTACCTGGCGGCGGAAAGATCCTACCGCTTATATAGAGCTTGTGGATGGGTATGCCATGTCAGACAGACGTGGGGATCGTAGATTAATTGGCGTAACCGTCTCCTGCAAATTGGGCATGTGTGCAAATATGACAGGAGGTAATGGACTATGTTGGGTAGTCATTAATGTGCTGTTGATAACGACCTGCTGAGTGGGCAGATGATTCGCCTTGGAAGTCTGTGCCATGTGGATGACGTGGGCTGGGCTGGCTGAGCAAGCTGATGCTCGAGTCAAGAGTCTAGGAAGGCCGACCTCAGGAGGTGAGGTCGTCTCCAGAATGAGTGCGAGCTAAGCTAAGGTCAGGCTGAGCTAACCTCTTGAGCTGGGTCAGGAGGTCCCCGATAACGGGTCCCATCTGATATGCTGGGTTAGGCACAGTGCTGACTGGGCCAAAGTCAAAATCAGTATCTACAATGATCCATCATCTTCTCGACTAGACACTGTAGACCCAAACTGCAATCACGAGGTCTGGAGTGGAGAGAGGAGACGAAACTCAAAGGATAACTGGTATCAGCATAGTCGGGTCGTCTTGCTTGCTTTAGGAACAAGGAAATGGAGAGCTTTGCTTAGGTAGAAGTGCACCAATGATGGTGTTTCGTCATAGCCATCTGGCCTCTGAAGTTGGTGTCGGGAGATTTTCTGATATGAACCTCATTAAATGCAAAATCTCAGCAGACAGATCTGCTTCTGAGGCGTCCATGTGGCATTGCTTAGTTTGCCGTTGTTGGAAGTTGTTCCGTCACAAGGATCGGACGGCTTGGATCGCCCCGATCTAACGATTAATGTTGCTTCCTGCTTTTACTTAGTTTATAAAAGTAAAGGAAACATCTGCAAAAGATTCATACATGCACTTGCTTGCTTCGCCTTCATCTCCTTAATCTTCCTCCATTATGAAGCCATGTCAGGTTCTCGAGCTTCTCCGATGATATCGGTTCCATGGCAATCAACTCACATGATATGCTAATGGGGTCTCTGCCGTCGTCATCTGAGGCTGAGCACAAGCGTGCTCCGGTTGAGACCTCGAAGGAATGTCGGGACATTGCGTTCTTTTTTATACCGATGGGCAAAAGAGGATAGAATACATGCCCAAGCTGAGTGGTTCGCCTCTATTCCAATTGCTACTGAGGTAGAGTTGGGGCCGCAAGTGGTCGCATAGGAGGAAGTCGAGTCTAACCACGATGTTCTGGCCGAGCGTCGGTGAAAAGGGAAGAGTCCTGCTAACAAAGGGCATTCTACTACGCCGTTGCCAAAGAGGGCAAGGGTGATGCCCCTGTGAGAGCGTCGGGTCCACCTTGGCAGGTGGGCAGGTTTCCCAGCCTGGTAGGGGCTTCATGTCGGATAACAAGATGGTAGACCAAGAGGCGCACCCAGAGCGTGACCCCAAGGTGGATGTCGAGCTTCTGGGTACGGATGCAATGAAGCGAATGTTGAGGGCAACCAGGGAGGTAGCTATTAGCCATCCTGAGCTGAGGATCCGTGAATTTTCCAGTGTGCTCAAGCTCATGGGAATAGTGAGTTTCCTCGTTATCCTTGACTTTGGTGCGTTGGCTTCGGTTTAGCTCCTCTTCTGTATGCAGAACTTAGCGGAGCTATGCCTCTTTCAACTCAGTCTTCACCGCTACAGGGAGCGAGTGAGCGGGTGAAGACTTTAAAGGAGAAGAATACATGGCTCCATGGTCTGGTTGACCAGATGTGGGAGGAGATGAAAGACCTACTGCACCAGCTGCAGCAAGCCAAATAGGAGCTGTAGAAGAATGCAACTGGAGGATCTATGAGCGGTCCCAAAAGTAAAGACGCATTCGGTGGAGACGAACCACACCCGAGGCTTGCTGTGTAGTTTTCGTTGCTTTTGCTTCGCCACCATTTGATCGGCAATTTTTGTAATTTCTGTCAATGTAAATGAAAGAAACTCATTTTGTCAATCGTTGTGATTGTCTTACTTGTTGTAAGTGTCTGCTGTTTAAGTGTCCGTCTGAGTTCAAAAGCATGAGTGTTGTTCTGTGTTGAGCTCGGAAGACTTTGAGTACGTATGTTTGCATCGTGTTCAGAACATCTTGGCTGGGCCGAGGGGTCTGCAGATTCAAGTTCCATAACCAGACCAGTGGAACTTGTACTTCGGGTCCTTGAGGAGAAAACTCAGGCACCCTAGCCAGCTGCTGATGTAGGACTTCACCCTGATGAAAAAGATTAGACAACCGTTAAACAAAAAATAGCCCCAGCCCGAGCTGGGTGTTGAGTCTGGTGTAGCCAAAAGGTTGAGTACTGTTTGATCGGCTCGAGGAGTTGAGGTCGGTGTGCTGCCAACCCAAACCATTGTCATGAGGTCAGGAGGTGAACTGAACAGTCACCCAGAGCTAATTGGTCTTAAGACTTCTGCCGACCTCTTCTGATTGGACAATGCTCTTCGCTTTGGGAAGGAGAAGTTTGTGGAGCTGTGCATTAGGAGAAGTGATCTTATTTTGTTTGCTCATGCAACATTCATCCTTGGAATGTGAGGCGACTGAGTTGGCATGACCTACATTTAATGTAAGGCTTTAAGGGACAAGCTCATTTCTCAAAGAACGCCGACATGGAAAAAGACGATTCGCTGGCACGCCGTGCGGTAACTGACTGACTGCATGGATCATGGACGGTGGTGATCGGCACCATAGAGATCGAAGGGTCGTCATTACTTCCCGTAGATACTCTCAGGGATTATGTTAAAAGGAAAGAAAGCTGACAGTCTCTGCACTTGCGCCTATCTTCTCGCTTTTTTCCTTTGCTAACTCACCATCACAGTTTTCCTTTCAAAAGTAATGGATGAGCGATAAATGTCTCCATCGGAGGAGTTGTCGGCCCCAACAAGACGCGACACGAAGTCCGATCTTAGAGGACTGGGGGCATGCTGCAATGGCTGAAAGGCAGCGGCCCTGTCGTAGTGGTGCTAGGCATGTATGATCTGTGGCCTACCAACCAAGTGTGGAGGTGAACTAACCCCCCTACAATGGTTCGCGACACCTTTAGCTGAAGGGGCTAATGCCCACCGCCGTGCTTAGATGACTTCCTTCGGAACTGGAAAAGGTCAGCTGATGAAGGGATAGTCCTCGGACGATCGATGAATAGGATCAAGAGGGTGTGCATGCCTGGAGGAGGCCCGCTGCCACGTCATGAGGTCGAGGACGATGTCGATGTCAGGAGAATGAAGGGACAGCCGTCGGACAATCGACAAAGAGGATTAAGAGTGCGTGCATGCCTAGAGGAATCCCGATGTCCCGTCATGAGGTCGAGGACAATGTTGAGCGTATCGACATTAAGACGCTCAACTTCATGCTGGAAAAGGCCATAGAGGTGGCCGATCTGCTCCAACTAAATCCTGAGGGGATTAAGTCGGTCCTCCAGCAAATCAGCCAGGTAAGTTTCAATGTGGTCTTTGACCTTCAGGCCTTCGGACTGGTATTAATTTATCTTCTTTACTTGCCCAGTGGATGACAGAGTTGTGCTGCGATTACCACAACATCCGCTTTTGCAGAAAGCGAGTGGAAACCCTAGAGGATGATCTCGTGTACTTCCATGATATGTTCCACATGCAGAATGTGGATTTGGAAGAAAGGGCTCGTCTACACCGAGAGAATAAGGAGTTGAGGGAGCAGGTCGTCATGTCGACCAGTGCCCACCATCATGCACGGGAGAAAGCCAATGCCCGAGCCAAGATGGACTTTATAAGGCTAGGATCATGTACATGAACATGTTCCAGGGAATGTACCCGGAACATGCTGGCCTGCTCTCATTCTTGGAGGGGGGTGCTACTCCTCTTCCTGCTACTGTCGCGCTAGGACCTCGGTCAAGAGGGTCTCGGATGGTGGGGTAGCTTCTGATGCGAATGAGCCTGGCCCAGGGCTCGCTGCGTAATTTGCTTTCTGAACTTGTATGCCACGAGACGGCACTTTTTGTATTTTGTTGGCTGAATGGAAAGGAACTTCGCTCTGTTTGCTTGACTGTTGAGTCTGTTAATTGTCGTTTGCGATGATTTGTCTTGTACATTGACTTGTATTAGTACTTGCCCGAACCAAACTTGGGGACAGTACCAGCAGGGGCCCCACCCTGAACTAGGGGCTTAGTGACGTAGGTGGCATGACATTGCTCTGCTTGTAGGCATAGGACTTCAGTAGCATCGAGCTGAACTAAAAATTCCCTTTGAGCTTGAGATAGACGAGTAAAATATCAGAAGACCAAAAGGAATATAACGCTGGGACGTGGAGGTCAGCCCAACGGGGGCCCCTGTCCGAGCTGGAGGCTGGACTCAGCACGACTAGGGTGACAAGATCGGGATTATGAGTCTCGACAGCGCATTTTGGACGTGGCATGACTAGGGTCGAGTGCAGTGTTCTAAATATCGGATATCGGTCGCATATCGGCCTAGGAAATTTGATATCGGATTGCAGATATCGGGGATATATCGGGGATATTGACTAAATATCGGAATATCATATTGGAGGCTTAAAATGATGACATATGCAAGTTTATATGTATCTATAAAGAAATAAACTATACAAACTCAAATAAAAGTATATTTTGGTTATACTTCTCTCTTTAAACATGGATATCGGTGATATTCACTAAATATCTGAGTGTAATATCATAGGGTAAAAAATGATGTCAAATAAAAGTATAAATGTTTCTAAGAAAATATAAACTATAAAAACTCAAATAAAAATATGTTTTGGGTATACTTACCTCATTAAACGTGAATATTGATCATCCATTTGGTGGAATATTTCTTTAAGTGTTCACGAGGATCAATATTATTCAAGTGGACACATAGTAATAGCTCAAATAAACAACATCACATATTATTCATATGGATCAAAATTACCAGTATAAAGATGAAATTCAAAAAATTGAAAAAATGTAAAATGTAAAAAAGGAATAGAATACGCACTTTGATCGAAAAACTTTCTCTTGATAAGAACAAACGATGGACTGAAAAAAACTGAAAACTAAAAAATTCAGAAAATGAAAAAAATGAAAAAAATATGAAAAATGTAAAGAATACCAAGTAGTAAATACTAAACTCGATCGGAAAATCCCTTGCGAAGATCGAACGTCAGATGTCAAAGCTCGATTGATAAAAAAACCCCAAAACTGGAAGGAAAAAAATGAAAAAATGAAAAATGAAAAAATGAAAAAAAGATAGGGCTCAACTACTCACCTTGATCGGAAAACACTTCCTAACAAATATTGCATGTCGGACGCCGAAGCTCAATCGATTGTCGCTAAAAAATTCGTCGGACAGAGCTGTGTGGAGCGGCGTGATTAGAATTAAGGCAAAGCAATGATTACCTCTCAAAAATCCCGATGCATCGTTGTTTTAAGTAAATGATTTGGTCTGGTGAATCGGGTCGGATCCACATTTAAGTGGACCGACATCTAACTTTGTTTTTAAAAAACTATGAATTACGTCTGATATTTCAAAGTGATATATCGGCCGCAATATCGGACAGCCGATATTGCGGCGAGATTTTCCTAAATATCGGAAACCGCAATATATAAGCCCATATCGTATCAGCCTAGTGATAAAACCGATATTACGGCCGATATATCGGATATAGGTTTGATATTTAGAACACCGGTCGAGTGTTAGAGATCAGCGCTAGGACCATGTGGTCTCCATAGCGAATGTATCAACTTAGGCTAAGCATTTGATTTGGATGTGACCTGGCCTATGTTGAATGCCAGATGTCAGAGCTGGGACCCTGAGGTCTCGTCGGTGGAAGAGCTGCACTGGGGCCCAGAGGCCTTGCCATTAGAAGTACAACGCTTGGACCATAAGGTCTCACCAGCAGAAGAGCTGCGCTGAGACCCAAAGGCCTCGCTAGCGGAAGAGCAGAGGCCCCAGCCTTGAGCTGAAGGCTTAACAAGATGGATGCGCTTCGGTCGAACGAGGTGTTGCTTTCCCCCAAGAATGCTGAGTTCAGTTCGAGGGGGCCCCAACATAGGCCGGGGGCTTTGTCAAAGGCAGCAATGCTAAGCCAGGTGTCGAACTGAACACGTTCTGAGATTGGTTCGGATGTTGATTGTTCCAGCAGGTTAGTGGAGCCGAGCCGGGACCTCGGCCAAGCGGAGCTCCATAGAGGTTCCCGGGTGTCTACCACCGATGACATCCTAGCGTGGCTGCTAAGGAATGGTCCTCAAGTACTCCCCAAGACACATGTGTCTGTCTACACTGATTGATTAACTGGTCATAGTTTTCAGATCTTTTCATTTATTATGGGATTTGACTAGACAAGCCCGTTCCTTGAGAGGTGCCGTTGTGGTGAAGCCCGGTTGGTCATGGTGTGTTCACACGGATTGTGCTTTGTCGGATGGCCACAGTCGGCTCCCACCCGGAGAGGTATATAAAAAGAGAAGGGCACATCCATTTAATAACCATTCTTGCCATCGGGAGGTTTTCATTTTTGTTTATTGCAGCGTCTTCAATAGCTTCATGAGTGTTGTTGCTCTGGCTACAAAGTTCGCCTCCCGGGGGTGGCAGTTGGCCAAGCTTGATGCGTGGAGTCTTTGAGCAAATAAGCATTCTTGGCACACAGTACTACCTCGACAGCTGAAAGATAAATGGTTTCATCTGAAGGAGTAGTTTCATCTGAAGGAAAGGTAGTTTCATCATACATGACGTGGTAATGTTTAGGTCAAATTGCTCTTGAATACCGTCGTTGTCATTCAGGCGTCATATGCACTACCTTTCCAGGTAGTGCGGACGAGCTGGGAACCTACCTCCTAACGTAGATGAGGGATCTTGGTAGGATGTTTGTACTCTGCGTGAGTCAACTAAAGATTTTTGTAAAGAAAACCATTTCACGGCTGGAGACTTTTGTAATGAAAACGCTTTCATGAATGAAAAAAATTCTTTTCTAGCAACATTTTCTTGAATTGATTCATATTTGCACCTTTATCTTTTGTAATGTCCTTGCATACTGATCTTGAGCTAGGGAAACCAAGTCCAAAGGCGGTCGCCTTACACGTTGTATACCAATAACGCCCCCCTTAGTTTGTTGAGCAAGAGATCTGTTGTTCGACATCCTTTGCTAGGCAGCAGGCTCAGATCAGTAGGGCAACTGTGTTTGATGGCGGTGGTGCATGCGCCCGAAAACACCAGAGACATCGACATGAGGTCCCAGCCCGAGCCGAGGCCCGATGGAACGAAGTGCGACCTTACACTGGTTGCTGGGGTGAAATTACCCATATGGCTATGGTCGGTCAATCTAATTCATCGAGTTGAAGGGAAAAATTGGTCTGCATCGGGAGGTCGGGCTTGCCAATCTCCGAAGCCATTCTCGAGTGCTTACAGCTGAGATCATTCATGCGGATCGTGTCCGCTGGAGGCCTAACCTAGGGTATGACCGCCAGAGCTGTCCTTATAGAGCAGAGCCCGTTAAGGAACCGACCATGGGTGTAACCGTGTAGGCCATCCCCGTAGAGTGTAAATGTTAGGAGTGGACCTGCGTGGAGGTTGTCATGTGAATCGTAGCTGTTAGGGAGCCGACTGTGAGTAACCACGTATATCGTTCTTGTGGGGACGTGACTCGTGAAGGAATAGTCTGTGGCGGTAACCGTTGATGTCTTCTCGCGGAGCGTAACCCACGAATAGCAGACCTAGGGAAATCCAAAAACTTGTATGTTCCTCGTCCTATGATGTAGGATGGACGAAGGGATAGTTGAGGATGTTGATGAAGAAGATATTGGATCGGGAGTCTATGCGACATATGTTGTCACAATGCTCTTCCTCTATGGCCAACTATTGATGCATGGAATCTCGCGGTTACCAGACTAAGCCACCTGACGCATGGGCCGGCTCGCTGATGCAAGCTTTCCTGCAACAGGAGAGCCGGATAGGGCAGTTTCGTCAGACCGTCCTCTTTCTCTCATACATGAAAAAGATAGAGAAAGACGTCAGAGAACGAGGGATAAACCCCGGGTCGGGGGACGGACCCCCCGACTATCCTCTGATACCTAAGTTAGGTGATGACTTGAGGGAAGGAGGTGAGGGACGTAACTAGCCCATGTGGTGGTGGTGCATGTGTTGAGCGTGGGTGTGCCAATGGCCATTAGGGTTTAGCGCTAGGGTTTGTGTATAAACTTAGCGTATCAGATTCGGCATATTAAATTAGGTTGCACCTGGCGACGAAGAGATCTTATCGCTTATATAGAGCTTGGAGAGGGGCATGCCATGTCAGACAGACATGAGGGCTATGGATTCTTTAGCGTAACCATCTCCTTCAAATCGGACGTATGTGCGAGGTAATAGTCCATGTTGAGTAGTCATTGATGGGCCGTTGGAAATGGTCTGCTGAGTGGGCAGATGATTCGTATTAGATTGTGACATATGGATGACGTGAGCTGAGCTGACCGAGCAAGCTGGTGCTCGAGTCAAGAGTCTAGAAAGGCCAACCTCAGGAAGTGATGTCGTCTCCAGACATGAGGTCGGTCTGAGCTAATCTCTCGAGGTGGGTCAGGAGGTCCCAGTAACGGGTCCCATCTAACATGATGGGATGGGCCCAATTCAAAATCGGTATCTATAGTTGGCTTTGATTCGGCACCAAGCTACTCATAAGAACATCTCGGGTAATTGTGATACAGATGGCAGATAAGATTATGCAAATAAATACAAACATCATGAGCAAAGATTATACATTATGGTTCTGGCACCAAGTTCGATTCACTCTTTAAGAACATGTTAGGATTTTCCCAAATCTGAAATTAAATCACACAAAAACAGCGAATAATGAAGATAAATGGTTACAATAAAGGGGCAACCTCCCTCCCAAGACGCCGGTAAGCGAGGACGTCCGCACTCTCCTAGATCTACCTAAGAACTCTCGTAGAATTCTCTCAAAATATCAATAATCAAGCATGCCTACAAATGACGGCTAGCCCTAATTTAAATAGGAAAACCCTCCTCCTAATTAATAGAAAATAAGAGAAAGACCAAAATGCCCTTATTTGGGTCGGCTCCCCTTGCCCATGTGCGTGCGTCCCCCCTGCGTGTGTCGGGTGCCCGTGGGTCTAACAGAACACTTAGGTAAAACACATCTCAATTAAGTTGGCACCAAGCTCGAGATAAGAACATCTTAGGTAATTGTGATACTGATGGCAGATAAGATTATGCAAATAAATACAAACATCATGAACAAAGATTATACACTATGCTTCAGGCACCAAGTTCGGTTCATTCTTTAAGAACGCTTAGGTAAACACATCTCAATTACAGGCGAATCTTTTACACTCATATATAAGGAATTCTCATCCTTAAACATTTTTCATTAACAATACTAGACATCTCACATCAAAAATGGGGTTAGCTATGAAACGCAAGTCAAGTAGGCTTTAATTCTGCGCCAAGCTCCCGATAACATCAGCTATAATCCAAGGTCTGAGGACCTGGTTACGATTTCAGTTTCAGTTTAGACCCCTTAATGATTAAAGGGTCGCCAAGTATTGTTAGTTCTGAAGGTTTTGTTTGGAGTTTAGATGTCGGTTCAGGCATGTGAAAAAAATAGTCTTAGACTCTAGGTGTCTATAACCGCTAGACTTGTCTCCATCTTATGCTATTCACATATATAGTTCCCAGGGCATCTATTTAAGCATGGCCATTATGTGGATGTTAATCAAGAGAAATCAACTTATATTAACCCAACCTAATATGGAAGTCATCAATTTGCGACCAAATTCAAAGTTCTATAAAAACACATCAAATTATGATAGATTATGATTAATGGATTTCATATAACAATAAAGATAAGAGGAAAGTGATATTAGTGAAACTTGCCTATACTAAATATGTTGTGTCCGAAAATTAACATAATGGTAACTATATATCGATTACAAATTGGAGCTCAATGAAACCAGGCTGAAATCAATGAAACCAAAATGAACACAGTGAAACCGAATTCCTCGCTATAAGCAACATATAGACTTGTCAGATAGCCTAGATCTCCCGCTACCAAGCAACACAGCAAAATTATTGTCATGCATTTCAAACATATTTGTCATGCATTTCAAACATATGCAACAAACATTAGAGAAGGAGCTACAGCTAGAGACCGAGCCAAGGTGAAGCTACATTTAGAGACTAAATCAAAAACAAAATTTGAATCAATTCCCCCAGCAGAGTTCACGTTTGAGCCGTAATTCGAGCAATTTAGTGAACTTGAGGTAAAGCATAAAAAATTTATGATTCAAGTTGATCCACGCCTATGAACCAACATGTCTTGCATTTTTTTCACATCTCATCATTACTACGCGGGATCGTTACTCCCGACATAATTACCCAAGTTTCTTCATAAAACGCTACTTTAAAACTCAAGGTTAAGTTTTCTCCAACTAAGAAAAATTTCATGAGAAACAAGAGTGTAACAATTTTTGGAATTTTAGCTTAGAGCTAATCCTCGCTAAGTAGGACTCATGATCAAACAAGAAAAAGAGATTAGAATTTTTTGAGGAGTTTAAGTTTATTTGGATTTTGGACAATTTAGTTTCTTAGCCATTTTGTATTTCTTTTGCTTGAGTCCTTTTAGTGTTTCTCTCATAGGTGTTTGAATTTCTTTTTGAAGAAAAATCTTTTATTTTATTTCATTCTAGAGTTTGAGTTCTTTTATGAGTCAACATATGAGTTTGATAGAACTTTGTTTCTTTTGCTATAAACATGAATATGGATTTTGTAATGACCTATTTTTCTTGAAAATTTTTAATATTTTGCATTACTCCATTTATTTTCTCTTTGAAGCTATTTTTATTTTGTTAGCTTAAAGCCCAAGTGTTGAGGCACGTACCCCCCTCAACTGAACCCAAGTCAGGAGGAAGCCCATTATCCTCTTTAATAAAACAAGCCCGTTTCACTTCATTAAACTCTCTGACACAAACACATGGGCCAGCTCCTACCTTCTTTCATTTCTATTACATGAAGAATACAACTAAAGCCTAGTCAACCGGACCCACTTCCCTCTAATCTTCTCCTCTCTTAACTTTCCCCCTTTATTTATTAAGCCCACAAACTGATAGCCCAAGTCCCCATTCCACTCGTCACTTCGTTTGTTTCTCTATGCGAAAGGGCACAGGAGGCCGATGCCTCACTCGCTTCGAATCGAAAACCCCAAACCCTAATCAGGTCGTCCGAGAATGCCGATCGCCCATGTCTTTGGGTTCTAAAACCCTAATGAAGCAGCCGCCGCCGCCCCTCTTTCTTTCTATCGAAACCGCCGCCCCTTTTTAGACGGGATCCGATCAGATCTCGCCGTGAATCTCGGGATTTTAAAGCGATTCATTCTTTTTTACGCGTCTTCTCTGCTGCCCCTTTTCTATTTAAATGTTTTCGTTTAATGATTTTGGCATACGGAAATCTCTCATTTCTTCTCCAAAATTTCTGTTCTTGGGTTTACGGAGCTCGGATCTGGGAGCTTTTGGATCTTTTCGATTCTTCTGTGGAGGTAGGTTGCTTCTAATCTAAGTTTTACAGTTTATTTTCTCTTTGTATTTTCTTCTGAAAATCAAGAAATTGAGAAGAATAGTTGGATGTTGGCTCAATTCGGGAAGTGATGATTCACAGTATTTCGAGGAGTATTCTCCTTTGCGATAATTAATCCTGGTGCCCAACCTGTTCACGGCGACACTCATTACCGCCGCATTATTTTACTTGTTCTCGGTTGGTCTAATTCTTTGGTCGGCCGTCGGAATCGATGAATGTCATCGATGGAACCTCGGTTGAGGGTCGTTCCATCGTTAAAATCGGGATGTTTTCTTGTTGTTGTTATCTTTCCCAGTCTGCCTTACTTGGACCCATCTTCGGTTAAACAAAGACTCTTACTTTCTGAAAAATCACATGTGGGCCGGGGCTTAGTTGGACATTTGTTCGGATGTTGACTTCTATTTGTGTAGTTGCAGTTCAAAATGACATGGGTATTGTGGTTTGGTTACGAATAGTTAATGTTCCTACAATTATAGCTCCTTCTATACATGACGTTCATCCCCCGTGCTGGTAGATCATAAAATTATTCTTTTGGGTGCCATCGTGGATCTGATCCCTACTGCTCCTTAAAAATAACTGTGTTACTTTCCCGTCTTTGTTTTCAATTATAAAATCTTTATTTTAATTAATTCGTGTATAAAGTCTCTCATTTTAGTTTTTGCTTTAATTGATTCGTGATGCAAATAATTGTCTTTAGAGCATGATCACCTACCAAGAACTCGCATAATACTTGACATAGACAACTCCTGACATCAACCAAACAATTAGAATGACTTTGCACTTAGCTCATTGTTTAGGGGATGTGAATATGATTATGGACAAAGTATTCGTTTTACGACTCTCCTGATGGAAGTGGGGCATATTATCAATTTTCCTCCTCCTTTTAAGGAATGAGGGTTTTTAATGCAATTTTCCTCTTTCGTCTGAAATGAGGGTTTCAATATCCAATTGTCCGCTATCCACGCTAATAGCGGGGTTACAGAAACGTGTTAATTAACATCACTCCATTGGACATGAGTCACAGCCTAGATTGGTTAGTTAACTTTAACCAAACCTTTAAGGTATTCGTAAACCAGTAGATCATTTCTCTTGTTCAGAGATATTGTACTGTTTTCATTGTATATAAACTATTAGCTTGGTTTAGTTGTAATCTACTTTCTAACTCTGTTGTTTATCTTCTCCTCATGTTTAGTAGGAGATTTTACAGCTTTTCTTCAAGCACCAAGTTTCTGATATTGTTTGTACAGGTATGACTTTAATTTCGGTATTAATTTCCACTCGGTCCTATTCTGTTTTTACTGGTACCCAGCAGGATCTGCATGATAATTGTACATTTATGATGGCCCCCGAAACTGGGTCGTTACAAGTGGTGGCACATGCAAGTCTGCGCTGACCACCTCGTGAACAGTATAGGTCAAGTAGAAAATATCGTAAATCAAACCCATACTTATTTGTGGTATTTTGATTATCAGAATGACGAAGACATATAACCGTCATACACGTCCTACTGTGAACGACTCCATCGCAATTAACGAAAATGTGACGAGCAGTGTAGGCGACGAAAGTGGATCAGGCACCGTCAACAACAATGTCGACATCAATGCCGACCATCTCCACAGAAACGTCGACAACGGCAATGACGACAACCACGACGTTGATGACCAGTTTCATGATTACGTCAATGACGAATGCCGACAACAGCAAATCCAACCTCGACGGTCCTGACAACAATGGCAACAGCGGACATCATCACGTCGACAATGGAAATGATGGCAACAACAATACTGAGCAGCCTACACCGACGATCCAGATATCAGACCAGACCTTGCGAGAGATGATCAGAGCGTTGCAACGGGAGCCCAAGCACATACACAAAGGTGGAGTACAACAATTCAGATCATTGTGTCCACCAGTCTTCAAAGGAACAGAGGGACCCCTTGCAGCAGCAGAATGGCTACGTCGCACAGCTGCCATGCTAAAAGCAGCACAGATCATGTCAGATTCGTGGGTGGACATGGCAAAGCTACAGTTAGTTGAAGACGTCATGTCGTGGTGGGATTCAGAGGAAGATCGCTTGACTCAACCGATTTCATGGATCACCTTTAAGGAGAAATTTAATGCTTTCTTCTCTCCAATGGTGAAGAGGGCACTTCAGGCCCAATTAATGAATCTGAAGCAAGGCTCCACGAATGTGGAACAGTACAACGCCGAATTTTCCAGACTCAGCAAATTCGCGAAGAACGTGGTGACCGATCCGTGGGATAGAGCTCAACGTTTTCAAGAAGGTCTGAATATGAAGATTCAGAAGCAACTAGTAGGACAGACGCTGAAGAGACACACCGAGGTACTCTTTGCAGCCCGAGACTATGAATACGTGCAGCCGAAGGAAGAGCTAGAACAACAGATGAATGTCCCTCCAACTCAACCAGAATCATTCGCAGCTGGAGAAGAACAGAACCGACCCTCTCCATCAAATACTCGTCCCAGAGAATAGAAGAAGACTGTTTTACAGACGACGCAAACCACGCAATTCAAGAAGAACA
Organism: Scilla litardierei; assembly: GCA_030789695.1. Lineage (NCBI taxonomy): Eukaryota > Viridiplantae > Streptophyta > Magnoliopsida > Asparagales > Asparagaceae > Scilla > Scilla litardierei. Next base: position 28,415,104 of record CM061134.1, read on the forward strand.
GGACTCCAACGAATACTCAACGATTTGTGGTGTGTCACTACTGTCAACGACCTGAGCACGTGAAGAAGGATTGTCGTCGCTACAACAAGCTGTGCCTGATTTGCGGCGCGTCCGAGCATTCTATTGCTGACTGTCCTAAGAAGAAGGAGAACACAACTGCTAGTGTCACTCAGCAAGATCAGCGCTCACCAACTCAACCTCAGAGGCGCCAGTCGTATATCTTATCAGCTATAGAGACGGATGCTCCTTCGTCGTAGAAGACGTTATCAGTTATCTTAGATTAGTCTTTACTATTACATTTATTATTAGTATTTTGTAAATTTGGAAATTCCGAGGACGGAATTTATTTTTAGGTGGGAGGATGTAATGACACATATTTCTTGAAAACATTTTTCTAATATTTTGCATTACTCCATTATTCTCTTTGAAGCTATTTTTATTTTGTTAGCTTAAAGCCCAAGTGTTAAGGCTCGTACCCCCTCAACTGAACCCAACTCAGGAGGAAGCCCATTGTCCTCTTTAATAAAACAAGCCATTTCCCTTCATTAAACTCTCTGACACAAACACATGGGCTAGATCCTACCTTCTTTCATTTATATTACATGAAGAATACAACTAAAGCCCAGTCAACCAGACCCACTTCCCTCTAATCTTATCCTCTCTTAACTTTCCCCCTTTATTTATTAAGCCCGCAAACTGATGGCCCAAGTCCCTAACCCACTCATCACTTCGTTTGCTTCTCTCTGCGGAAGGGCACAGGAGGCCGCTGCCTCACTCACTTCGAATCGAAAACCCCAGACCCTAATCAGGTCGTCCGAGAATACCGATCGCCCATATCTTTGGGTTCTAAAACCCTAACGAAGAAGCCGTCACCCCTCTTTCTTTCTATCGAAGCCGCCGCCCCTTTTTAGACGGGATCCGATCAAATCTTGCCGTGAATCTCGGGATTTTAAAGCGATTCAATCTTTTTTACGCGTCTTCTCTGTTTCCCCTTTTCTCTTTAAATGTTTTCGTTTAATGATTTTGGTATACGGAAATCTCTCCTTTCTTCTCCAAAATTTCTGTTCTTGGGTTTACGCAGCTCGGATCTGGGAGCTTTTGGATCTTTTCGATTCTTCTGTGGAGGTAGGTTGCTTCTAATCTAAGTTTTACAGTTTATTTTCCCTTTTTATTTTCTTCTGAAAATCATGAAATTGAGAAGAATAGTTGGATGTTGGCTCAATTCGGGAAGTGATGATTCACAATATTTCAAGGAGTATTCTCCTTTGCGATGATTAATCTTGGCGCCCAACCTGTTCACGGCGACACTCATCACCGCCGCATTATTTTACTTGTTCTCGGTTGGTCTAATTCTTTGGTCGGTCGTCGGAATCGATGAACGTCGTCGATGGAACCTCGGTTGAGGGTCGTTCCATCGTTAGAATCGGGATGTTTTCTTGCTGTTGTTATCTTTCTCAGTCTGCCTTACTTAGACCCATCTTCGGTTAAACAAAGACTTTTACTTTCTGAAAAATCCCATGTGGGCTTACTTCGGGGCTTAGTTGGACATTTATTCGGATGTTGACTTCTATTGTGCATTTGCAGTTCAAAATGACATGGGCGTTATGGTTTGGTTACGAATAGTTACTGTTCCTATAATTACAGTTCCTTCTAGACATGACGTTCATCCCCCGTGCTGGTAGATCTTAGAATTATTCTTTTGGGTGCCATCGTAGATCAGATCCCTACTGCTCCTTAAAAATAACTGTGTTACTTTCTAGTCTTTGTTTTCAATTATAAAATCTTTATTTTAATTAATTCGTTTATAAAGTCTCTCGTTTTAGTTTTTGCTTTAATTGATTCGTGATGTAAATAATTGTCTTTAGAGCATGATCACCTACCAAGAACTCGCATAATACTTGACATAGACAACTCCTGACTTTGCACTTAGCTCATTGTTTAGGGGATGTGAATGTGATTATGGACAAAGTATTCGTTTTACGACTCTCCTGATGGAAGTGGGGCATATTATCAATTTTCCTCCTCCTTTTAAGGAATGAGGGTTTTTAATGCAATTTTCCTCTTTCGTCTGAAATGAGGGTTTCAATATCCAATTGTCCGCTATCCACGCTAATAGCGGGGTTACAGAAACGTGTTAATTAACATCACTCCATTGGACATGAGTCACAGCCTAGATTGGTTAGTTAACTTTAACCAAACCTTTAAGGTATTCGTAAACCAGTAGATCATTTCTCTTGTTCAGAGATATTGTACTGTTTTCATTGTATATAAACTATTAGCTTGGTTTAGTTGTAATCTACTTTCTAACTCTGTTGTTTATCTTCTCCTCAGGTTTAGTAGGAGATTTTACAGCTTTGGTTCGTGCACCAAGTTTCTGATATTGTTCGTACAAATATGACTTTAATTTCGGTATTAATTTCCGATCGGTCCTATTCTGTTTTCACTGGTACCCAGCAGGATCTGCATGATAAGTGTACATTTGTGAGGGCCCCCGAAACCGGGTCATTACAGAGTTAAACTTTTTAAAATATAAAATTGAATAAAAAGTTTAAGTTTGAAACTCTATGGTTGCATGCAAAGAGTAAAAGTGGGTGAGATATTCGCCTGGAAGTAAGGTCTGAAGAAATTTTACGCACACAATGTTTTGAAATTTATGATAGAAACCCATTATTTAGTTCTTTCCCAATTCCACCACAAATTCTAAATTTAATTATTCTGCTTCCGCATCCTATCAGTTGGTATCAAAGCTAAAGCTAAATTCAAGTTCTTTCCATCGACATCGTTTTTTTCTTTCTCCGCCTACTCTTTTAGATCGGGTTTAGTTTGTCTTTAGTTTATATAAAAAAACTCTCGATTTTAGTTTTTTATCCAAATATATTCCTTTGATTTTAGTCTTAAAATTTAAAAAAAACAAACTCCATATTTGTTGTTTATAGCAAAAAATCATTTGAAAAATCTGAACATTTATTGTTTATCGTCTTCTCCCCCTTTAACAGTAATTAAACTAATCCTAACATAAATTCCTCAATCGCGTCATGCTCAACTCCTCTTCACTGTCGATACCAACTTCATCTTCATTAACATCATCATCGTCAACATCAACAATCACACCAACACCTTGTTGCCCTTTTCAAGGGCCATCTCCAACGACGACCGTCTTAGGACCGACTTTGTCATCATCAGCCTTCACCCACCAACATCATCTTTTTCAACTCCCACCGACACTTTCTCCATATGTGGTCACTGGTGAGATACAGATCTACCAAAGTTTTCACAATCACCCACCTTAATACCATCATCTTTTCTCAACTTGTCATCGTCGTTAATTGCCTCCATAGTCATCATTATTATCATCTTCTTCATCTTTAACAGAGTCCCCGCCCTTTTGCCACGTGCGTCATCGATCGATGCCGTCATCTTCATCCACCAGAGAAGCATCGTGATACGGACGCACCTTCCGAGGCGGTCACGGATCCAAGCGGGTCCCATGGCGGATGGATCACTTACTATCGGAGGCGTCGAAGGGCAGATTAGTCTTTTGCTATGATATTTTATTCCTAGGTTTTCTCTATTTATATCTAGGGTTAGCCGTCATGAGAGATATGCTTATTGTGTGAGAAACATCGTAAGTGTCTTTTGTGAGGGTTTTAGACTTTGTTCCGTTCATCAAAGTTATGAGAGCGAGTTCCTCTCGAAAGGGCTCAAGTTATCTTGCTATTAGTAGTTGTTTCTTCTCAAAAATCCAATAAAAATCCCATCTTTCCCATTTTTATTCCTTTTCTTCGCTGATTTTTCATTGATACGATCCAAATCGTATCAAATTGGTATCAGAGCAATAGATCCAATGGCGGAAGGCACCTGATTCAAGACGGAGATGGAGGCGCTGCGAAAGGAGATCCGGGAAGAGGTTAGTAAAAAGGTGGGGGCTTTGGAAGTCACGGTCGAGATGCTTTCCAATTCCCAAAAGGAGGTGGAGGCTCGTTTGATGAAGAAGCACGAGGAGTCGGACGCTACTCAAGTTCAAATCTTGAAAATTCTTCAAAAACTTGAGGGAAAAGGGAAGCATGTGGAGATCGGAGGGGAAAAATCCGCAGCGGAGAATCATCATACTAAGGCGGACGATCCAAAGTTGATGGCGAATACCTCCGGGGCACCTCCGGGCACCAAAACCACGAGGGAGAAGGAAGATCTAGGGTTCCGGGAGGAGTCGTGGGTGGAGGAAGTGCAACGGGAGCGGCGGCGGCGCGAAGGAGATCCCCTAGGGTTTCTTGCGGAGGCGAGGGGACGCGGCGGACAAGATGGCGGCTACCCGGAGGATAGGGAAGGCGGCGGCTGGGGGGAAACCCTAATCCCCCCCACGCGGGCCGCCAGGACCCCGCGAGGGCTCGGGGGGCCTCACGGCCCACACCTGAGCCCGCGCGGGTGCCCAGGATGGCTGGGCGGGCTCGCGCGAGGCCCTGGAGGGGTCGCGCGGCCCGCCAGGGCCAAACCTGGGCCCCGCCGAACCCCAGGGAGGCTTCGCGGCTTTCCCTGGGGCCGGCTGGGCCCCGGCTAGTGATGGTGGGGCCCGGGGGCCCAGTAAACCCCCCGGGTCAGTTTTTTGGCCCCCGAGCACCGAACAGGTCCCCGCAAGAGGCTACCGCGGGATTTTTGGGGCTGCAGAGGAGGAGCGCCAGAGGTGGCCTATGGAGGAGTACGCGGAAAATTTTGGGGGCCCACGAGGGTTTCCCGAAGAGGCCTACGGCCGAGGCAGGACAGAGTACGGAGGCCATGGAGCTCAAGGAGGAGGACACCCGACCATGTACCCCGACAGGAGGATGGAGAAGTTGAAGATGCCCATTTTTGAGGGGACAGACCCCGACGGGTGGATAGTGCGAGCGGAGCGGTATTTCCAGGTGATGCGGATCTCAGAGCGGGAGGTATTGGAGAACATCATCTGCTATCTGGAGGGACAGGCGCTGAGTTGGTACCGCTGAAGGATGTCCCGAGCCCCTTTTCGGACTTGGGAGGAGTTGTCCGCTTTCCTACTTGACCGTTTCCAGGCCAAACCGGGGGCGAATTTCTACGAGCAGTTGCTTGGACTACGGCAGGAGGGGACGGTGTTGGACTTCCTGGGGAAGTTCGAGGTGTTGGCAGGTAGGGTGAAGGGGGTGTCGGAAGACGTATTCTTGGGGGCATTTATGCGAGGGCTGAAGCCCTCGATACGAGCCGAGCTATGGATGCAGAGTCCCAGGGACCTGGAGCATGTGATTCGTCTGGCATTGCGGGCGGAGGAGAAGCAGGCGGAGGAGCGGAGGCTCAGAGGGACTTGGGGGGCACCACAGCAGAGGGTCCCATCTACAGCCGCCGCCGCCCCGAGACTACCGCCGGCCGCCTCAGCCGGAGCGGGGGAGAAGACAGGAGCAGCACGTCCTGCGGGACAAGGGCGGCGGATGACCGAGGCTGAGATGCGGGACAGGAGGGCCAGGGGGTTGTGCTTCCGTTGCGACGAGAAGTTCACCCCGGGCCATCGGTGTGCGAGCCGGTTGCTGCAGATCACCATCGAGCCGGACGAGGAGTACATCGACCCAGAGGAGGCCGAGGAGGAAGTCGTCTCAGTAGAGCAGCCGGTGGAGCTGGAGCAGGCACAGGTGTCCCTCAACTCCGTGATGGGGTTCACACAGAACTCCACCATGAAGTTGATGGGACAGGTCGGGGAGACAGCAGTGACGGTTTTGATTGATAGTGGGGCCCCCACAATTTTGTGTCCCTGCGAGTGGTGGAGCTGCTAGGGTTGCAGATGTCCGGTGGGAGGTTCACCGTACAGTTGGGGGATGGACGGTGCGAGGAGAGTACGGGGCTATGTCGAGGACTCTGCCTAGTCATTCAGGGGGTACAGATCGTTCAGGACTTTTTACCGTTCGAGTTGGGGAAGGTCGACTTCATCTTGGGAGTCCAGTGGTTGAAGACATTGGGGACCACGATGACCAACTGGAAACGGTTGAGGATGGAGTTCAAGGATGGCGAGCGGACGGTGGTGCTTCAGGGAGACCCGAGCTTGTGCTATGCCATGGTAGCATTCAGTGCCATGACTCGGGCTATTCGACGGGCAGGGCAGGGGTACTTGGTGGAGTTTCAGGGGATGACCACAGAGGCGGAGCCCGAGCCCGAGGAGGAGCCACCAGAGGTGCAGTCGGTGTTGGAGCAGTTCGCAGAGGTGTTTGAGATGCCCCAGGGGTTACCTCCTCCCCGGGACCACGAGCATGCGATCGTACTGAGGGATGGCGCACCCCCCGTCAGTGTTCAGCCTTACCGGTATCCCCACGTGCAGAAGGATGAGATCGAGCGGCAGGTCAGAGAGATGTTGCTAGCAGGAGTGATCCAGCCCAGCGTCAGCCCCTTCTCGAGCCCAGTTTTGTTAGTGAAGAAGGACGGGAGCTGGCGTTTTTGTGTGGATTACCGAGCCCTGAATAAGGAAACTGTGCCTGACAAGTTTCCTATTCCGGTGATAGATGAGTTGCTCGACGAGCTGCATGGGGCGAGGGTGTTTTCGAAGGTGGATCTAAAGTCTGGGTATCATCAGATCCGGATGCGAGTAGAGGACATCCCGAAGACGGCGTTCCGTACACACGAGGGCCACTACGAGTTCTTGGTGATGCCGTTTGGATTGACAAACGCCCCGTCTACTTTTCAGGCGGTTCATCCTTGTTTTCTTTGACGACATCTTGGTCTATAGCCGCACATTGGAGGAGCACACGGGGCATCTGGAGGTGGTGTTCAGGGAGTTGCAGGGGCACCAGTTATTCGCCAATCGGAAGAAGTGCTCGTTCGGGAGGAGTCAGATCGAGTACTTGGGGCACATTGTCTCAGGCGCCGGGGTAGCGGCAGACCGGGCAAAGATTGTGGCGATGTTAGAGTGGCCTCTACCACAGACACTGCGGGCACTGCGGGGTTTCCTGGGCTTGACAGGGTATTACCGCAAGTTTGTGAAGGGATACAGCACCATTGCCTGGCCACTAACGGAGCAGCTGAAGAAGGACAGTTTTCGGTGGGGGGAAGAGGCGACTAAGGCTTTCGAAGCCTTGAAGACGGCGATGTCGACGGCGTCGGTCCTTGCTCTGCCAGACTTCAGCCAGCCATTCGTAGTAGAGACGGATGCTTCAGGATATGGTCTTGGGGCGGTGCTGATGCAGGAGGGGCGGCCGGTTGCATACTTCAGCCAGGTGTTGACCACGAGGGAGAGGCTGAAGTCAGTGTACGAGAGGGAGTTAATGGCTATAGTATTCTCCATTCAGAAATGGCGACCATATCTGCTGGGACGAACTTTTGTGGTGCGGACAGATCAGCGGGCATTGAAGTATCTGTTAGAGCAGAGGTTGGTGGCAGAGGAGCACCAGAAGTTACTGTCGAAGCTGGTGGGATTTCGGTTCGATATTGAGTATAGACCGGGGCTGGAAAATAAGGCGGCGGATGCATTATCTCGACGGGATGAGGGGAGCCAGCTGCAGGCGATGTCGATACCCGAGTGGGGAGGTTTGGACCAGCTGTCACAGGAGGCGGAGGCAGACCCGGAGCTGCAGCAGATCAGGGAGAGCTTATAGGAGGGAGGTGACGGGGTGCCAGGTTACACGCTAGAAGGGGGAAGGTTACTCTACCAGGGGAGGTTGGTGATTCCGCGGGGGTCTGCATCGATTCCGACTCTTTTCCAGGAGTTCCATGGGTCGGCGATCGGAGGACACTCGGGCGTGCAGCAGACGTATATGCGGATGGCTCGGGAGGTATACTGGACGGGCATGCGGAAGGACATCGCGCGATTGGTGGCGGCTTGTGACGTCTGCCAACGTCACAAGTACATGGCGATGGCCCCGGCAGGACTGCTACAGCCTTTGGCATTGCCCGAGCAGGTGTGGGAGGAGGTGTCCATGGACTTCATAGACGGCTTGCCGCGGTCGGAGGGGTTCACCGTGATCTTGGTTGTGGTTGACCGGCTGAGTAAGTATGCTCACTTCATTCCCTTGAAGCATCCTTACATAGCGGTTTCGGTAGCGGGGGTTTTCGTGCGGGAGGTGGTGCGGCTGCACGGGTTTCCGAAGTCTATAGTGTCCGACCGGGACAAGGTATTCACTAGTCACTTCTGGGAGGAGTTGTTTCGAGTCCAGGGGACAGTGCTGAAGCGGAGCACCGCCTACCATCCGCAGACGGACGGTCAGACCGAGGTGGTCAACAGGAGTGTCGAGACCTACCTCAGATGTTTTGTTTCGGAGACACCCCGACAGTGGGCCAGATGGTTGGCGTGGGCGGAGTATTGGTACAATACATCCTTCCACTCGGCGGCAGGGACGACACCTTTTCGGATATTGTACGGACGAGACCCTCCTTCTTTGGTTTACTATGGGCACCGGGCGACACCGGTGTCACAGGTGGAGGAGCAGATGGAGGAGAGGGATAGGATGCTGGAGGAGCTGCGGAGGCACCTGACACGAGCACAGCAGGTGATGAAGGCCAAGGCGGACGGACATCGACGAGATGTGATTTTTCAGGTAGGGGACAGGGTCTACCTGAAGCTTCGACCTTACAGGCAGAGGTCTTTGGCCCATAGGAGGAATGAGAAGCTTGCGGCCCGTTACTATGGGCCTTTTGAGGTGGAGACTCGGATTGGAGAGGTGGCTTACAGGTTGAAGCTGCCGCCAGGGACAGCGATACATCCGGTGTTTCATGTTTCCCAGTTGCGTCGGGCGATTGGCGAGCATGCTACATCCTCCACACTTCCTCCTACGCTCACAGATGACATGGAAGTGATGCTCGAGCCAGTTGATGTCCAGGCGGTACGGAGAGGTCCGGGGCGGCGTCGGGAGGTCCTCATTTACTGGCAGGGGCTACCAGAGTGCGATGTGACATGGGAGCAGTATGAGGCGATCCAGGAGCAGTACCCTGATTTCCACCTTGAGGACAAGGTGGCTCTTTTAGGGGCGGGTATTGATACGGACGCACCTTCCGAGGCGGTCACGGATCCAAGCGGGTCCCATGGCGGATGGGTCACTTACTATCGGAGGCGTCGAAGGGCAGATTAGTCTTTTGCTATGATATTTTATTCCTAGGTTTTCTCTATTTATATCTAGGGTTAGCCGTCATGAGAGTTATGCTTATTGTGTGAGAAACATCGTAAGTGTCTTTTGTGAGGGTTTTAGACTTTGTTCCGTTCATCAAAGTTAGGAGAGCGAGTTCCTCTCGAAAGGGCTCAAGTTATCTTGCTATTAGTAGTTGTTTCTTCTCAAAAATCCAATAAAAATCCCATCTTTCCCATTTTTATTCCTTTTCTTCGCTGATTTTCCATTGATACGATCCAAATCGTATCACATCGTCACCATCGTAGACGCCTGTGCACTCCGCTACCACTGTATCTATTGTCTTCAGCTTCATTGATCCTTGTAGCCGACCAGTGATGAATTTGTATTCGAATCCAAATCAGTTGGAGGTCTGACCCAATTTAACCGGTCAAATTCAACTCAAGTTCTTATTGGCTGAGCCGACATGATGTGACCCCAGCTCCAACTGAATCAAACGTACTGCAAAAGTAACTCAAACTAATTATGCTGAATTTTGGGGCTATTCTGGTAATTTTGGGCTGATTTTCGGGCTGATTTTCGAGCCGTTTGAAGCCAAATTTGAGCTAAAATTAAAAAGTAAGTCATTTAAATTTTGAATATCTTGAAATATATTTGGTTACTTTTTATGCATATTTTCTATGGCTTTTTATGAAGACTATCTATCTATCTAGAGATCAACTTGATTAATACAATGACGTTCATGTTTTCTATGGATTCAACAGACAATGTAGATATTAAGATTGGGAGTTATGCATTAAAATTTCTTTGCATGCTGCAACCTAACCATCATCAGTACGTGTATGTCCGACACAAGTTAAGAGACGATGAATATTTTTGATGAAAAAAATTATGATGAAGGTTTTCAGCCATGATCATAAATAAAACATAAGCTTAAACATTGATATCCTCTCAAACACCAATCAATCTGTTGTTCATCGCAACCACCTTCAAAATCAGAGCATCATCCATAATACAAGCTTAAAACATAATGCCAAAGCATGATACAAGAGATGGAAGTTCAGACTTTGCATACTACAGTATGTGATGGACTATAGACTTTAGTAGATATAGGTTGGAAAATGCAAGCCCAGAAAGAATTAGATTCAAAGCTATCAGAAACAGAAGTGGAGCTATAATCCAAATCAAAATCCTGATCAAAGTTTGAGATAAAGTCGCAACCCGAATCAAGTTTCCAGGTTAAGCTAGAGTTGATGTTCTAGCATGAGTCTGAGCCTGCGTCCGAACCTAAATCAGTCTTAGGACCAGAGACACGATTCGAGTCAAAAATTGAGCCCGAGCCTTATCCCCAACCCGAGCTATGGATGAAGTTACAATTAGAGACAATTAGAGACAGATTCCGAATTAATATCCCAAGCAAAGTCCACATTTAAGCTACCAGTTGAACAACTTATTGAAAGTGAGGTAAAGCGCATAGACTTTATGATTTATGTTGATCCGCGGCCTACAAACCAGCGATTATTATAACTTTTTTATACTTACTAATACCACCGCTGGATTGTTACTCCCGACATGATTGCATTAGTTTCTTCGTAATACACTACTTTAAAATTCGAGATCAAGTTCTCTCACCATGAAATTTTTGATGCAGACAAGAGAGTGCAACAATTTTTGGATTTTGGTCATGGAGCTAATCCTACTCCGAAAAACTTATACTCGAAGAACAAAATTAGAATTTAATTAGGATTTTCTTTAGGAGTTTGACTTGATGTAGACTTTTAATTTTTTAGCCCAATTGTATTTTTTTTCTTTGAATCATTTTAGTTCTCTTTTAAATTTTTGAGTTTCTTTTTGAGGAAAAATCTTTTATTTTATTTTATTTTAAAATTTGTGTTATATTAATAGTCGAAGTGCAAGTTTAGATAAGATTCTGTTTCTTTTACAATAAATACAAGTCTACAATTGAATTTTTTAAAATTGTAGATTGAACTAAAAATTTTAAGTTTGAAACTCTATTGTAACTGAATCTTTTGCATGCAAGATGCTAGAGTGGGTACGCTTTTCATTTGGTCGTGAGGCCTGGAGAAATCTTCTGCATTTGCATTTGAGTTGTTGAAGTCGGTGATCAATCCAATCTTCGAAGAGAGAAACTAAAAACCATATATTTATCTTTTAGTTTTTAAAAACACCCTAATTTAGTGTTCCTACAATTCCATCACAAATTCCAAATGTTAAATCATTCCGCTTCTGCGTTCCCATCAGACCCCTCTAACAAAATGTAAAGGCCCATTTATAAGCCCACAAAAACCCCATCTTTTTTTAAATATCCCCCCCACGTGTCCCCCACTTATTCTCTCTCCCTCTCACTTTCTTTCCCACGCTTTCTCTCCCGTTCTCGCTCGTGACTCGTCCGACCAAGCGGCGACGGCAACAAAAAACCCGCCGCCCTCCTCTCTCTCTCTCGCCGACATCTCTCTCTTCGTTCCTTCGAGTCAAAGGAACTCCACGCGGCCCCCTCTCTCACCACCTCATTCCCGCGTGGCATGGCCTCGTGCCTCCACATTACCCTAAAATTCTAGGGTTTCGACGTGTCCTCGCCTCGATTCGAGGCCAAATGCTTTGTGAAGAAGCCCCAGCTCCCCTCTGAGCTTCTCAGGTCCCCTCCTTCCTCTATTTAAGCTCGATTTAGCCCCTAGGGTTTCGGTTTTGTGTAAAGGAGATGTTTTTCAAGAAAGTTTGGGTTTTTCCTCTGGATTTGGGTTCGGCCTGTGCCCTGGAGTTGGTTTTCTTTCCGATTTCTTCATCAGTCCACGATTTCAGGTAAAATCACTTTGATTCTCTAATTTTGGATTTTAAAAATTGTGATTTAGTTTATCCCCTTCCAGCGATGATGATTTTGAGCACCGGGCGAGGCGGCAAACTTCGTCGCAGTCCCATTGGCCCTTAAAATGACTGTCCGAGGGATTTTCCCTCTTTGACCACGACCATTAGAGCCCTTCCCCTTTGCTTGCTGGCTGCCTTGGTGTTTTTGACCCATTTGCCGTGACTGGCTAGTTTCATCTCCATCTGCCGTGACCTATGGCCCCTCCTTAGACCTCTCGGTACCCTTTCATGGTCATCTAAGACTGAAACTAGGCACCATGCCCTAGTGTGTGACCGATCAAAGGGGTTTATTCCCTATTATGGCTGTTTTAGTGTTGGTTGTTGGCTATAACTGATAATTTGGTGATTAGCAAGGCTTGTCGGCTATGGGTTGATATGATGACCATGGGGGGTTTACCCCACATTTCGGAGTTGGCTTAGAAAATTGCCCAATGATTGAAGATGAGGGTTTGGCCTCAAAGGTCGTTGAACAAGTATGAGATTTTCTGCCCGTTGGATCATAAAACAGGTTACTGCCTGAAGGATCTAAGTCTACTGTCCCTAGGATCATAAAATGCTGCCTGAAGGATCATATAAAACCATTGATAAATGGTTAAGTCGCGAAAATGATCAATGGTAAAAACTTATTTGAGATCAGCCGATTGTCCCTCCCTCCATTTAACCATCCCCTATAATTCAAAAGTATGAAATTGGACGTTGCCTCTGCTTACAGGTTCGCGCATACTCCTATTTGTATTCAAATTTCAGTCCATGTAGCATATTAGAATATCCTGTTGTCATATCCATGTTTAGATATCTAATTTCCGCACTTCTAGAGCATGTTAAATGTTATGATGATTTCTCATCATTTGCTATAATGTTATCATTGGCCCATGACATTGAACTTATTGGTATATTAGGTGTGCTATGGAAACAATGATTTGAAATTCATACATATATATATATATAGAATGATTGAGAATAAGATTGGAACCAGAATGTTATAGCACACCAATATATGAAATGAGTTTAATGTGGCTTTAGAATTTAATTCGCCTTAAAATATTCTGCTCATTGACAGTCTTGTTGAAATGCCTTATGATTAGATGTTAGAACTATTTTCCATCTGCAGCATACTAAATGTTTTATTGTTCCATGTTATTAATGCTATGTCTCTGGATAGTATAATGAGGCACAATGGCACCTGACATTGGGAATAATAAATCTGTGGGGTGTGCTATGGAAAATGAAATGAAATGAAATGAAAAGTCATTAGAATTATATGTATCGTTACTGAACCACTGAAGTACACTTGATAGAATTGAAAGTGAGTATGATTGAAACTGGAATGACATAGCACACCGTCATATATATTAATTCCAATGTGGCCTTAATTTAATTCAAGTCTTATTTTAGAAATCATGTTTTAAAATGACATATGTATAGATCAAGACATGTACTGTTGCACTGAGGCACAGAGAGCTCTACACTTGACTTACACTTAGCACTGCAGACTCACTGGGTTTGGGGTAAATCATATTAGCGAGAGTGCTAGAAACGACTGGAGCCACGCTCCTATTGACTGAACCGCATCAGGTAGTTCCGACCTGGGTCACGTCATTGAATCAGGATCTGACCCCTATTGTACCGTCGGACTTAATTACCGAGTTCCACACTGTTGACTCATGGCCCCTACCGTCCCTGTTTTGGGTCTGGCCCAGGTGAGCGCCACTGGGTACCGAGGAGGACTCCTTGGTTGTTTCTGTACTCTCCAATATGATTTACGGTCTAAATTTGGCATAAGATGATAGAAACATGATAGTATCACTTTTAATTGCTAACTGAGTTACATGTTTGTCTTAAATTCCAATGCATGCTTGACATGAATATTTCTTAATGCGTTATCTGTTTCCAGTTCTCGTTTCCTAGATAGTGTTTTCCCATGTTCACATATTTTAATTCCAAGATTTTAGAATCATTGTGATTTACCTAGGTGGGTCTTCTTTTTGTTGCACCACCAGGTATTGATTCAAAGTTAAGATGAGGACCCAGTTTTAGTAAGGACTCAGATTTCATAGCAGCTGCAGAACCCTGACATTAAATTGTAAGTATTTACAATTTCCTGTTTATTTCATGAGAAATTCCATATGAGTATATTGGTATATCTCTGCTCGTAGCCTATATTGTTTTCACTGGTACCTAATATGACCTGCATCACATGTGAAAAATAGTCGCGCCCCGGGTAGCGGGGCGTTACATTTTTGGTGGCCCATGCAGGTCCGCGCTAACCACCTCGTGAACAGTATAGGAAGAGTAGGATATACCGTATAATGTACTCATATTGCTTTCATGAATACATGATGTCTCGTGCTTTCACCTGTATGGGATATACAGGCAAAAGTTTCTTCCATTATCTCTTTTTTTGAACTCCTTGATCTCTAACTAGAAAGTCATGTTCCATCCTTTGGTTGCGTTTCCCTTCCTTGACAAGCATCTAAGTCATCTCTTATATATTTACCCTTTAGTTCGAACGGCCTCATTGCTTGTAGTATCTTGGACCTTAGGTGTTGTAGTGTTTATCGGTAGACATGTCCTTTACTTTAGAGCGTCTCATTGTTTCTTAGCCACTCGATTTGTTAGCGCACACAACTTTCCGTCGAACCCTTGACTACCCATTTGGAATGTTAATACTGGTGGTGATATATAGAAGACAACTAGTCAATACCCTCAGTGGTCTGTAGTTGTTTGTGGACGAGAACTATTTGCAGATTTCCTGGTGATTAAGATGCCTAGTTACGATGTTCTCCTTGGAATGGATTGGATGGCGACATTTCATGCTACCATTGACTATCGTCGAAGGAGGGTAGTATATGAGATGCCTGACCATCCAAAGTTTGAGTTCATCGGTGGAGGTAGATCTGAGGGGCCAATACGATTTAGAGCCCGACCAACAGAAGCTATGGTTAGTGCAATGGAGATGAACCAGAGATACCAAAGATAGTTTGGGAACTTAGGCAAGTGATGAGAAGTTGCAGAAGATTAGGAATCTAGTGTTAGCAAGACAGAGACCAGAGTTCCGAATTCATGAAGATGGGTCCTTGCGATATGGTAGTAGGATTTGTGTGCTGTCTGGAGATATTCGAGAGGAATTATTGAAAGAAGCACATAATTCCCCATATTCCATTCATCCAGGCAGGACCAAAATGTATAAGGACCTGAGACAACATTATTGGTGGCATGGTATGAAAAGAAGTGTTGCCAGGAGTGTAGCGAAGTGCATAGTGTGCCAGCAGATTAAGGCTTAACATCATCGTGTTGCCGGTTTATTACAGCCTTTACCTATACCGGAATGGAAGTGGCAGCACATAACGATGGATTTTGTGACTGGACTACCTAGAAGTACGAAACATAATGATGTTGTCTGGGTGATTGTTGATCGATTGACTAAGCCAGCACATTTCATTCCCTTCAGAGTTGGCCAGTCTACAGAAGTGCTTGCCAGGAAATATATGGAAGAGATTGTTAGACTTCACGGTGTTCCTGTAAGCATCGTTTCTGATCGAGACACCCGTTTCACATCACATTTTTGAAAGAGCTTACAGGATCATCTGGGAACACACCTGAGTTTTAGTTCAGCCTATCATCCGCAGACAGATGGTCAATCTGAACGCACCATTCAGATCTTAGAGGATATGCTGCGCGCATGTATGCTAGACTTCAAGGGATCGTGGAAAGATCACCTTCATCTCGTGGAGTTTGCATATAACAACTATCAGGCCGGTATCGGCATGGCTCCTTTTGCAGCATTATATGGAAGGAAGTGTCGTTCACCCCTGAGTTGGGATGATGTGGGTGACGAGGAATTGATGGGACCAAAAATGATTATAGAAGCTGTGGATGTTGTGCGCACTATCAGGAAGAAACTTCAAGTGGCTCAGGATCGGTATAAGCACTGGACAGATGCGAAGCGAAGACATTTGGAATTCCAGCCTGGTGATCATGTTTTCTTGAAAATATCTCCTACTAGAGGCATGATCCGATTTGGACGAAGAGGGAAGCTCATTCCACGTTATATTGGACCTTTTGATGTCTTGGAGCGCGTAGGTGAAGTAGCATATAGACTTGCACTTCCTCCATCCTTGGAAGGTGTGCATGATGTGTTCCACATATCTCAGTTGCGCAAGTATGTAGGGGACCCGTCACATGTTGTTGATCACTCTGAGATCACAGTACGGCCTGATCTGACGTATGAACAGCAACCAGTGCGGATCATTGATCGCCAGCAGAAGGCCCTTCGAAACAGAGTTGTCAACCTGGTGAAAGTGATGTGGCATCGAGACTCGCCTAGGGAGTCTACTTGGGAAAGGGAAGACGAGATGTGAGAGCGTTTTTCCCGTTTATTTGTTGTATCTTAGTTTCATTTTTGTAATTCCAAGGACGGAATTTTTGTAAGGAGTGTAGAATGTAAAGGCCCATTTATAAACCCACAAAAACCCCATCTTTTTTTAAATATCCCCCACGTGTCCCCCACGTATTCTCCCTCCCTCTCACTTTCTCTCCCACGCTTTCTCTCCCGTTCTCGCTCGTGACTCGTCCGACCAAGCGGCGACGGCAACAAAAAAACCCGCCGCCCTACTCTCTCTCTCTCTCTCTCTCTCTCTCTCTCTCTCTCTCTCTCTCTCTCTCTCTCTCCGACATCTCTCTCTCTCTCTCTCCGACATCTCTCTCTCTTCATTCCTTCGAGTCAAAGGCACTCCACACGGCCCCCTCTCTCGCCACCTCATTCCCGTGCGGCATGGCCTCGTGCCTCCACATTACCCTAAAATTCTAGGGTTTCGACGTGTCCTCGCCTCGATTCGAGGCCAAATGCTTTGTGAAGAAGCCCCAGCTCCCCTCTGAGCTTCTCATGTCCCCTCCTTCCTCTATTTAAACTCGCTTTAGCCCCTAGGGTTTCGGTTTTGTGTAAAGGAGATGTTTTTCAAGAAAGTTTGGATTTTTCCTCTGGCTTTGGGTTCGGCCTATGCCCTGGAGTTGGTTTTCTTTCCGATTTCTTCATCAGTCCACGATTTCAGGTAAAATCACTTTGATTCTCTAATTTTGGGTTTTAAAAATTGTGATTTAGTTTATCCCCTTCCTGTGATGATGTTTTTGAGCACCGAGCGAGGCGGCGAACTTTGTCGCAGCCCCATTGGCCCTTAAAATAACTGTCCGAGGGATTTTCCCTCTTTGACCACGACCATTAGAGCCCGTCCCCTTTGCTTGCTGGCTGCCTTGGTGTTTTCGACCCATTTGCCGTGACTGGCTGGTTTCATCTCCATCTGCCGTGACCTATGGCCCCTCCTTAGACCTCTCGGTACCCTTTCATGGTCATCTAAGACTGAAACTAGGCACCATGCCCTAGTGTGTGACCGATCAAAGGGGTTTATTCCCTATTATGGCTGTTTTAGTGTTGGTTGTTGGCTATAACTGATAATTTGGTGGTTAGCAAGGCTTGTCGGCTATGGGTTGATATGATGACCATGGGGGGTTTACCCCACATTTCGGAGTTGGCTTAGAAAATTGCCCAATGATTGAAGATGAGGGTTTGGCCTCAAAGGTCGTTGAACAAGTATGAGATTTTCTGCCCGTTGGATCATAAAACAGGTTACTGCCTGAAGGATCTAAGTCTACTGTCCCTAGGATCATAAAATGCTGCCTGAAGGATCATATAAAACCATTGATAAATGGTTAAGTCCCGAAAATGATCAATGGTAAAAACTTATTTGAGATCAGCCGATTGTCCCTCCCTCCATTTAACCATCCCCTATAATTCAAAAGTATGAAATTGGACGTTGCCTCTACTTACAGGTTCGCTCATACTCCTATTTGTATTCAAATTTCAGTCCATGTAGCATATTAGAATATCATGTTGTCATATCCATGTTTAGATATCTAATTTCCGCACTTCTAGAGCATGTTAAATGTTATGATGCTTTCTCATCATTTGCTATACTGTTATCATTGGCCCATGACATTGAACTTATTGGTATATTAGGTGTGCTATGGAAACAATGATTTGAAATTCATATATATATATATATATATATATATATATATATAGAATGATTGAGAATAAGATTGGAACCAGAATGTTATAGCACACCAATATATGAAATGAGTTTAATGTGGCTTTAGAATTTAATTCGCCTTAGAATATTCTGCTTATTGACAGTCTTGCTTATTGACAGTCTTGTTGAAATGTCTTATGATTAGATGTTAGAACTATTTCCCATCTGCAGCATACTAAATGTTTTATTGTTCCATGTTATTAATGATATGTCTCTGGATAGTATAATGAGGCATAATGGCACCTGACATTGGGAATAATAAATCTGTGGGGTGTGCTATGGAAAATGAAATGAAAAATCATTAGAATTATATGTATCGTTACTGAACCACTGAAGTACACTTGATAGAATTGAAAGTGAGTATGATTGAAACTGGAATGACATAGCACATCGTCATATATATTAATTCCAATGTGGCCTTAATTTAATTCAAGTCTTATTTTAGAAATCATGTTTTAAAATGACATATGTATAGATCAAGACATGTACTGTTGCACTGAGGCACAGAGAGCTCTACACTTGACTTACACTTAGCACTGCAGACTCACTAGGTTTGGGGTAAATCATATTAGCGAGAGTGCGGAAACGACTGGAGCCACGCTCCTATTGACTGAACCGCATCAGGTAGTTCCGACCTGGGTCACATCATTGAATCAGGATCTGACCCCTATTGTACCGTCGGACTTAATTACCGAGTTCCACACTGTTGACTCATGGCCCCTACCGTCCCTGTTTTGGGCCTGGCCCAGGTGAGCGCCCCTGGGTACCGAGGAGGACTCCTTGGTTGTTTCTGTACTCTCCAATATGATTCACGGTCTAAATTTGGCATAAGATGATATTTTTGTACTCTCCAGTATGATTCACGGTCTAAATTTGGCATATGATGATAGAAACATGATAGTATCACTTTTAATTGCTAACTGAGTTACATGTTTGTCTTAAATTCCAATGCATGCCTGACATGAATATTTCTTAATGTGCTATCTGTTTCCAGTTCTCGTTTTCTAGATAGTGTTTTCCCATGTTCACATATTTTAATTCCAAGATTTTAGAATCATTGTGATTTACCTAGGTGTGGTCTTCTTTTTGTTGTACCACCAGATATTGATTCAGAGTTAAGATGAGGACCCAGTTTTAGTAAGGACTCAGATTTCATAGCAGCTGCAGAACCCTGATATTAAATTGTAAGTATTTACAATTTCCTGTTTATTTCATGAGAAATTCCATATGAGTATATTGGTATATCTCTGCTCGTAGCCTATATTGTTTTCACTGGTACCTAGCAGGACCTGCATCACATGTGAAAAATAGTCGTGCCCCGGGCAGCGGGGCGTTACACAAAAGGAAGTAAATATATGAAACCCACTAAATTAAGCATATGACCAACCCATAACAAGAAATATCTCTTTCAAATCCTTGAAGTTTCTCTTGTAGAAGTTACTCAATTAAGAAATATCTAGAGTTCTGTCAGTTGCGTGTAACTATAAATGCAAGACTTATCTGAGCATGGATAAAGTCATTTGATTAAACAAGAAATGTACAAGATATTAACATGACTAGAATTACGCATGACAAGATGCATAATGTACTTGTTGAATGTGATATGTAAATTAGTAAAGTATTAAATAATTTTAGTTTGTGATTAATCTTGAAGATGGTAGAAAAAGGATGCCGCGTCAATATATAATTTTGATTTTAGACAATTTTATTATTTGTATTCTCTTCAATATTTACAAGGAAAGATGAGATAAGTTGTACAAAGTTCAAACAAAAGTAAAATTCGGAACAGTATTTGAGAGCAGTGCTACCTGGACAAGGGGCACGTGTCAAGTGTCCAAGTATCACAAAGTGTCCTACACTGAAACTTCTAAACAAAGGGATATGGGGACACAACTATACGCATACATACATACACATGACATAAATATATCATATTTAGAGAAACAATGGTATATATCTAATTTTACACATTTACTTAACATTCCATCAACATAGTTATTTAGAGGAACAATGATCTATATCTAATTCTACCCATTTACTTACCATGACATCAACATAGTTTAAAAAAGGACATGTCATGTGCTTGGATGACGGTGGGAGTATGAAATCATCACACATGGTAATTATTCTTGTTTTCATTCCTCCCTTGTTCTCTAATGGATTCTCTATGGACACTCGCTCCATACTTTCCATCTTTTAAAAATGTATGATATTGTTTTGGTTCTTTTTTTACATTGGACAGGCCGGACGCAATGGACATCAGTGTCCAAGTGTTATTAAGTGTCCACATGTCCAACACAGCAATTTTTTGTAAAAATGGAGTGTCTCCGATTCTCAGCAACCTTGGTAGAGAGTAAAGTGCTCTTCCAGTTTCTGCTGCTTACATGCACGGTTATGAATTGATTTGTTTTCCATAGGTTCAAGTATTGGACAACATGGAAAGGCTTCATGCTAGCAAGATCATGTTGCAGGATTTACATACTTGTCAAGAAAAGATTTCGAAACAGGGGAACATGAATAACAGAAAAGGTGCAAAAGATTAAAGAAAAAACATATATGGGAAGTGGAAAAAACATATCTTGAATAAGGAAAAAAACAAATGCTATATTAAAATTTTCTGGATGACACTGAAGCGTACTTATTTATAAATTTTATTATAAATAATATCAATACGAAGTCTTGCTCTTTTCTCATCAAGTTGTTCTCCGAAAGATTAAAAAAATTACCTAAAGAGGATGCAGCAACCGTCATGATAACAAGTTAACAACCAGTTGAAAAGAGAATACATGTACAACTGCCTTAGCAATGGCATCATGTTTAATACAAGAAAAATCACATTTGTATATAAACTGGGAAAAGGTAACTAATTAGCATTTCTGCTTCTCTGACAAATGATACCAAAAAGTTAAATTTTACTCACCAGTCTTATCTCCTAACAAATTAGAGAAGACAACAATTTAACATTTGTATCAATGAATTCGCTCGAAACTTCAGACGAAATAATTAGCACATAATTACATAGTTGGTCGTCAGGGGGGAAGTTCAAAGGACATGTTGGGGGGGAAGATATACCCTAGTCCAAAAAATTCTCAGTTGTGAACCAAATGCAATGGAGAATAAGAATTTCGAATAATGACAAACTTCAAATTTTATGCAAAGGCTTAACTCAAGAAAAAGGATCATAATTTCAAAATCACTGTTCTGCTCTGCTTATTGATTGCACGGTAAGATGAAACTAAACTTTAATCATTTTACAATGAGGTTCCCACAAAAAGCGGCATAGCAGATAAAAGAAAAGAGAATTTAATTGGACAAAAGGAAACACCAGTGGAACATCATCATTATACAGCAGAAATGTTGTTGGTTGCCCCTCAAGTGATTGACCATACAAAAGAGAATGTAATTGGACAAAGGGAAACATCTGTTTTCACTTTAACAAAATCTTAGCAAAGAAGACAGTCTTTCCATGAATTATTTAGAATATGGACAAGTGGCATGCAAAATTGCAGGACAAAAAGAAACACTGTTATTGTTAATACTATCAGTAAGAAGGTATCACCGTTGAACATCTATCCGCATGCAAGCGCGTCGGAAACCTTCCCGGCTTAGAAATAAGATGGATGTAACAAGAAGCTGAAATTGAATTGCATAAACCTGCAGAATTTAATGGAAGAAATAAACATACAATGAGAATCACAATCATTCATACTTCAACACCCTTGACAAACTGATAGATGGTAAATAAAACAGAAAACTATCAGATAGTAACTTTGTATAAGGAGTGAATAAACTGGTAAACTTTGCAGAAAGTTCACTAAGAAGGTTATATTCCATGTGGCAGAAAGAGGGTAGAAGGAATTAAGAAAGTAATCCTTATTGCTGACTTATGATTTAATAAAAAAATTAAGAAATAAGAATTGATGTTAGGCTCCATCTAGTGCTTGCTTTCTGATGATGTATTCTATTGTGCATCAGATGAACAAAGCAATGCCAGTTTATCTTCTCAGGAGACTGTTATTGCATACTGCAATGATGTACCTGTTGACAGTACCAGGCATATACTGCTACATGCTGGCTAAGAAAAATTCATATAACAAGCATGACCTGAGTGACCGTTCTCTAAAAGACCATCTCCATCAACTGCAAAACAGGGTGCAAAAAAAGACGGGCCAAGGAGTCAGTACGCCTTTATGTATGCACTCTCCTCCTTAAGATTGAATTGATATTTCCAGGTCCTCGACTGAAAGACGAGAATATAACTGGGTCATTATCTTCTCCTTTGGGTTTCCTTCAGGATTCGAGCTACTCACGTGAAAAAATAAAGAAACTTATCTTTCCAAACAAGTCGTAAAAGCAACCAGTAGAATCAAAAAAAATATTCATTAAGAAATATGGTCACCTCATCTTTTTTCCTGCCTTTGTTTTCTTCATCGTAAATATAGCACCTAGGAAGACAATCATGCACTCCTTGAGTAAGTGAGCAACTTGATAACATTTTAGCTGATGTAGGACGAAAGATCTAAATAGGAAAAGTAGAAAAAATAATAGATCAAGGTTTCTAAATGATAAGGGATGTTAAGAGTTTCTCACACAAGTCATTCTTCATCCACTCCAACAAATCAGCATGAAAGAAATTTAGAGATCTAAGCTTCTTGCCAAGATTCTCTCGTGCCCATTCCCTCACATCTCACAAAGATTTAAAAGATAACCCTTTTCTCATAGCAATTCTTTTTTAGTCCTTCATTTCTTCATTGATTAAAAATAAAACAAGCTAGGGCCTTTAAATAGGCTTACAAACCAAGACTTTTCAATTCCACCCGATGTGGTACTAAACTCATCCAAAAAGACTAGAACTCTTAAAATAAATAAAAGACTCTTAAATAACTAAAAATAAAAATAAAAATAAAATCATGATCCATATCATTCTCCCCAGCTTGAGAACTTCACCTCCTGGTGAAGGACAGAAAAAGTAATATAGCTGGGCAGCCACCAATAGTCTCATGCAGTTAGAGAAGACACATTTACGAATTTTGAAATATAACAGGATGAAGAATGGTATAGGCACGTCTTTAGGAAATTTCTCCAACTCACAAAATATAGGAAGGCATTCAGGGCCTGTTTGTTGGTTAAGAAATGAGGATCTGGGATAACAAATTTGAGTTGTGTTTTTTTCGACAGTTCTGCCACACGCTTCACAGATGGCTCTAGATAAGAATCGGTTTGCACTGCCGGATCAAGGTATGTCTCTGGCTCAGAATGCAACATAGGATCAGGATCAAACTCTGGTTCAGACGTATACGTTCCAATATCAATTCACTAAAGAAAAGAGGATACTAATAAAATAAAAGTCCGACCAAGCAAGGCCCTTTTCTTATTCTTAGTAATTTTACTGGATATAACTCCAGTTCAGGCTCTTACTCTGGATCAGACTCAGGCTCTTGTTGGTACTCCAATACTAGCTCAGACTCCAAGTCAAGTTCAGGCTCAAACTGCATCTCAATTTCTGGATCAGGATCTGATTTGAGTTTACTCTGTTGTTCACATTCCCATTTTTCGATCGCTTAAAGAATTCGCATGTTAGTCTCACTTAACTCTTCTTCTGACCACATCTCTACCTTTGGGACGCATGTGGAATATATTGATGCTTCGAAGAATAGCAATCTTGAAGACAAAATTTGAATACGGAGACTATGACATGGAAGTCGTCAATAACATGATCATGCTTCTCCTTTGAATGTGTGATACGCATATATATATTTCCGTTCTTCTGAAAATTTAAAACAGGAGAAGAAATACAGTAGATAAGATTCACAGTCATCATATCCATACATTTCTTCAAAGCCATAGAAGTATGGGACCCGATCATACATTATGCGAGGAGAATAAGCCTTGTAGCAATCATCTTCATAGCAATCATAATCTCACATAATTTGGGCCTGATCTTCTTGCAGGGAGGGTACTAATGTGTATTTGGCCGAGTTAGCCTGCCACTGGCGCGAACGGCACTAAATTCAAGCTTCAAACAGAGCCAAATCGTCAAACCGATGGAAGTGCTCAGAAAATCTAGAAAAAATCCAACAAAAATTCCCAGAAAAATGCAACTGCTCACTGTAAAGCCGTTGGCCGGGTCAACCGGCTCGGCTGAGCTGACTCGGGGTCGGCTCGCTGGCTTAGTCGGCTCGGAGTCGACTCGCCTGAGCAGATGCACGGTACCAATTGAGCCGACGGCTCGACTCGATGTCAGGTCGGCTCGACCGAGCCGACATTGTAGTGATGTCAGCTCGGTCGGGGCCAACGTTGAATTCTGTGGATTGTGGTGACAGATCACCGTAGGGTTGGTCATTATAGCCTCGCTGAATGGAGGGGAATCGATCTGAGATGGCAGGGACCCCCGCTGTCGCCGGTGGTGGCACCGACTAGGATCGCGGAAGTGGGGATGATTCTGGCACTGTTACTTGTCAGGGACGGAACTTCCAAGCTTCGACAGAGATGACGAGTTGGGTGTGACCCCCAGGGAGGCAGATACATCGATCGAGCAGCGGTGTGCGGCATTCTGGCATGGACGCGTCTGTTAAGGGCTTTGGTTGGTGACTTGGACGGCAGGGGAGTGTCGCATGAGTGTCTCTGGTGGCGCGGGTCTTTAGAAGGCGATGGTTTGAGTCAACGGAGGTGTGAGGCCAAACAAGGGTTTCAAGTTTTTTTTGAGAGAAAAGGGCAGCGACAGCGGTGTGCTTAGCCGAGGAGAAGTAAAGAAGAGATTTTGGGTCAGGTTTCGATTCAACTCTTTTTTTACCTAAGATCTAGAAGGCATGTGTTTTGGATTATGGTTTTTTCGGATATTGGGAAGAACGAAGATATGATCTTCGGCTCTAATAGCAAATTGATGTAGGACGAAAGTGTTAGACCCGCAGGTCTATTCCGCCGGCCCATCTTGGGCCGGCCCATGTGGCCGGCGGTGGCTCTTTGCGCGCGCGCCCCCGAGCATCCTAGAAACCCTAGTTTCTTCTATAAATACGGGCTAGCCGTCATTAGGGATTTCATGCTTGATATTTGGAGATTTCTCTATTGAGCGTCCTAGGAGTAGTTCTAGATCTAGACGAGTGCGGACGTCCTCTAGGCGTCTTGGGAGGAGAATACACCTTTTTGTATTCAATTATCTAGTTATTTTTATTGTTTTCTCTATAAAATTGGTATCTTTTGTTAGTTCCTAACAATTTGGTATCAGAGCACGTGACGATCCATGGCGACTACGACGAGATCCCACGACAAAATTGAAGCTTTGGAGGCCAAATTCACGAGCGAAATCGACGGAATCAAGAAATCCTTGGCGGCCAATGATGAATCCATGACAAAATTGACGGAGGCCGTCAACCAATTGACGGCGAATCAAGCAAAGCACGACGACCAATTTGCACAAATGATGGCAACCCTAAAGCAATTGGCGGCGAACAACAAAGAGGAAAAAAACCCTAAATTGGGGGAAAAGACGGCACCTTTGAAGAAGGAGAAGGAGAAAGTTGGAAGCTTTGTCCCAAAAAGTGATTTTTTGGTGGAGGATTTGGCCGACGATGAGGACGAGGAGCCGTGGAGGGGTGATTATCGAGAAGAAGTTAGGCGAAAAGCCGCGGAAGCCCAAGGAAGGACCGGCAACCACAACGAACTCCGCGCGAGGGCGCACGAAGACGGCGGGGGGCTACGGATGCCCTCTCAGGGGGTCGCCGGGCCCCAGGAACTCCGGGCGACCCCGGCGAACCTCCCCTGGGGTCGCCGGGGTCCGGCGGCCCACCCTGGGGGGTCCGGTGAACCCCCCGACCTTGGGGGCCTGCTGGGGCCCCCAAGACCACCGGGGGGGTCCGGCGAACCCCCCCTGGGGTCGGCCGGGGGCGCCGAGCCCTTCTATGGCTCCGACGGCCCCCGCCGACCCCCGGGGGGCCGCTGGGGCCCCCAGGATGCTCGGGGGGGGCCGGCGAACCCCCTCTGGGTTCGGCCGGGGGCGCCGAACCCCCCTGGGGTTCCGGCGACCCCCGCCGACCCCAGGGGTGACCGTTGGGGCCCCCGGGACCCTTCCAGGCAGCGATCAGAGGCGGCAGCGGCTTTTGGCGGCGATTTTGGGGTTTTTCCGCAAGATCCGCCACGGCGAGAGGCTCCGGCACGTGTTTTCGAGGAGGAGTTGGGACCCGGAGAATTTCAGGAGCACGATGACTACTATCGGTACCCTCCCGACCCCCGCTTTGACGACGGGGGGTGGCAGCCACCGCTCCACCACCAGGGGAGGCGCACAACAGACACCGAAGGGAGGTTCGGAGACTACCAGGAGTGGCCAGAGGACGATGTTGGAGCAGACGCGGGGCACAGAGACCGAGGGGACTATGGGGGTCGCGGAGGAGGGCCACCCAGGCGTTACGAGACCATGGACGAGAGGCGACAGCACTACCGTCCGTGTCACAGAGACGATGGGAGGCCCGAGCAGGGGCACTTTGGAGGGGATTGCAGAGTCCGGAAGCTGAAGATGCCGATTTTTTCTGGGGAGGATCCACACGCCTGGCTGTTCACGGCAGAGAGATATTTCGCGGTGCATCATATGACCGAGGCCCAGAAGCTGGATGCGGCGGCCATCTGCATGGAGGGACGAGCTTTGGGGTGGTTCCAGTGGAAGGAGAGGAGGCAGCAGATCCGGAGCTGGGAGGAGCTGAAGGACATGATTCTGGAGAAGTTTCGAGACCCCCGCTTGGGGAACTTACATGAGCAGCTATTTGCCCTCAGACAGGAGGGGCCGGTGCGGGAGTACATCAAGAAATTTGAGACGCTGGCAGGACGAGTTCCTGGGGTGTCGGACGAGTCACTGGAGGGCACCTTCTTGAAGGGGCTACGTCCTAGTCTTCGAGCTGCGGTAAGGCCATACAAGCCTCGAGGGCTTTCAGAGGTCATCGAGATGGTGCAGATGGTGGAGGACTCCCGAGCTGAGGATAGGCGAGGCGGGAGCGGCTACAGTGGACAGATGCAGCGGATCACCACGACTGGGATAGGCGGAGCAGGGGCCCCTACTGAGACAGTTCAGACAGGGCTTGAGAAGACAGGGGAGTCGACCCCGCTACCAGCTGGGGGCCCATTCCGACGGATGACCGATGCGGAGATGAGGGAGAAGCGGCAAAAGGGACTCTGTTTTAGATGCGACGAGCGCTTCTCTCCCGGACACCGTTGTGTGGATCGGAAGCTGCCGGTTTTGATAGCGGAAGCAGACGAGGATGATGGCTTGGAGGACGAAGGCATTGGAGGGGAGGACGACTCCCACTCGGAGTAGCACCGCCGGTACTTACACCACCTTGAGGACAAGGTGGTTCTTTGGGGGGAGTATTGTTAGACCCGCAGGTCTATTCCGCCGGCCCATCTTGGGCCGGCCCATGTGGCCGGCGGGTGGCTCTTTGCGCGCGCGCCCCCGAGCATCCTAGAAACCCTAGTTTCTTCTATAAATACGGGCTAGCCGTCATTAGGGATTTCATGCTTGATATTTGGAGATTTCTCTATTGAGCGTCCTAGGAGTAGTTCTAGATCTAGACGAGTGCGGACGTCCTCTAGGCGTTTTGGAAGGAGAATACACCTTTTTGTATTCAATTATCTAGTTATTTTCATTGTTTTCTCTATAAAATTGGTATCTTTTGTTAGTTCCTAACAGAAAGATCTAAAGAGGAAAAGTAGAAAAAACTAATAGATCTATGGATAACGGATGTTAAGAGTTTCTCATCGAGGCCATCCTCCGTCCACTGTAACATATCAGCATGCCAGAGATTTAGAGATCTAAGCTTCTCGCCAAGGTTCTCTTGTGCGCAGTCCCTCGAATCTTAAAAGAAAGATTTTAAAGAGAACCTTTTTCTCAAAACAATTCTTTTCTATTCATTCATTTCTTCATTGATTGATAATAAAACAAGCTAGGGCGTTTATATAGGCTTACAAACCAAGACTTTATTGTATCATCAGTCATATATACAATCTACAAGACTTGGCCATTTACAATAGAGTCTGAACAGGCGCAAGACCAAGAAACTGATAACTTGCCCCGGAATCAGAATATCTTACTATAATAGAAAAATAACCAGCATCCTTAAAGGATGATTTGGCCAGCATCTACAAAGAAAATGCATAATGCTTGTCTTACAGCACAAAAGAGATGATAGGGTAAGTAATCTCAAAACAGTACCAAAATAAATGGTCGACAGAGTGTAGAATTAAAGAATTGAAAGTTTGAAGTAGGATTAAAATCAAATATATCCCCGCGACATGAGATTTAATTGTAGCTAGATAGTTCTTTCTTTTTATAAGAAATATGACTCTAATCTTTACCACTGTTCATTTGCTAAACAAATAAAGTGAGGAAGTAATATGTCAGTGAGGAAGTAAGATGGCAATCCACAATCCGAGCAAAGATATTGTACAGAAGAAAGCCAAAGAAATTAACTTTAAAGAGGATTATTGTAATGCCGGTGTAGAAATTGAAGAGAAAATATTATTCAAAATAAATGTCACACCTCAAACTGAGGTATTGATACTATGTATATAGCAAAATACAATGTGAATATATTTAGAAGTATAACTTCGATTTGATTCCTTATTTAACTCTAATTCTAAAATTTAAAACTATAATTTATATTTTTTTCTAATGTTAAAGTAGGAACTTCTTATTCTTTAGCACTTCCCCTTAAGCTAGAGCATATAAACCCTGCTTGTCAAAAATAAACAAACTCTTCACATCATGTCCAATAGTATTATGTCTAATCTCGTAAATCTGCTAAATGTCCATCTATACATGCTAAACCAACCTTCTAAAATTGATGAATTATCCCACTAAAGCTGCTCTAAAGCTGTTGAATTGTCCATCTGAAGCAGCTAAACCAACCATCTGAAGCAGCTAAACCAACCGTCTGAATCACTTGACCAGCCAACCCCTTAAATTATCAAAAACTATTGTACCTCTAGAACTGATGTACCTCTCTCTAAATTGGGTACCTTCACACCCAAACTCTCCCCCTTAATCACCACCTCGACTATAACCACTCGAGATCTACCTTGTCTTCTGATCATATCATGAAAACCAAACCAAACAAATTCTTAAAAAACTAAAGCAAACTTACTCTTCGAATATCAAATTTGTTCTCCAAAACTAAATAACAAACTAAAATAAATTTCTAAAATACAAACTCCTAGGACCAACTTTGTCTTTAACAAACTAAATTCCCAAAAAACTAAAAACTAATTTTTTTTCCAAATTTAAAAAACTGAACTCCCACAATCCAACTCTTGAAACCAAACTTACTCTACAAATTCCAAACTCATGAAGATCATACTAATCACACGAAAACAAAACTCCCAAAGAAACCAAACCCCAAACCGTAAAAAACAAACTAAACCCAACCAAAAATCCTTAAAACAAACTAAACTCAACGACAACTTCTAACAACTTTTAACCAAACAACTAATGACGACTTCCTGGTAACAGAAACTTTCAACTAGCCAACAAAAACCACTCAACAACAATGCCGACAATTACTTCCATCCAACCGACAAAAACAACTTTTAAGCAACAAATTTCAACCAACCGACGACAACCACTCAACGACAATGATAACTTTCCAGCGAACATCTCAACGTCAACAATCAACAATAATTTCCAAAGAGATCCAATCAACTATTATCAATGAATTGTTAACCAACCAATGACAATTAATCACCATTGATGACCAATGACAACAATCAATGAGAACTAATCTTTATCAATGACAACTCAATCAAAGACAACCGATACAACCGATACTACTTAATAATCCATGAAAACATCAAAAGTTTGTGTTTTCTTTTTCTTTTTTTTTGTTTGGGACTGTAGCGCCTCTGTATAGATGCAATGCCGGTTATCGTATCATGGACTGTAATGTTACTGTAACTTTTTTTTGGAGGGAATACAGAAATCAAAAGTTCAGGATTTGAGTTCTACGATGAGAGTTGGCAATCGGAATTGAAAAAGAAGATTTTTTTTTTTGGTATTAAAATGTCAATGTAATTTAGAAATTAAAAAGAGAGAAAATATTGGTGTGGCTCAGATATCATATTAAAATTTAAAAATATTTATACAGAATAAATGCCACACAACAAACTAAGGTATCAGTACTATTTATATAGAAACATACAAGCTGAATATAATTAAACTACAACTTATATTTGACTCCTTATTTGACTCATTCTAAAAACTAAAAACTATAATTCCTATTTTTTTCGTATTCCAAACCGGAAACTTCTTATTTCTTCATAACCTGGGAGTCCACATATTCATGTTGTGCATTTTAACATTTTAGATCAATTTATCTGTAAATGGAGTACTCATATCCATGACGTGCATGTTAACATTTTAGATCAATTTACGTGTAAATGGCTGGCATATATGGCGTCTTCTAGACTAATATAAGGAATCAAATCACGAACCTTTTTATCTACACAATACTAGATGTAATCGAAAGAACAAGTAATTTCCAACACCTATTCAACATTGACCAATTCAAGAGTAATGGGAAAAAGTGACTTGAGCAAAATTGTTTTGATTTTCTATATAGTCATACAAACTTATGTCTTTCACAAGAAAAATCTTATCCACCTTAAGATCCAAATAAGATAACCTAAGTGCCCTTAGGTCATGAGGTTATACTTATCTTTGTTCCTACTAAAAATCACAAAAAAATACATTATCCTCAATCATTGATTCATTCCCTTCAATTTGCTATTTTGCAACAGAGGATATATATTTTTGCAATTTTGTGCTGCTATTGTGCTTTAATTTAAGACATGTTTATCTTCCACAATGAAAGTTTGTGCTTTTCAACTATCCATCCCTCAATATCACTCCACTTCAATAGAATGTGGTTTATCATGATCACCATATGTCTGGTGTTATCTGAACATGCATTCAGCAGTCAGTCCCTTAAGATGTAGGCCACCTTGAGGGATCAAATGTCACGCCATGAATATGAGTTATGTTCTTATACTTTCTGGAATTATTTTAATCTATTGAAACACACTTTTCTTAAGAAAGTCAGGCAGAGAAGGGAATAAACAGGAAGGAAGCCTGGAGCAACAAGATTCCCCGTGCTTTTAAAACGCGAGTTTGTAGTTACAGGATGGCAAGATGCCCAGAACACAACCAAGAAAAACTAAAACTCAGTTCCAATTTAGCTTCCAGTACCTGAAGTCAAGTTGTGAAAGCACCTCAATATATGAACACAGTGAGTCCAAAAGTTAACAACAAGCTATAGTGATCTTTTCACCCAGGAATGAAATATAAAGTAAATAAACAGAGATATCTGCAGAACATCCATATTACTCATTATCTACTTTCTATAAAAGACCAATCAGTAATATACATATATAGCTGTTCTTGGCCACTGTTCTTCAATATCACATTATAACAAGACTGGCAGAAGAATTTTTATTAGAAACCTGAAAGGATTTAATTACCAAAATCATCACTTCCGCAGGGTCCTCAAAACAAATTAGACACAAGCCAAGTTAGTTTAACAAGTTAATGTTCTTTTCGAGAGCTTCAAAACACATGAACCAATATATTCTGACATCCTAGTAACTGTCAACGAGTACAGTACAGATTTGATTGACAAAAATACAAAGAGTAATTTCATTCATCAAAAGGGATCAAGCCATGTATAATTATGACTAATTGGTTCAAGTAAGATATTCTCCAGTAACATCATCAAGCACATCAGTTTCTGTTTTTGAATATAAGACAAATTTTCACAAAAGTCTAGACATATCTACAACTGTAATAACAGTTAGGCAACTACAAGAGTTCCCCTTTCCACAACATAGAAATAGTATGGCATGTTAAGGAAATAATTACAAGAATAGGCACTCAAACCGTTATAATAGGAATAAAAAGTGGTAAGAAGATCATCTCATAATTGGAATAAAAATTGGTAAGAAGATCATCTCGATAGAATTTTTAATGTCAGCTCCATTTTAAGATAGCCAACTTTATCAAATGAATTCTCATTTAACCGAGTAATTGCTTTATGTTCATTTCAATTCACAACCCAAACTTCACAGAACAGGCACTTATGTCAAGCCATGTTGTGTGAGATGCAGCATACATGATGCGGTAGTCGTATAATTGGTATCTCATGTGTAAACTTCTAGAATTTGTTTAAGGTCTTCATGGCATGCCCATGTCAGGGTGACATGTCTGATCTTCTTAGGTTCAAGACAGTGACACTCCAAACCATCCTGAATATGGGTTATTTGGTGCAACATTCCTTTAGTACGTAGGAAAAGTCTTTAGTGTCATATATCCATAAACTTTACAAAGTTTGGACTTCAGTAATCAAGTGTCCTCAATCAAAACTAGCTCAACAAGTATTATCCAGCTGAGAACACAACAAACATCTAAGCATATATATGGTTTCTCCCATTTGACAGAATCAAGGAAGAAGAATCAAAAAATTGAACTTGTTCAGTTATAGTGCCCACTAACCTGGATGCATAAGGGGGCAAAAGTGGCATCAGTATTGAGTGCCTACTGTAAGTAATTGCAGCAAATAATTGACCCACTCAAATGTAGTGAGATAGGGTTGATGAATAACGATCAATAGCATGCTAAAGGACAGTATATCCTTTAATACAGAAATCAGAAAAAACCTTATTACCACCAGTTAAATGCTAATAGCACACCACTGCATTAATAGCAAGTGATGATGTTTTTGTGACACCCACGCCTTACAAATCGTGCAAATTTTACAAGCCATCACCAGAATGATTGCTTGCACATTTGTTGGCATCCCCAACATCACAGAAAATCATCGGTGATTCCCCCATTAATATTCCCAAGAAGCTTAACCAACTCACCTTTACCAACATATAAAAACTAAAAAGGACTACAATGCACACGAAAGCTCTGCTGCCCCTTAGTATGGATGCACTTGAAAAGAAAATCAAAAGAGAGAAAAAGAAAAATGAGTGACGCATGTAGCATTATCTCTAGCATAACAAGTTCACTCGTTTGAAACCCTGGTAGCAAGGAAATACTCACCAGTTTGCTGTTAATCTTTGCTTAGGTCAGTTCAAACTTTAAAAAAGGTTGAACCTAGTTTTTCTAACTCAGGATCATATATCTTTTAAAAATCAATAAATTATTGTGTAGCTTTTTACCCAAGTTACTCACTAAACATATCAATGAAAAATGAGAACAGTTATGTTATTAATCCAATCAAAATTAGTAGTCAATGTATTGAGAAATCGGCTTGGAGGAAGAAGCAAAGAATTTACCGCATAGTCACTTTCGGTTAGGTGCCTCACTATCCATGTATTGAATGCAAATGGGATTAACCTCGATAGAAACTGTGTTGCTGCATGATTTAAACCAATAATATTGGAAATTATAAACAAAATACAATCAAAAATTTGAATAGATGACATTTTCTATATATACCAAAGTAAGAGAATTGGCAGTAATAAACTAACCCATAAGGTATTTGAAGGTGCGAGCAAAGTTATAAATTGGAGCACTTTCATTCCCAGTCACCATCTGAAACCAAAGACACGATATCTAGTAAGCCATTATCCATGTGAAATTGGCATTGATTATTTCCTAATTTTGTGGTTTAAGGAAATTCTGTCAAAATTAAATCCTTTAAATCAGGTGTTATGATGTATTGAGTCGTGTATTAAATGTGAGTGATTGTAAGAGTATATTAAATGGGTGGTTTGGGAGAGTGATATTAAGTGTGAGTGGTTGGGAGCTTATCATGTGTATATAAATAGACTAAGGTTGGGAGAATGAAAGATTAGAGATCTAGTTTAAAATTGGCATTCATTATTTCCAAAGTTTGTGTGCGAGAGTATATTTAAAACATACATTTTAAAGATTAGGGATCAAGTTTAAAATTATTGGTAACATAATTATGGACAAAACAAACACATTCAAAATTCTTTATGTGGCAAGGAAAACAAATTAGCCTTAGGAAACAGTGTAAGGAATCTGACCATTAATACAAATGAAGATAAATGATTAACAAGATAACAAGCAGTCAAGAACGCATTAGCCCAGAAAATCTTTAGAACATTCACGTGTACCAAAAATGTGCGTAAATTTTATAGTAACTGTCACCACATTTTGTTGTCAGTTGTGCACATGAAGATTGATTAATAATTCTAAATTTTGACATAAATGTTGTAAAACTAATTATTAAAAGAGAATAATGTGTATCATATGACAGTGTAGGCATCTCCTCATATACCAAGACACAAAAGGTGGGATGGTACAAGTACAAGCCCATGTAGGCTTGTACCACCCCACTTTTTATCTTGTATATGAGGGGATGGCTTCGATGTCATATGATACCCATTATTCTCTTATTAAAATACTAATTTGCAGTATGGCCTCTTAATATTTTTACCAAAATACCAAATTGATTCTTTATTTTTAGCATAAGTATATTTGAATATGTTGTCAGATGCAGAAATGTCAAGATATAAATCTATCACATCATCAATGGATCATAACTCTAGACGTGTGTTGTTGCATGATACAAGAAAATGCAACATATTGATTGGGAAAATGAACTATCTTACTATGACACATCCTAACATTACCTTTTCGATGAGTGTATTGAGCCAGATCATAGTTGATCCGTGGCTTATGCATTGGGATAATGCAATACATGTCTTAAGATACTTAAAGAATGCACTGAGAAGAGAACTTCTGTACTCTAGGTTTGGGTATTGTAGAATTATGGCATTCTCAGATGCAAATTGGAATAGTTCACCATTTGATTGGCGATCGATAGGTGCTCTTGTATTTTTTGTCTGAGGTAATTTGGTATCTTGGTACAACAAGAAACAACCAATTGTTTCTCAACCCAGTACAGAATCAAGGTACAAAGCCATGACCAACACCACTTGTGAACTGTTTTGAATTCAACAATTGATTTTCGAGTTACGACTTATGACACTTACACAAATAAGGTTGTATTATGATAATAAAGATGTTATATACTTTGCTAACATTTCAGGCTTTTCATGAGAGAACTAAACACATTGAGATTGACTCTGATATAATGAGACGGTAGTGATATAAGAAGATTTTGAGACAAAACATGTTGGATCGATAAGTCACCTAACAAACATATTTACTAAGCCTCTGAGAAAAGAGTGTGGACTACATCTCTCACAAGTTGTGTATGTACAATATCTATACTCCGGCTTGAAGAGAAGTGTTAAGATGTATTAAGTAGTGTATTAAATGTGAGTGGTTATAAGAGTGTATTAAATGAGTGTTGGAAGAGTGATATAAGGGTGAGTGGTTAGGAGCTTATCATCTACCTCTAAATAGTTTAATTTTGGGAGAATGAGAAAACATCCTATTTTCTTTTTAGTCTATTCAGATCCCTTCTTTCTAAATATCATCTCTAATTCTAACATCGACCATAAGATAATAAAACAAAACAAACATTTGATGCAGCATTTATTCAAACATAGACAAGACACGAAGCAAATGACAAGTGGAATAAAATGAAAATGGATCTAAGTTTCTTTCTTTATTGACCTTTCTTCCAATAATAATAAGAGGAAACAAATGTGTAAAACAAACCTAGCCTCATAGAAATAAATATTGCAAATGTTAGATTTTAGAGAAGGAAGGCGCAATGTATTTGAAAAGGGCTTGTCGGCTCTAAAAGGATGGCAATCGGGTGGCAGACCCAAGCCCACTAATAAATGGATGATGCGAACAAGATTAAATCATCATCAGTAGCAAAAGCATGGATATGAAGTGGATATAGCTTACAATATCCATATCATTTTCTTTTAAGGTATACGCATGTGGATATTGATATTCTAACCGTTAACAATAATAATATGACATGAATTCCCGACTCGAATCAAAATCAAATGTTTGTTGGATTTTAACAAATATGAGAAAAAAATAGCAAAAACATGATTTATCCCCTTAATTTTAATATTGTTTAAAATGTTTTAAAACTATAAAATATCATCAAAGGTTGTGTAATGGTCATAACTTATTACAAATAAAATAAAATATCTCAAAAATATCAAATAACTCATATACGTATTTTGAATGTTTGTTAAAAATTTTCATTTTTTTCCATGTTTTTTTGAGTTGCCTTTAGCCCTAGACCCAAACCCCATTACCCCACTTAAGATTTTAACACAAACCTAACACATTTACAACCCTAACCTAAGTATCTCTCCCACTCATTCTCTCTCTTCTTTTATTATTTTCTTTTATTTCGTCTTCCCTCTCACCAAGCAACAGGTAGTTTCCCTTCCTCTCAGTCCGATTGTTTTTTCTACAACGATGTGGTCACGTCAGGACATAACTGACACCCCGAGCTTATCAATGCTCCCTCATTCGCCAAATATTTCTCCCACATGTGTACATCCCACTCTCCCTCTTTCTTATACTAATTTAAAATCTAAATCTAAATCTCTCTAATCTCTCAAAAATCTTTCACACTTTCTCACCGCTCACTCAGATCTCTCTCTCATCAATCGAAGACAACAGCTGTAGACGTGAACACGGCAAGGAGGTGAGGTTTTCACGCACTTTTTTCTTACTCTTTTTAATGATAAGGTCTGCTTCTGATTTACATTCTAGGCTTCGATAACTTTAGCCATTCTGCTCGATGTGGTTGATTTAAGGATTGGAATATTTCGATTGAATGTCTTGGCACGAATGTATGATAGGAATTGAATCCTCTTGGAATTGTTCTATGCTGCTATCTTGGTGGCCTTCGTCGGGTCCAATTTGATTTGTTTCCTATCCCTCTTGGGCTCTTTGGCCACGGTGATACTTGGTGATCTATTTTGGGTTGTTTAAGATTTTGGTTGTGGCGGTTCACGCCTCAACTCTGGTTTACGTTGCTCAATGTGGGTTTGGTTCAGCACCTTCAAGCTGTTTCACTTGACTTGCTCCTTTAGAGTGTTGATTGCACCGTTAGGACGGTTTTACTTTTATTGTTGCTCATGCAGCTTATTGTACTGTTCTGCTACCCTTATATCTAACTATTCTACCTTTGATGTCCTTGCAGTTGGATGTATTGTCTCTACTGCTCTTGCAGCTGGTTTACTTCATGTTAACATTCGAATATTGTGGCTATATTGAATTTTGATGGCATTTTGGGTCTTTGATGGCTTCGACTTAACCCTTGCATTTTGGGTATTGTAATAGGCTATTTATGACATGTATTATGCATAGATGATTAGTCCCATTATTTGACTAGAGACATAACTCATGCAAAATGATGCTTTTGTTGGTTTAGATGCTAATTTGTGTAATTGATTAGTTAGTCTGTGATTATGCCCATATTGCTTGTTTTTAAGGAACTAATTATATTACTAATGTTTATTATTGGTGCATGCATGTGATCATCCTATAGCCTTACACAAGTTATTATCAATGGTCACTTAAAGCATAGGCCTAGTCATATTATGAAATTCAATGTAAGTCATCGACCCTCCTTTTGATTGCGACATCAAGACTGTCTCTTGACACTAAGATATATAAATATGTCCGTATATACATATTTGATATTTGATCATCACATACAATTAAACTTATTCCCTTATTAAATTAATAACTTGTCAAGCTAAATTATGTTCTACGCAAATAGCAGATTTCATGACACGTTCTTTGTAGTTATTCCATGTATATGATCTATATATATACACACATACATATACATACATATACATATAATCTATTATACTTGTAACATGACTAGAAATAACACATGCACAGAGTACACAGCACAAAAAATCCCACAAAGGATGCGATCCATGGACGCAACCAAAAAGGAGTGAGAAGTGTGGGCGGTTATCGTCGGTGTGTAAAAGGAGAAAAGGCAAGGGTTAGCGCATAAATCCTAATGGCGAGCATGTAGTTCAAGGGAATGGAGGGTTAAAGCGTAAAAAACAAAGTTCAATGGTAAAACATGTAAAAATAAAGAAGAGAGAGGGTGTTTTGGCAAACATGAAAGTGCAATGGCAACTGTAATTATGCAAAAAAGGAGAGGTCATTTGTATGTGTGGCCATATGCCACCCTCTCCCTTTGCCACATGGGAGAAATTGTGCCACATGTGGACAAATTTTGTCCTATATGGACAAAGCTGGAGCCCACATGTTAGTCAACATCCTCCATTTGTAATAGGATATTGCACCATACATGTTTATTGCACCATACATGTTTACTGAACTTGTCATTATTAAGGGTGGCAAACGGTTCAGATCAGATTGGGTTCTGGTTGGGTTTGACCAAACCGGTCAAACCCGAACCCGATCCAGATTTTCTGGTTATGGTTCCAAAACGCATACCTGACCTGAGAATAAGCAGGGTCACCCGACTCACCCGTACCCGAATTGATTTATCTGATGGGTCAACCACGCGTCAGGTAAAGCAATGATATTTTTCATTTGAAAAGTTTTTTGAAAATCATTTTTAGCATCCATGGGAATCGAACCAATGTGACGCATCGAACAACCAACATACAACTTGAACCAACTACTACTACATGTTAGTTATTCAACTTTATATATTACATTAGTTAATTATTTTAACTGTATTTAGTATATAACTTCCACACTATTCGAGTTTTTTTATTTGAAATGTGAAAAAGAAATGAAGCTAACAGGATTCAAACGTAGCCTGCCCACCTATCGACCAAATAATCCAACTACCACCTACCAATGCATGTGTAGTGTTCTCTCTCTAATAAATTGATATATTTATTACATAAAACGGATTAGATATGGATCAAATCGGGTTGACAGGTCAAACTCGTACGCTACCTAAAATTTATCCAAGTCAATTAGGTCGACCTGGATTTGACCTGACCCAAATATGCCTCTATTTATACTCAGCCTGAAAGGCCAGGTTTAGATCGGGTAAGGTTCATTCCGTCACCCCTAGTTATTGTAACTCTTATATAATATTACACTTGATATCATCTAATATTATATCATTGTACTTGTTGGTTCAACCATGCCTGACTACTGAATCAGTTATTGGATCTATTTAGTACACCGAATATTAAATCACTAAAAATGACATCGTAATCATACACAAATTTAAGCTTCACTACATGTCGAGGATGCGGTAGCGGCTGGCGTCAATTCTTACTATCTATGACCATCTCTACTGCCATAGCTATCAATATTTATTTAATGTACTTGAGTGAATCTGCCTGGATAAAAGCCTTGTGGTAACCATGAGCTCGTATATGTTGCATATCGTAACCTCAAACATGAACATAACACTAGAATTGGAACACCATACAGTTAGCCATATTTATACTAGACTTGATTATTTCTCGTTACTATAATTTATGTATTTCATCTTAAACTTGATAGATTATACCATGATTCTGACATATTTTGATCTCTTATATATTCAAATTTCATGCAATGCAAATATTCATATTTATTATGTTGGATTTTACTTGTGTGTTCTTATGTATGGGACCCTACAAGGCCTGTTCTACGGTTGCTTTGTTAACCATTATGCTATGAACAGTTTTCCTGAGGAGACAGATTTCAAGTATCAGGACTTTGTGAGCATGACCACGAGGAAGTACAGACATGTGGTTGTACACGATGAAGTTCTTGGTAAATCTTAGCATACTACCCATAAAAGCGCCAATCCCATTTACGCAAAGAGCAATTTTGGACTTTTGGATTATCATAACAAATCCTAAGTGATGATTTGTTGGAAAGGAACCTCAACCAAAAATGATTTCAAGATCAAATTTGGACTTGTATTCGCATAGCATATAATTACTGTTGTTTTATTATAAGCAATTCCAATTGAAAATGATTTCAAAATCAAGACATGACTCAGTTTTCACATGCACTCTGTTAGGAACTAACAAAAGATGCAATTTTTATAGAGAACTAATAATGAAGAACTAGATAATTGAACAAAAAAAGGTGTGTTCTCCTCCCAAGACGCCGAAGAGGATGTCCGCACTCGTCTACCAATGGAATCACACAAATATCAATAATCAAATCATATGCAAACCAAGGCAGCTAGCCCCCCTATTTATAATAGAAACTGGGGTTTTGGAGGGGCTAGGCGCATGCGCGCGGTAAAGGAGGGGCGGCCTGGGCTTGGGAAGGGGCGGCCTGGGCCTGGGCCGCCCCCTTTCTCCTGCGGGTATACACCCACAGGTGTGATGGGCCTCCAGGCCCATCACACCCCTAATTCTATCTCTCTCGTGTACCTTGCCCAAGGAAAAAGTAATAACTGACCCGCATATTCTCTCACAATCATCTATTATGCATTGTCCAAGCCCTACCTGGAAAATAAGAATTCAGAATTCATTTCCTCGTTGAACCATATCAAATCATGACAAATAGAACCTCCATGTCCTGCTTGAAGATTCCTTTTTGGGTTTCAACTGTCCCTTTGGGTCCAAGATGGAATTCTTCTTCTTTCGAGGAGGAAAAGGAACTACTTCTCGACACTATTTTCTTCAATATTTTTATATATAATATTGTGATTTCTTCTTTTGTCAATCGTAATAAAAGAATAAAATATGCTTTGATATCTGAACTAGGAATAATTCAAGTGTTTCCCTGAAGATATACTTCTGAATATTTCTTAATTACAAGTTGGAAAGAAATTAGAAATTTATGGGTTTCCAAATTCAATGCAAATATATCATACCAACTCTACATTTTAGTAAATCATAAGTTATGATACATTATATAGATTAAAATGGTCGTTTATACAACTTATAAGTTATATGGTTCCCCTTCCACCATATACATGTCCATATTTTACCTATGCAATTCCACTTCTAATATTTTTTAAGACAAAATATTTAATTTATAAATATTCCACTTCCAATCATGACTTTATTTCCAGAAAGCTACATCTTGCCTATACCAAATGATCATTCATACAAACACATACAAACACTGAAACATAATAAAAAGAAACTAGTACTAATTAGTTCAAAGTTTGGAGATGAAAAAACTAAACTGTACTAATCAGATCAAAAGTTCAAATCAAGTACCTACTCAAATCAAGTACCTAACTGCAAGTGGTGATTGGTGTCAGGGCTGCTTCTGGTGATGGATCCAACTATATCTATTAGCGGCAGCCGGGGTGGCTGTTGGCAATGGCTGCCTGCTGATAATTGGTGTTGCTCATGGCGAATGCAATTACTTCTCGTGGCAAGAGTCGCTAATGGCTGTCGTTGATGTGGCAGTTAAGAAAAATGGTATGCCAAATTTTAGAATTAGGAATGCTTGATGTATATAAACCCAAATAGGAATAAAATTTGTGGATTACAGATATCAGTCCTAATCCTCGTTCCAACAATCAAGAATACCATATCTTCAAAATCCCAATCCCAAGCCAAAACGTTCATATTAAGCCAATTAGTAAAAAAATGTATCCCAAAAAAAATCCCAGTCCCCGACAAATTAACCCATGTAAGTGAATTAGTTTCCAACGCATGCATGCATCTATTTTACATTTGACAACGATTTTTGAATTCTAGGGCTGACTAGGACAAGCTGATGTCATGCTGATGTATAAAGAGGTTGATAAAAGAATGGCTAGAATTTAATCTTAGCAAAATAATGGTTGAAATGAGTGTTTGAAAAAGCCACCACTTTTTCTTTGACTTTCAAACCCCCTACAATCACTATAATTGCGCAGAATACCACGCATTTCCACTTTTTGCTAGAAAGCCCTCTCATTTCACTTTTTACCCACACACCAAACACACATACCCACACTTATGCACTTTTCCCCTTCATTTTTGTGCTCCCCCCACAATCACTACATTTGCGCAGAATACCGACACTTTTCCTTTTTGCTAAAAAAAACCCTACCATTTCAATTTTTCCCCACTTTTTGGCCCGGATTAAATTTTTTTCCACACACCCGAAGGCGCTCGCGTCGAAGCTCGATTTTTGTTCGTTTAGATTTTGGAGGGAGAAATAATTTTTGGGGAAAACAAAGATTTTGAGGGGATATCTTAAATGAACCGTACACAAGGATAAGGGAGCACGGGTTATGCAACAAAGGCGCCTGCACATTATCTAGATTTTTGTTCGTTTAGATTTTGGATGGGGGAATAATTTTTGGGGATAATAAAGATTTTGAGTGGATAAATTAAATGAACGTGCCCGAGGGCACGGGTTATGTGCCGAAAATAGATTTTTGTTCGTTTAGATTTTGGAGGTGATATCTTAAATGAATCGTGCCCGAGGACACGTGTTATGCCATGTAAGTGAATTAGTTTCCAACGCATGCATGCATACATATATAAACCATGGGGTTTAATGTGTGTTACGTTCTTATTTACCTCTATCACAACAGTCTCTTCTACCAACAAAATTCAACTTCACATTCCTATACAAGCAACGACTATGAACAAACTAGAATCCCCTATGTATATGCATTATATTCAAAATGACCAACTTTGTTGTAAGACGGGCAAAAACAAATGACGGTATACTTGCCTTGATAGGGGGGAAGCCTTGATAGGGGGGAAACCTTGATAGGAAAGCGGAACAGTGGCCAAAACTATTTGCTTTAAAAGTAGTTATAGAGTATAGATTATCCTTCTTTTGTTCTTTTAAGAGTAAGTTAAACATGATGCTTTACTCGAATTAGGAGTAACACGAGTGCACCCTGCGTCTATTGCCTTTTTTTTTTGGTTAAAATGAAAAAAAAAAACACACAATCCTCCCTCTTACATTAGCCTATCCCCCTCTCGATATCCCAAAACAGCATATCCTCCTCCATTGCTTTAATACAATTCTCAGGAGGGCATAGCAATTCCAAAAAACTAACCTCCAGCAGAGCACCCTTCTTTGCTAACCCATCCGCCACACCATTAGCTTCCCTTCGGACATGCGCGATACGGATTTCCCAACTCTTCTCCATCAGCTCTCTGATTCCTGATACTAGTGTTGCGAGAGGGTGAAATAGCAGCTCCCCTTCTTCAATCAGCTTGATTGCTTCCAAAGCATCCGACTCGCAAACTAGCTTTTTAAACCCCTTTCTCCAAGCCCATCTAACTCCTAAGAAAATAGCATGTAACTCCGCCCCTAATGAAGAGCAGATGCCCAAAAAAGCAGAGAACCCTCCAACCCAATTACCTGAGTGATCCCTAATGACCCCTCCAACCCCTGCCGGTCCTTCTTCTGAACAACCTCCCTTCACCGCTCCATCCACATTCAATTTGAACCATCCATTATCCGGCGGCAACCAACGAGACAAACGCTTCACGGGCCTCACCTTAGGCTTGATCCTGAATGCTTGACCAGCTTCCGCAGCTACAACACCAATACTGATTATAACACTATCAATCTCTCTTACAGCAACATCAGACTGGAATATCCTAGCACACCTCTCAGTCCATATTTTCCAGGCAGCCGCAGCGAATAATAGATTGCCCCTTATACCTATGGCATTCGGCTCCTCAAGTCCTGAGTACAACCAACTCTTAAGATCAGCCTCAAAGAAATTCGGCTGCCCCTCCTCCGGTATAATTCTCTTCCAAATCTCCTTTGCTCTAGTACAATCTCTGATCGCATGCAGAATACTTTCCACCATTGCCCCACAAAGCATGCAATCTTCGCTACCAGAGATCCCCTTCCGACATCTGAACTGAGCAGTTACTAATCTATCTTTAGCAGCTAGCCAAATGAAATGACTCCACCTCGCTGGCATACGAACCTTCCATAACCAAGAAAAATCTTCAACATTACTCTCCTCCAGTAAGTTATGATAAGCAGACCTTGCCGAGAACTTCCCATTAGATGTCCCTCTCCAAATATACACATCTTTCATGCCATCCAATCTCCGCAAAGGATAAGCCATTATCTTGAGCGCAACACTGTCCGAAACATTCAGAAGTAACTTCTCCATATTCCAATCCCCATTAACATCCAAATAATCACTAACTTTCTCCAGACTAGAGATCTTAACGGGATCGACTGATCCCCACTCCATCAATGGCTTACCAATCCAAGAATCCTTCCAAAATAGCACGGAATTTCCAGATCCAATCCTGCAAATCAATCCTCTTGCAAGAGCTCTGAGACCAAATAAAATGGCTCTAAATTGGGGAGACCAATACCCTTTATTACTCACATTGTTTTTAACCCAGTCAAGGACATCATTCTTCACTCTGTACTTTCCCTTTATAAGTCTAGCCCACAGGGATTCTGGTTCAGTATAGAATTTCCAAGCAAGTCT
Organism: Scilla litardierei; assembly: GCA_030789695.1. Classification (NCBI taxonomy): domain Eukaryota; kingdom Viridiplantae; phylum Streptophyta; class Magnoliopsida; order Asparagales; family Asparagaceae; genus Scilla; species Scilla litardierei. Next base: position 28,459,399 of record CM061134.1, read on the forward strand.
TTGTAACAAAACATTGTTGTGTAACTTCATTCTCCTTAGACCCAAGCCTCCCATTCTCTTTGGGACACAAACATCATCCCACTTAACTAAGTGAAGTTTCCTAACTTCACTGCTACTGCCCCACAGAAACTGTTTGTTCATTTTATCAATTGTGTTACACGTATGTTCTGGGACCTTAGCCGTCATCATCATATAGGTGGGTATCGCAGATGTAACTGACTGTATGAGTGTAGCTCTTCCAGCCAAACTAAGCATCTTAGTTTTCCATCCTGTTAATCTTCTGCTAATCTTGTCGACAATGCTGTTATAAGAGCTTTTAGAGACTCTCCTGTGCGCCAAAGGAACCCCCAGATATGTACCCAAATCATCAGTGGTTACAATACCAAGGATTCTACCCATCTTCATCCTGTGACTCCTACCTGCCTCAGGTGAAATAAAGCACTTGGATTTGTCAAAGTTAATGCTGGAACCAGAAGCCTTACAGAAGCTCTCCAAGACCTTCTTCATTTCAATCACATTCTTCTCAGAAGCTCTCCCAAACAGCAACAGATCATCAGCGAACAATAAATGAGTTATACCTGGCCCTCTTTCCTTGAACCCTATAGCTTTCCATCTGCCTTTACTAGCAGATTCCTGAATGAGCATGCTTAATCTTTCCATGCAAAGCACAAATAAAAATGGGCTAAGAGGATCACCTTGCCTTAATCCCCTTTGAGGCACAATCCATTCTGTAGTTCCCCCCTCCCAAAGCACAGATAGCTGAGGACTCGAAACACAATACATGATGAGATTAATACATTTTTCAGGGAACTCAAACAATCTCAAAGTATCCTCCAAGAAACTCCAACTTATCCTATCATAAGCTTTCTCCATATCAATCTTCACAGCAATTAACCCTTCTCTTCTCTTAGATCTTCTGATTGAATGAACAAGCTCTTGAGCAATTATGGCATTATCCAAAATCTGTCTCCCAGGCACAAAACTGGCTTGATTGGGGCAGATTAAATTCTTCAAAATTCCACTTAGCCTACCAACCATAACCTTTGCTATAATTTTATAGGCCACAGGAATCAGGCTAATGGGTCTAAACTGCCTCAGCAGCTCAGGGTGGTTAACTTTCGGTATCAATACTATAAGAGTTTTATTCAGAGCATTATTAAACCTCCCAGTTTCAAATGCATCACTGACAAGACTTAACAAATCACCCTTCACCTTAGACCAAAAATGTTGAAAAAATCCCGCATGAAGGCCATCCACTCCAGGAGCCTTCCAAGGCTTCATCAGAAACAATGCCTTCTGAACCTCCCCTTCAGTAACTGCCTCCACTAATCCTGCAGCCTCCTCCTCAGATATCTTTTGACTCTTAGCATGCATAAGCTTCCCACCTGAAACACCATCATCACTGAAAAGTTTCCTCACAAATTTATTACATAAAGAAAGAATTTCCTCCGCTTTAGAAAACCAGTTCCCCTCTTCATCCTTTACCATTAGGACCTTCAACCTCTTCCTCTTACAAAGAGTAGACAAATGGAAATATTTCGTATTCCTATCCCCTTGAGCCAACCAGTTGCATCTGGACTTCTGATACCAAAAAGTCTCTTCCTGTGACACAATTCTTTCATACTGACCTATGAATTCCTTCTCCATCAATCTTAGATGATGAGAATCTCTATTCATCAACTCCTTTTGTACCCCAGCAATTCTACTCTTGATCCACCTCTTTTTTTTGAACAAGTTACCAAACACGTTACTGTTCCATTCCTTCACTTTTCCAACAAAATCTTCAGTCTTTCCAACAAAGTCAACTTTTCTCCCATCCCAAGCATTCCTTACAAATTCATGGAACCCCATCTCCTGCAACCACATTGCTTGAAATCTAAAGGGACGAGAGAAAGGGGCACAGCTAGCATTAGGCTTACCTCTCAAGAGAATTGGACAGTGGTCAGAAAATATTCTTGGCAAGTGACATAGTTGGGCATCATTAAATAAAGTACACCAGTCAGCATTGGCAACAGCCCTATCCAACCTTTCAAACACCCTAGCCCTTCCCAACCTCTGATTACACCAAGTATAAGGCCCACCATTAAACCCAACATCCAGCAAGCTGCATCTAGATAAAAATTCATTGAATCTCCTGCATCTACTCATGGAAGGAGGGGCTCCACCAGACTTCTCATCAGCTCCAGTATAGTCATTGAAATCTCCTAACAATAGCCAAGCCATGTTCATAGAAACACTAAGTCTCTCCAGTTCTTCATACATTCTCCACCTAATAGTTCTTTGGGGACTAGCATATATTACAGACATGGCCACATCAACAAAACCCTGTCTCTTAATGATCCCATGAATAAAATGATCTGAAAAACATAAAATCTGAATATCCAAAATCTTCATATCCCATAGCAACCAGATACCTCCAGAGAATCCAACTGCCTCCACCACAAAAACACCATCAAATTTCAATCTTCTTATAACTCTTTTAGCCTCCTCACCTGAGATTCTAGGCTCAGCAATAACCAAAACCTCAGGTTTGTGCACCAGGATCAACTCCTTAATCTCCAGGTTGAAAGATTTCTTAGCTGCCCCCCTACAATTCCAGAATAGGATATCCATATTCCAACAATCAACCAATCCTAGCAAACACCAGCTAGTAAGGTAACTCAGAGGAAAGAAACCTCATTATTCATCTCAAAGCTGTTCATCTCAGCTCCAGAAACTTTATCTGTGTCTACTCTTAGAGATCATTCCCCCAACCCTGAAATTGAAGAACTCCCTGTAGCATTGGAGATGTCACCCAAAGGTTTCCTTTTACCTCTAGAACTCCTAAGCACTTGATCAGCCTTCTCCACCCCACCAGATTCCGCATTAAAAACAAAACTTCTTTCATCATTTGAAAACAGCATCATATCTCCTTTCCCAGAATTGACCTCTCCCATCCTTACCTTTTGAGTTGCTCTACCTTCCAACGGAGATGATGAAGAAAACTTAAACTTCCCCTTCCTTGACATCTCCCCAAAATCCTTCACACTGCTATTAACAGATACATCCCCTCCATACTTCTTGCTTGGTCCCAAATTCCCCTTACCCCTTGCATTCCCCTTAGCAGCCAGAACCAATGCCCTTGAATCATCTCCCTCTCCATTCGTATTACCACCAACATTGCCACTATCCTCCTGATCCTGCACCAAAATAGAAAACCTAGAACCAGCCTTAAAATTATTATCTCTCCCAACAGAACCAACATTCCTTGCCTTCGCCACCCCTTTACGTGCACGCCTATCATTAGCCATCATCCAGGGTCCAAACTCAGGATTAGAGTTTCCCAAATCCTGATTATTCTCCACGTTCTTCTGGGCCTCAGAAGCTTTCTCCTCAACCACCTCCTTCACACCATCCTCCTTCCCCTTCCTAACATGAATCTTGAATGGGCAATGCTCCTTATGCCCCACTCTGCCGCAACTGAAACATATTAGTCCAAGCCCCTCATACTGAATTTCCTGCCAGCGATCCTCTACCAATAACTTGGTTTTCAAAGGCTTGCTGAGATCAATTTCCACACACACCCTTGCAAACCTAGCCTTCGTCACCAACCTTGTATTCAGATCTATCTTCAGAAACTTCCCAATACAATTCCCCATCATCTTCAACACCAACTGGTCATAGTATTCAATCGGTAAGAACGGAAATCTGACCCACACTGCCGTCGTTCCAACCTCCGCCTCCGTAGGCGAGAAATCCGGCACCCAATTGCGAATCATCAAGTATCTCCCAAGAATCATCCAAGGACCCTCCTCAATGGCGAACACTCTATCTTCTTCACAGCTGAATTTAACCATGACATATCCCTCTCCTAGTTCAACAAACTCCAGATTCCCTTTAGGCTTCCACATCGCATTAATCTTGGCTTCTAGAAAAGAAATCGAAACAAACCTCCCCAAAAGCTTGACGATGACTGCCCTTTCACACCTCCTACGAAGCCGCTCCTTGAATGCCGGCGAGATAGAGATACAATCCCAAATCCCTTTCGACGACACCAGCACCTCATCCTCCAAGCCCTTCGACTCCTCCTCCTCCATATCAGAACAATGGCCCACAAAAGCACCATCACCCATACAAGCCTCCTTGAAGGATCTATCGCTCATCCTCTGGAATCCTCCATCACCATTCGATCCTCCTTTCGCACCGACCTTCAGATTCACCTCCAATGGTGAAATGAACGTCGGCAATCCCTTGATTTTCTTAGCGCTGCGTTGAGATAGAGGCAAATCCTCTGTCTCCTGAATCCCTCCTTCAGACTCCTGACCACCATCCCCGTCAAGATCCAGATCTAGCATCCCGCAAAAACCCGAAAAAAAACGCCCTAAAAATCGCCTCTCTACCAGCGCACGATAGCCGCTATCCTGCACCACTCATTTTTTCTCAAGCGCGAAGGTCTATTGCCTTTTAGCTTTCAATGGAAGAGACTATAATTTACTTGAGTTAATGGTTGCATTCAAACAGCCTCATTCAAATTTTATGTTTTGCTAAATTTAGTATAAGCTTCCATAGCATTACTCCCACTACAGAGATACAGGACTGTTACATACAGAATCATACCACACTTATAGTTTCAACATTTAAGAAGACTTTCAGTATAAATAGGATATTAAGAGCATAGGTGCCTATTATTTCTATCGTGCGTATGAGACATATTTCACATTAAGATAATGTGGTGTAAATTAATGACAAAGTCAAATCCAGCCTAAGAAACCTTAACTGCACGATAAAACTCAATGGGATGCTAATTTCGGAATCTTACTAAGTCCATGGGTATAATCCAGAATTAAGAAACCTTAGGAGCCCACTGTAATAGTAATTGTTTCTGTAATCAAATGGAAAATTTAAAATACTGGCATCCAAATTCATTGACCAACTAATGCTTCAAAATAAAGACTTCTTTTCCTGAAGGGACCAAAATGCAAACTTCTTTCCATCAGCATCATATCTTTCCACATTCTTTGCTTTGTTTAGTTTTGGAAGTTTACAATATGAGCGTCTAGAAACGAGAATTCCAGTTTAACCATGTTCAATGTTAATTACAATCTTGAATAACAATTTATTTGATAAAAAATCAAAAATCAAATGCAAAATAGCTACGTCTGGGGGAAAAGGAAACATAAACTAAATTCCACATGCCACAGGTATATTGATTTTTGAACTCTGCTTTCTTACATTTAAGGCTCTTTTCACGTCGTTCTTAAAATTTGCATCAATTTCATAGAATAAGGGTAGCTAGGTTACCTCCTAATTGCTAATACTGAGGCAGAGAAAAGATCCCAAAATCGCTGGAATGGGACAACTACAAATTTTACTGAAGCCGATTCAGTGAGGTTCAGATGATGATTAGGGTTTAATTGTGGATTTGAAGAAGTGTAGAATTGAGGGATTATGGAAATAGAAGTTTGGAAGGGAACAGCTCGGAAAGAGGAGAACGCTGGAGGGACAAATGAATTAAATCAATTTGGATCGGGTCGGGTCATCATAACTCACGTCGGGTTGAGTAAGGTTTGGCCGGGGTCTTCGATCACATTTAACCCCTCTACCATTTAATGCAAAGCTAATGCAACATTCAATATTGACCGGTTAGATTGTGTCACGGGCCTAATCATTATTTTTTAAATACTTTTAGGCCAAGGCATGCATTCTTGATGGGCTTATCACGTATCAGATGAGGCGAAAAAGTGCTTCGATGGCTATTCTGTGATCCATGTGCGTTTTCGCGAACTTTTGGGTGTTTCTGTGAATTTTAGTATATTTGGATTTTTATGCAAAATTACATTTTTCTATTATTTTTTATAGGCGGTAGTATGGAATAGATTTCTCGTGCTTATTTTGAGAGTAACTTATATAGAGCGGTTGAGAATTCCCTTTATATCAAAGAATTGTGGACGTCCTCCTTAATTAGCATCTTGGGAGAGCAATCCAGCTACATACGTGGACATTATCTATTTTATTTTCAGCTTTATTCCAATAAATATCTAAACCTTGGTCTCACTCCTATCAATTTGGTATTAGAGCTTTTCACGACGAGATCCAACGACAAGATCGATGCTTTAGATGAAAAGTATGATGGCGATGTCAAAGACTTGAGGGAAATCATGGAGGAAATTAGGGCATAAGCGGGGCAAGATAGGAAAGTGACGGCAAATGAGTTTGCTTCAGTGGTGCAAAAAGATTGACGGTGTGGCACAAGCCCTGGCACAACTTTCACAACCATTTTCAAGGTTTACGGCGTCTACACTTTCCCACGTGGTCGAAACCCCTCATTTTGCGCAAAAGATGACGGCTTTGGAGAAGGGAAATGAGAAGATGGTGGAATACGAAGAAGTGATGATTTCCGACGCTGACGAGTACTACTCGGAGGTGGTGGAAGAATTCATGATGGAAGTAGTCGACCCCCAACACCCTATGGCTTTGCAATTGGGCCACACGGCCATAGCAGCCCTTCCACATGGTCTACCGGCCCCGAGGAATTGCCGGCAAGGCTGGTCGGCCCCGGTAGACGATCTCAGTGGTGCCCAGCCCTGCAGAAGACAAAACAAGGATGGTCGACTCCCATGAGCAATCGATAGCGCCACCCGATCCCATGCAAATGCTCTACAGGGGTGCTCGGCCATGCAGATAGTGTAGCAATGGACATGCCCCCTTGGCAGGAGCGACAGTGCCCTGGGCATGGAAACAGTGGCTCACCCCCCTGTCGAAGCCCCCTCATGGGCGTCCCGCCCCTCCAGGCTCACGACAGAGATGTCATGCCATTGCATTGAACATACATGGGCAAACAACCCTAATCGTGCTTTTGCACAAGTGTCTGATGTGACTTCAAGAGGCCGATAGAGGCCCTTAGGCCCCCCGGCAATATGTCGTGGTGCCAATGACCTTTCGGAGTATGTGTTGGAGCACGGTGACGACGAGTACGACTTTCGGGGGTACCCACGGGCCCCGATATGCTACATAAGGGCGATGAAGTCCAATTCTAGCCTATAAGGAGTTCTCGAGGATGGTGGCATGGACTGTGGTCATGAGTTGGACCAAGGCTCTGTAAGGAGCGATAAGGACTGGTGTGGCTATGGTGACCGAGATGAAGGCCATTGGAGAGGACTAGAGTGACACAGAGAGTGGTGGCATCACACCTACCAGCCCCATCATCCCAGACACAGTTATGGGCGAGAAGACCAGAGAAACGTTGGGGTGGACACCCGCGTGAGAAAGCTGAAGATGCTGATATTCAAGGGAGATGACCCCCATGGCTGGATTTACATGACAGATAGATTCTTCTCATTGATGCACATGTCAGATGAAAATAGATTGGAGGCTGACACGGTGTACCTCGAGGGAGATGCACTATTTTGGTTCTTATGGAGGGAGTAGATTAAGCCAATCAAATCGTGGGATGAGCTAAATGACCGTTTGGCGGATAGGTTCCAGGACACACAATGGGAGAACCTTCAAGAGTAGCTGATGGCACTCAAACAGTATGGGTCCTTCAGGGAGTATATGAAGAAGTTTAGCACAGTCTGGGCGAGCCAGAGACATGTCTGAGGAGACTTTGCGAGTGTGCTTCATGAATGGGCTTAAGCCCAACATACGAGCAGAGCTCAGCCTCCATCAACCTTATGGGTTGATACGGATGATGGACCTATCATAGCTGGCAAAGGATAATCACAAAAGGAGTGAATGTCCAGAGGAATCTGTGGCATGTCCACATTCTACAGTCAGGCACCTACAGGATACAGAAGGTGGTGACAAGAGTAGACTAGTCCAGCAGGGAGAAGCCCAGTGTGCCCCTGTCAGGATGACAGTTTCGGAGGATGACAGATGCTAAGATGCTGAAAAATAGGCTGAAGGGGCTATTTTTCAGATGCGATAAGAGATTTACCATGGGGCACTGGTGTGCGGTATGTAAACTACAGGTGTTGCTACTATACGAGGACACGATGGAGGATGAGACAGTAGAGGCTGCGGATAAGGAGCAGCACCACTTGGACATCGTGGATGTTTCCTTAAACTCTTTGGTGTGGTTCATCCAAACCATACCATGAGTTGACCGGACAGATTTATTATCATACGGTGGCGGTGCTTATCGAAGTGGGGCACCCACAATTTTATCTCCAAGAGGGTCGTGTAGCATTAGTGCCTGCAGTTGGTGAATACCGACAACTTTGACGTGATGACAGGGACATGACAGATGGATGGAGTTGAGGAGTGTACCGAGGTCTCATTTTAACATTGCATGGCATTTAGGTAGTGGATGACTTTCTGCCAGTGGACTTGTGGAGTACGGATGAGATTCTAGGCATGCAGTGGCTACAATTATTGGGGGACGTGAAGGTAAATATGAAGATGCTCAAGATGAAATTCAAGGATGGCAGTATGACAGTGACACTGCAATGGGATCCCAGTCTATGTATGACCAATGCTTCCTTGAAGACCATAGCAAAGACCATCCAATTTGAGGGGACAACTTCTTGGTTGAGTTGTAAGTATTAGTGAGCAATGATAGGATGGAAGCAGATAGCGAGCAGACCATTCCACAGAAGGTGTGACATTTTATGAGCCAGTTTAAGGTGGGGTTTCTAGGATCCCCAGGGTCTTTCGCCACCATGGAACCATAAGCACACGATATTGTTGCAGAAGGGAGTGTCACATATTAGCGCGAGACCTTACCATTACACTCAGGCCCATAAGGATGAGATCGAGTGTATGGTGGCAGAGATGGTGGAGGAAGGCATTATTCAGTCAAGTGTGAGTTATTTCTCTAGTCCAGTACTGCTGGTGAAGAAGAATGACGAGAGCTGGCGGTTATGCATGAACTCTATGACTTTGAATAAGGATAAGGTCCCAAAAAGTTCCCCATCATAGTTATTGACAAGCTCTTGGACGAGTTACACGGGTCGACGATTTTCACGAAGATTGATCTGAAGTCTGGCTACCATCAGATCAGGATGTGTGCTGAGAATGTGCCAAAGACAGTCTTCAGGACTCATGAGGTCATTATAAGTTTTTGGTCATGCCTTTTGGCTTGACCAATTCCTCTACTACATTTTAGGCCTTTATGATAAGGTATTTCGCCCTTGAGACAGTTTGTTCTTGTTTTCTTCGATGATATCTTGATATACAAACAGTCCCCGGAGGAGCACCTAGACCATTTGCAGATAATCTTTCATGAGCTTCAACGCCAGCAGGTGTATCCAAATAAGAAGAAGTACTTTTTGCTCAGCCAAGGGTGGAATATTTGCGGCACATAGTCTTAGCAAAAGGGGTGGCCGTCGACAAGTCAACGATAGTAGTAATGGCGGATTGGACGCGTCCTACTACACTATGATGGCTCAGATTATTCCTAGGTTTAACGAGGTCCTATAAGAAGTTCGCGAACGTGTAAGGTACTATCGCATGCCCGCTTATAGAGCTACTGAAGAAGGATAAATTTGATTGGAGCAATGAGGAGACGGATGCATTTGAGGTTTTGAAAAAGGCAATGACTACAATACTAATGTTGGCACTTCCAGACTTTATTAGACATTTTTTTGTGGAGTCTGATGCTTCAGGACGTGGTTTGGGGATAGTGTTGATGCATGACAGATACATATAGCATACTTACAGATACATATAGCATACTTTAGCTAGGTCCTGACATCGAGATCCAGGTTGAAGTCCGTATATGAGAGAGTTGATGGATATTGTATTGGCAGTATAGAAGTGGAGGTCTTGTAGTGCCATGTGTAGCTACTGCACAAGTACTAGAGTGTGGGTGAATAGTACTTTAAAATAATCAAGAGTGTTATTCCTAATTATTGTGCAAAACACAAACAACAAAGCAGAATAAATACAATCAACAAGAATCAAACAACGCAAACAATATGATATAACGGGTTCGGATCCACCCAAGTCTCCCCGACTTGTTCCGGTGATCCTACGTCCCAACCACTCGGATCCCCTCCGGATACATGAGTTAGAAACCACTAACCCAAGATTTCCTTAAGCCCACTTGCGGAAACCCCACAAGTGCAATCGACATACAATCGATGTCCGTGTATCCCACAACCCGAGAACACGCAAAACCTTAATCCCACAACCTGGGACTAAGCAAACTCTCACAAACCGAGAGTAACAACTTGCAAAAGCAAAGTAAATGAAATAATGAAACACTTACCACAAAATCCTATGCCTTGAGTAAACTTACCAATATTAGGGCAAGAAGGATTTTGAGTAAGAAGAAGGCACCAAACCCTAGCTCCACCAAGATAATCAACGATAGGTGGCTAGGGAGAGATTGGTGACTTGGATTCAAAGCCCTTGGCTTGAATGGCTCACAATCAATGAATCTCTCTTGAGGAATAAGAGTGAGGGAGAGATTCTAGTGAGAAGAGAAAGCTTTAGAATGGAGTTGATTTGCTTCTCTTTGATTTCTCTAAATCCCAAAATATGCAGCCTTGAATACAAGGAAATAACCCCTCCAAGTATATATATGATAGAGGAAAGAGAGAGGAAAAATCGTGGCATTTAATGCTCCAACGGCTCTATTCTGAAGCAGACAAGTCGGTCAAAGAAGGATCACTGACCGACTAGTTTATAAACTAGTCGGTCGGTGATTCAACATAAACCGACTAAGAGGATGACATCCAATAAAGATAGTTCAGGAGAACTAGAACTAGTCGGTCTAAGAAGACTTGCCAACCGACTAGTTTCACAACTAGTCGGTCGGTGAGTGTTCTTTGACCGACTAAGAGTTGAAACATGATAAGCTGAAATCAAACAGCACTAGTCGGTCTGAGAACAAATTCCAACCGACTAGTTTCTCAACTAGGCGGTCGACGATTGTTCTTTGACCAACTAATGATAAACAGTAGCTCAGGCTGTGAAATGAAAGACATAACTAGTCGGTCTAAGAAGGATTCCTAACCGACTAGTTTGACAACTAGTCGGTCAATGAACCTTCTTTGATCGACTAACTGTAAATAGTAAGTGAGCTGAAATTGAGAAGGCATTCTAGTCGGTTCAAGAAGGATTGCCGACCGACTAGATTGCCATCTAGTCGGTTGGTTCTTCTTCTTGAACCAACTAACATGCACAAGAAGCCGCGATGAGAAGCGTAAGGCTTCGGGAAAGATTCTATGGGCTTCTCTGATAATCCTAGCTCTAATAATGTAAGACCTACTCAAGGCTTAACATTCTACGGAAAGAAACTAGAAGACTATAAAATAAACCTTGACGAACGTCTTCAAAAGCTTCAATCCGAATCTCTCGACTTCAATAAAGGTCCTTGAGCTTCAACGAAGCTTCAGGCACACGATCACACGCTTTGAGAAGTCTTGAGACGTCGCTTTTGATATACGTAGACTTTTGGCGACGATCTCCATAACTGCGCTCACACAGTGTTAGTTCACGATATTTATGTTTGCTCATCATCAAAATCAAATCCGGGGAATCAATACTCAACATTCTCTCCCTTTTTGGTGATGACAAACCAACATAAATAATAATCAATAATAATAATTCAAATGAATTTTACTTACTCCCCTGCATTGATGACACGTTAGTTCCGCATTCAATAATGATCATACGCATCAAGCAGACGAGGAAAGTATAAAATGTGAACTCAAATATCAAATTTTACTTACTTCCCATGCATTGATGACACGTTAGTTCCGCATTCAATAATGATCATACGCATCAAGCAGATGAGGAAAGTATAAAATGTGAACTCAAATATCGAAATTTAGGATTCTAAATCCATTTTTATATCTTGACTCCCCCTGAATCTAACATATCAATTTAGATTCACGGTAAAATGCTTTGAATTATCATTAAGCACATCGTCATTATTAATTCTCTCCCCCTTTGGCAATAGCAAAAAAGAGCGGGAGGAGATCAACGACAACAACAATGGCTAAAAATAAAAGCACGAGAGTCTAAGAACATGACCATGGTCCAAATGACACCAAATGGAAAATACCAAATGTAAAATACCGAAGAAAATCAAGGCGTGCCAATGAGACCATAGTCGAAAATCGAAAAACGAAATCATCACAACTCAAATCAATGTCGCTTTTTGAGTTATGGAACATACTCTCCAATACCAACATTCTTGGTTAATTAAGTGCATGGAATACAATTCTATGTTTTCATAAAAGTAAATCTATTTAACCAAAATAATCGTTGAGCGACGAAGTCAATATCAGAGACATAAATCCAATGTGCACAAGAAACGAATGTCAACATGATGCACACATCATACAAAATTGTTATGTCAAAAATAGAGATAGAAACTTCATACAACATATGGCATATACAATTCTATTACTAGCATGCATTCCAAAATAGATACTCACTAAATGAGTCAATAATAAGCATGGAATGCCATGAGCATGAGAAAGATAAGTACATAATCATAAGCTCAAAACTAGCATCAATATATGCATGAGATAGTCTAAAAACATAAAGAGACATCTACATGCATTCTACACACATGGATACCAATGTAAATAGTCTACCAATGTATGCAATCAACACACAAGGATACCAAATGTATTTCAAATGTAAGAATATACTTACAACATTAAGCTCCCCCTACTTTGGTGCATCACTTAAGCACCATCAACTCCATTAGGATGAAAATCCTTGCAAATCAAGGAGTTGGTAGGGTTGGTATGCCATGGTGGATTGAACCTAGAAAACATAATATGGAGCTAAATTTGGATTTATTGCTCCTTCTCTTACTCTTGAGTACCTGAATATAAAAATATCCTACCAAGGTACCTAAGGACATTGGGTCCTAAGAGATTAGACCTTTGGAAGCCAAGTCCAATTGGACTTAGACTTCCCAACAAAATCATCACTATGCACAACATTCATGAAATATGAATTAATATAAGCTTGTTTTTCATGCATGCTTGTGTCCTTTGGGTCCCAAATAGTGAACGTCTTGGGAGCCCTATTCCTATTGGGTGCATGCACATGTTGTTGATTTCTACGTGATGCATGTCGTGGATAGGCATATGGCACATGATGAAATGGTGCATGATGAAAATTGTTCATATGATAGTGTGGATGAACATATGCATATGGAGGAACACGTGCATGAGTGTGTCTCATATGGTGTGCACGTGCTCGTGGATGTGGAGCATAAAAATCATCATACGTGCGAACATGTGGAGTAGGAGGTGTGTTCCTACGTGGCATGGTATACATGAAAGCATGACCCTTCTTTGGAGGTCCACCCAAAGTGTGTTTCTTTCCAAATGGGGGTGTGTACCTAGCGGAAGCACCATTGGTAGATGAACTACCCATGAAGTGTTTACTCCCACTAGTTGAGGCTTCGGAAGATGGCCTAACAAAGGTCGTGACTGATTTGGATGAGTCTCCCATTTTACACCCCAAGCCAATGTGATGATTGGCCGGAAGTAAGTCATTTAGGATATTATCCAAATGGCCCTTACCTTTATTGAATTCATGAATTCGGCCTAATGTGCACTCATACTTCTCGGTGAGAGAATGCATAGAAGCATCCAAGGTGGACACTTGCGATGTGAGTGCACAAACGCGTGACTTGAGATTCTTATTCTCAATACTCAAAGTTAAGTTTTGAGACGTCAAATCCACCATCACATGTTCATTCGAATCCTCAACATGAACATGCTCAAGTTGAGATTTGAGATTTACAATCTCATTTCTCAAACTTTCAACAATGGTGTCATTGTTGCTGATGATAGGCTTAGGTGAGGTTTGGAGACTAGTTAGCTCATTTTTAATCTTGCTATATTTACTAGCCAATTTAGAAAACTTAGACCAACGTTGTTCGTTAGCTAATCTAAGGTCATCCATAGTTACCTCATCGCCTTCATCCTTACTTTCATCCTCGCTTTCATCGGAGGAGGTCTCTTGAACATGTTCCTCTCTAGCCATGAAGCACGTGTTTGCTTTCTCTACTTGCTCATCATCCGGCTCTCCACTTGAGGAGTCCTCTTCGGAGTCGGTGAATGAGCCGACAAGCCCTTTTTTGTATCCCTTCTTGTACTTTCTCGACTTGTCGTATTTGGGTGCCTTCCAATTCTCCTTGTGTTTGTTGAGAGGACAATCCGGTTTGATGTGTCCTGGCTTGTTGCATTTATAACACACAGGAGCGGAGGCATTAGTCGAACTAAATTTAGAATTATTCTTGAACTTACCTTTTCGGAATAATCGGTCGAACTTCTTTGCCAAATCGGCCAAAGCTTCTATATCCAACTTGTCTTCCGATTCTTCATCATCGGCAGATGTAGATGGAGCAGCCTTGAACGTAATTGTCTTTCTCTTTGGCTCGTCTTGGTTCAAGTACGACTTCATCTTGTCTTGCATCATTAACTTACTATCCTTGCGTACCTCATAAGACATCAAGGTACCCATTAGTTGGACGACGGTATATTTATTCATATCATTCCTTCCTCGGATGGCGAAGGTACGCTTTTCCCAACAAGAGGGAAGTCCGTCAATTATCTTTGAGACTTTCTCCTTTTGGGTGTAGGTCTTTCCAAGAGCCTCCAATTCATTGGTAATGTCGACGAAGCGAGCATAGTACTCCTTCATCTTCTCACCCTGTTGCATATGAAATAATTCGAACTCTTTGTTAGCAACAACGAGTTTAGAGTCCTTTACCGTACTCGTTCCTTCGTGCAAGATGAGGAGTTGGTTCCATATTTGATATGCACTCTTACATGTGCATATCTTATTGAAGTCTCGGGCTCCAACGCACATTACAAGGCATTCATCGCCTTGGCATTGTTTACCTCCGCGACGACCTCCGCGGTAGTCCACTTCGCGAAATCTTGTTCGGTGGGCTCGACATGCTCCGTCATCGTGGCTCTCCATAGTGAAGTGCTCCGGAGGATGTTTCCATCCGGCATTTCCAGTACCCGTAAATGGTACCGTTGAAGAAGGGAGGCCTAGTTGAGGAGTGTCCTTCCATCACCGAAGAAGCTCCTTCATGATTCTTGAAGAAGCTGTAGTCGTTGTTTGTCATAGCTATGAACTTGGCTCTGATACCAATTGTAGTGCCCTGTGTAGCTACTGCACAAGTACTAAAGGGGGGTGAATAGTACTTTAAAATAATCAAGAGTGTTATTCCTAATTATTGTGCAAAACACAAACAATAAAGCGGAATAACTACAATCAACAAGAATCAAACAACGCAAACAATATGATATAACGGGTTCGGATCCACCTAAGTCTCCCCGACTTGTTCCCGATGATCCTGATCGCTCCGGAATGTAACCCAAAAGTGCGACCATGTAGTTTTACCGCAAGCGCACGGTGTAGCGGCGAGCGGGTTATCGAACACAGGGAGGACGAATGAAAGTGCTTGCTCCAATCAACCTGGCTATTAAGAACAGAAAAGAGAGAATTTGCCTTTGGCGATCCTGTCACAATCGTCAGACAAAGTACGAAGATATCAAATCAAGTAAGGACGTCTAGGGAATGGGGAATCCCCGCTACTCACCGTATCTCGTCAATGTGGTTCATTGGTATCAAAATTGCTAGAATAAAAGTTTGGATGAACTAGTTGCAACTGAATGTAATACCTAGCTCACGCTCTCGCGCTGTTACCGGTCTATATCTATCCTAGGTTCGGGTCCAATCTCTTGCAAACCCTAGCCTAGGGAAGCTAGCATTAGGATCAACATCATCGTTCAATCGCGCCCCGGGCCCACTCTCGTGCAAACTCGGGCCACGACCTATGTTGGGATAGTTCCTACCCGTCCAATCTCTTGCAAACGGGTATCGGCACGGAATTGCAACCGGAAACCCCAGTATCGGTCCAATCTCTTGCAAACCGATACTACGAAAATTCGATTCCAACCCAATTCGGATTTCTAGGGTTTCCTATCGAATTGGGATCCAATCTCTTGCAAATCCCAATCGGTATGAACTCCTAGCCATCCGTAGTAAATCGATCCCAATCTAACCCTAATAGCAATTCTAGCAAAATTTCTACCAATTCATCACAAATCTGAAATTGGGCTCATAGGGTTCATCCTCACGCCCCGAGACGTGGAGACTACTCACAATTCATAGTACAAACACAAAAATAATCAATGAAATTAACAAGAGAATTCATCACAATATTGAGATAAGCAATAAAAATAGTATTTTTAGGGGAGAGAGACACAAACCAATGGAGTTCTTCAAATAATCCAACAAAAATCAACTTTTGTCTCCTCTCCACTCACAAGAATAAAGCTAAAAAGTTAATCTAAAAAGCTGCAAAAATCTAAGAAAAAAAGCTCCCTAACCTAGGGTAAAAACAGGGGTTAAATACCCTCCAAAATCGTCCAAATAACTGTGACCAAAATGCCCCTGCGCAGCCTGAAATCCGCAATTTTCGCTACAGGCAGCGCGTCGCACTCGGCCGAGTGACAAAAGTCGCTCGGCCGAGTGAGGAACCCTGTAAATTTCCAGTAAGTCTGGGTCTTCGGGGGTCTTCACTTCGGGAGTCGCTCGGCCGAGTGAGTTGTCGTCACTCGGCCGATGGCTTCTTAGTACTCGGGCGGTCGGCATTTGCCACTCGGCCGAGTGGGTCTTCTGAAGCTCAGGCAGACGAAAAACAGTAAGTTGGCGATTTTTGAATGGCTTCGTCTGAGCGCCACTCGGGCGGACGGGGTCTCGTCACTCGGCCTATGTGGCTTCCGTCGCTCGGCCGAGTGCACACATGAAGCGTGTCCGATCAGGTCGGCCGAGCGGTGTCTCGCTGGTCGGCCGAGTGACTCATTCACTCGGCTGAGTGGGACACCAAAAATGCCCAAACAGCTTGTTTTGGCCTCCTCGTCGCTCCTGCGACGTTCTTTCTTTTTCCGCTCCTCTCCAACAGCAAAATACCCCTCGGGGAGGTCATCGGTGACACTCTGGAGTAGGCGCATCTCGAGATCACTCCAAATCGCTCCAAATCACCTGAAATTCGACAAAAACAAGAAATCGTGAAAATCATCGCAATATCATCGATATATCGTGAAAATCATGATTTGAGCGATCTAAATGGCATGCAAACATGCGGGAAAAAAAGTGTAAAATAAGGAGTGATCAAAATCCCCCAAGCTTACCTCTTACTCGTCCTTGAGGAAGATAAGTAAAAGGCGAACCCGGTGGATTCGGAAAACGAAAACGGCGAAAAACGAAAAATGAAAAACGAAGGAAAACGAAAAACGAAATAAAAACCAAGAAGAAAGAAAGAAGTGAAGAGGGAAGCTGCTAGATCATTTTCTCAGGACGTGGGTTTTGCTTACTCTTATAGCATGCACCTAATGAAAAACACATGTCAAAGAATTTTATTTCGATATCGTAGTATAATAGTGCAAATAGAAATAGAAAACCCACGAACAACGGTATAATCATGAAAAACGGAATAATCTTAGAATTAACATCGTCTGAATCATTTAAAGCGGTATACAAATCGCAGATCACACACTTTTCAATTGAATGCTTTCTATGAGGAGTATAAGAGTATCACGCAATAGAATAGAAAGAATAGATAAGCATGGATTTCATGAAATGAGTGCTAGGCATAGATTTCTGGACTTCGTAAAGCTAAAAATAATCTTACCGAGTATAGAATATTACTTAGCCTAGGTTGTCGTGCAACGTCAAGTAGTCACTCTCTCACACATCATTGGATTCCCTCCCCCAAGCCTATCTATAAGCGTGGTGGCATAAAAAAATATTTACATCCCCATCTTTATAAAGCTCCAAAAGTAATGAAAATAAATACGAAAAGAGAGAAGAAAGAGAGAACATGAGATGAGATCTTTTATTGAGGTTTTTTCCTCTTTTCTTTTTCTCTTTTTTTTTCCTTTTTTTTCAAATAACACATATACACAATGATCCCAACTCAGAGAGAAGTAAGAACATACAAGAAATTTTTTTTTCTTTTTCTTTCTTTGGTTTTGGGAAATTTGGAGCTAGGAATTAATAGCGGGGAAATGCCATATAATAGAATCGCTAAGGGGAGATTCACCAATGATTTTAAAATAGAGAAATGATGTTCAAGATTTGTGGAGAAAGAAATAAATATATCTCTCGGTTCACTCTATAAGACGTGCACGACAACTTCAGCAGGGTAATCTAATCTACTCAATTTCGATCACAAAAAAGCTAAGCTAATCCAGATTTATCATAGCTAACGTCATTCAATCATCCTGAAGTGAAATGTACAAATCATGCATATAGAAGTGATATAGGAAAAGAAATCGGTACTCCAGATATAAGCATTCAATGCGTGAATCTTGTTGTGTTTTCTGCGATAGCATACATATGAATATTCAGACTCAGCTAATAATAAAATTTCATCCATTTTCATGTGGAAAAAGGTGTGGGTTACTATCTCTAAATGCAAGGCAAATCACAGCATATGATATCAGAAATAAAGTCTAAGAAATGACAAATATAGCATGCATATAGAGTAAGCTAACTCCACGTCATCATCATCACAGAAAAGTCATCTCTAGCATGAGATGAAAAAGAAATAAAGATAAAGGGGAAAATAAAACTATTTACAATGCGGCACACAGAAAAATAAGAAAAATGTGATGCATGGTAAAATAAAAGAAAAAATGATGAAAATAAGTGCAAAAGCGGAAAATGGCGTGAAAAAACTAAAAACAAAGGTGGTAAATCAAAAAGAACGTGAAAACTCACTCCCCCAAGCTAAATGGCACAGTGTCCTCAATGTGCAAAGTGTGGCACACCGAGAGACAAGTAATGGGAGGGGTAAGTGAGGATGCATGCATGAGGAAAAATAAAAGAAAATAATGAAACGAAAAATATGATGCGGACAGGATGCATGCAAATAAAGGAGTGATACAGATATAAAGGTGTGGCACCAAAAACTCTCCCTCTCTCCCAAAAAGGATATATGAAGAGATATATAGAAAATGTGTACCCACAAACAGTGAGGGGAGGGGGTGGGCAAAATGCATCAGGACCCAGCAGAGACGGGCAGCACAACGACAGAAAGAATCGATGGCATCAAGAGTGCCTAAGAAGGTGGGGCTGCGTCGTCTCCGTCCTGAGGCGGAGGAGGTGGTGGTGGTGCAGGCTGCGGAGCGGGTGTGGGTGTGGAAGTGGAAGCAGGCTGAGTGTGGGTAGGAGTGGGGGTGGGGACCTGCTGGGTGGGTGGTGGTACGCGGGGGAGACGCTTCCAGGACCTGGGTAAGGCAGTAGTGAATATGCGGGAGCAGGTCGAAGCGGCCAGCCATCGCAGTGATGGTGGCGGACAGGGTCCGAAGGTCGCCTCTGAGGCCACTCACCGCCCCCTTGAGAGCACGAATGCTCTGAAGTACAGTGTCGGGGGGAGGTGGTGCAGAGGGATGCACCGGTCTGGGCTATGCAGGTCGGGGCTGGCGTACTCTGGTGGCGCAGGTGACTGGCTCAGCAGGCAAGGGAACGAAAGGTTCTGCGTTCGCAAGTGTGGGCCTGGCCTCAGTGCGAGGCCGGGGCACCGGCTGATGAGAAGTGGAGGCAGCAGAAACGAAAGAAGAATACAAAAGTGGCAACGAGGCGGCCAGAGAGGTCGGTGACACAGAAGTGTGGACAGACGCCACGACACTCTCAGAGAATACTGCAGCGGTGGAGACAGAGGTGGAGACTACGGTCTCTACGGCAGTGGCAAAAGAGGGCTCTCCGCACTCAACTATGGTCAGCGGGCGCTCGGGTGGGGCAGAGGAAACGGGCTCGGCAGACAGAGGGCCAGTGGTGGTGGTGGCAGGCGTGGAAGCAGTGGAGGTGGGCTTAGCTAGGGTACTCCCGACACCGACAGCAGTGTGGACAGAGGTGTCGGGAGCAGCAGAAATATCAGGGATAGGCTGAGGGGCCACGTGGTCAACAGGGGCAGCAGGCTCAGCAGGCGCAACAGGGTCTGCGGGGGCAGCGTGAGCCTGCTCGGCCTCCTCGGCCTCGAGTACATATGCGGCTGGGATCAGAACATCCATCGTAGGGAGCCAGTCCACCTGGGCCGGTGCAATCTGAGTCCGAGCCGGGCTCGGAAGAATCATGTAATCGGCACCGTAAGGGCCGTGCATCCAGACCCAGTGTCGCTCACCGTGCGGACGCAGCATCTTCATCCGGGCCATAACGTCAATAGACAGTGAAGTGGGGCCCGGTGCTCGTCGCAGGTCATCAGGGAAGTCCTCGCCGGTCATAAGGTCGAGCAAGGTGATCAGGCCGCCGCAGCATATCGGTGAGCGAGCGCCCACAGATACGATGATGCGGTCCAAAAACCAAGCCGCGACATCAATCACGACGGCGGGGACCAACTCATCGCCCTCCCTAGATAGAGCTCTGGGCCGTGTCATCGCGTAGAGCATATAGAGCTCCGGCGTGGACATCGTACCCGGCTCATATCTTGCCAAAAAGGTCGTCGCCATAAGGCGCTGAGCTATACGGAGGCAGGGATGGACAATGGCCGAGGCCTTGGCCCTACTAGGGTCAAAGGCAGCGTGAAGACCCGTAATCCGGGCCCAGAAGGCGCCGACATCGAAGGAATGTGGGGGGATATGAGTGGGGGCATAACCTCGGTCGGCCCCGGGGACGTCGGGCCACGAGAAGAAAGCTCTCATCATACCGAGAGTGACCTGGCACTCTCGGTCCATGAACCGAAACGAGCATCCCTCATCGGTCCGGGCGATCGAACTAAGAACCTCAAGTGTCAGACGGATAAACGTGTCCGCCGACACCTGGAAGAAATCTCGCCAGCCCACGTTGTCGTACAACGTGAGCATCCCCTCGAGTACCCCCAGGCGTCCTAGGTCTGCAAGGTGTGCGAACCTGGAGGGTACGATCGAGCGCTGGGAGATACGCTCGAAAGCGACGCGGTGTGCGTCGTTCCGGAACGTGATCCCCAGCGGCCCGATAAGTGGAGCCGGAGGTGGTGGCTGTGGAGCGGCAGGGAGTGGCTGTTCGGGCTCTGCAGGCTGTGCGGGGTGTGTGGGGCCTGCAGGCTGTGCTGGGTGGATGGGGTGTGGTGGAGAAGGCGGAGGAGAGTCCTCCACCTCGTAGGAGGGGCCGGCATCATCCGACCGCTTCCACTTGGCGGAAGCTCTCCTCGACCGCGGCCGTGTCCGGGGCGGCATATGGGCCCCGTGCGCTCACCAAAAAGCGTGAAAAGTGCGGCGTGCGTAAAATAAAGGAAAGAATATACCACGACACGCCGCGAGTGCAAAGCTATGGAAACGTGCGAAGACGACGCCTCCACGTAGCCCAAATCAGTCCCTGGAAGCTCCCCTGGGCTCCCCTAAGCTCCCAAAAATAACCTGCGCATGAAATGGAGATATCATCGAGTAATATTCAAAGCGTATAGGGCATTAGGGATATAATGGATAGAAATAGAAATTAATTTGGGTTTGGGGTTCGTTAAGCACATGGATCCTCGAAAAATACACAAAAGAGGAGAAATAGGCTAAAATCGGCGATACCGGAGGTGGCCGGAGGCGTGGCAGCCGGCGGCGACTCGGGCGAGGAACGACGGCGACTCGGCCGGCGAAGGGTGGCCGAGCGGCGGCGGCGGAAGAGCGTTCGGGCGAGTGGGGGAGGGGTTCGGGCGCTGGGAATGCGAATGGTTGGGCCGTTGCGATTTGTTTCGTTTCGAAAAACGAGCCCCCAGCGACCCCTTTTATAGCAAAAGTTACGACTCGGCCGAGTGACTAGGTCGCTCGGCCGAGTAACTCAACGGAAAAATACCTCCCCGCTTACGCTTCAGCCGAGTGGCCTTGCCACCCTCGGCCGAGTGGAGTAAGTCCATTCGGCCGAGTGGCTCAAGCTACTCAACAAGACTCGCCCTAGGAGCGTATCAGTTTTACTCGGCCGAGTGACTATATATACTCGGTCGAGTAGTAGTTATACTGAAATCAGGAAAATAAACAGAGAGTTGGGTACAACAGACTTCCCTCGTTCGTGGGCGGCTCGGCCGGACGAACTTGTGTGCTCGGCCGAGTGACTAGTATGCTCGGCCGAGTGAGCCTTGTTTTCTGCTGTTTGTCTTCGTTTAGGCTCTAAACTCCGGTTTTCTTCCTCTAGTCGATTTCATCTTCCTCCTAAGCATCGAGCGCCTTCCTGGGGCGCTCCTCGTCGCCTTGTGCATTCTCCTAATGATGGGTACCTCGTTCTCCTCTCCTGTCAGGAAAAATAGGACCCGTTATCACAAGATTTTTGGGCGAACGACTCAAAACACTAAAAATTTCTAAAACAAAAATAAAGAAAAGGTAAAAATAAAGCTATAACCGTCGGGTTGCCTCCCGACAAGCGCTCGTTTAAGGTCGTGAGCTCGACCCCCTATGATTTTCAATTAATGCGGGATGTTTGGTGCATATGGGATGCACCCGTCAAACTTTCCGGGGAGAACGCTTGGATTCGGAAGTTGCGGCGGCGTGTTCTCCATCGGTGGTCTCCCGTCTCGAATAGTGTTGGGGGGGGCTCCCCCAAGCTAGCGTTTGCTCCGGTCCTCGGCTTCACCGGTGACGCCGATTTCCGTGCCGGCGGAGTTTTCTTCGGAGACCTTAATTTTGAGAGCTTGCAGAGCTCTCGAATCCTTGCGACATCAGCGTCGCCTTCATCAATTTCAGCGGAGAAGTCGGGGGAATCATTTATCTTCTCATCTTGGCCTAAATCCGGGCCTTCCTCGAAATCTTCCTTGAATAGAGCGCCGATGGAGTGAGGGATCGCCTCCTCAATAACCTCGTCAAGGAGGTCCATGTAGTCAAGCTCCTCATGGTAAGGCATGTGTTTCATTGCCTTAGGAATATGAAGCTCCACCTCGATGTTGCCGACGTTCAATGTTAGGGTACCTTCTCGCACGTCGACAATGACACCGGCGGTGGCGAGGAACGGGCGTCCAAGTATCAATGACGTAACTCCCTCCTCCTTAACGTCCATGATCACGAAATCACATGGCAAACATATGCCCCCCGGGACTTGTAGCAGGATGTCCTCTGTGATCCCTACCGGCCTTGTGATCCGTCCATCGGCTAGTTGTATCCGCATGTCGGTGGGCTTCAATTTCGTCCCGGTGTTTAGCCTTAGGAACATGGAGAGAGGCATGCGGCTTACATTAGCCCCTAAATCTACCAACGCCTTTTGTAGAGGGACACCGCCCAAAGTGCAAGGAATTCGAAAACTCCCCGGGTCTTTGAATTTAGCCGGCTCCTTCTCTCTCTTGGTGAACCAAGAGCCCTCCTCGGCGAGCATAATTTTCTCCTTCCTCTTTCTCCCCGAAATCAAATCCTTTAAAAATTTAGCATATGTGGGGATTTCCACGATGGCGTCGAGGAAAGGAATGTTGAGGCTAACCCCTCTCAGATACTCGAGAAACTTTGCTAGCCTTTTCTCCATCTTTGCCCTAGCAAGCCTCTGGGGGAACGGGACCGGTGGCATAAAGCGCCTCTCTTCAATCAATTGCTCCGCCCTAGATTTCTCCTTTTCGTGCGGTTCTTTCTCCCTCTCAACTTCAACTACCGGCTCGATCGGCTCTACATTCTCCTCCACGGGCTCCTCGGTAGGCATCATGGCGGGGGTGGTATCCTTCCCGCCTCTAGTAGTAACGGCAACCACGGCATTGATGTGGCCGGTGTTGCCCCGTGGGTTTTGCTCGGGTTGAGCCGGCAATTTTTGAGTATTCCGATTGAGCAACGCCAATTGCTCCGATATTTGTACCACAACGGTTGTAAGGGAGTCTTGGCCCGCCTTCAAGGAAGCATTGACCTTCTTTTGCTCGACCATAAACTCCTCCACTCTAGCTTCGAAGTCGGATCGTTGTTGAGCTTGTGGAGGGTTTTGATTTCTCCACCCTTGATTGTATCCGGGCGGCCTATAGGGTGGAACTTGTTGCTTCGGTTGGAAATTTTGTTGTGGAGGCCCCCTCAGCGGATAGTGTTGTTGTTGGGGTGGTTGTTGCGGCGGGTTCAAAGCTCCTTCATTGTTGGCATAAGAGAAACCGGGATGATTTCTTGTGGCCGGATTGGCCCAATATCCTTGGTTCCCCGCGACATATTGTACTTGCTCCAAGGATCCCTCTCCTTTCTCTCCTCCCAAATACATGGCTTGAGATTGGTATTGCCAATCACACATTTGGTTCGTTGGTGCGGAGGTGGAAGGGGTTCCTTGGGGCTCCGTGATAAACTTCTCCAGTCTCTCTACTACCTTGTGGAGAGAATCAAACTTGCTTGTAAGCTCCGCTACGGCCTTCGCCTCATAGATGCTAGTTGGCTTCAAGGAGGACGTAGAGTGTCCTCGCTCGTCGCCCCATTGTTGATTGTTTGAGGCCATCTCCTCAATTAGGGCCGTAGCTTCTTCGGGAGTCTTTGATAAGATAGCACCATTCGCCGTGGCATCAATAATTTGCTTGGTCCACGGTTGGAGACCATTGTAGAAGCTATGAACTAGCTCCCAATCTTCAATGCTATGGTGCGGGCATTGATGCTGCAGATCTTTGAAACGCTCCCAAGCCTCATAGAGCGTCTCTTGGGGTCCTTGCTTGAAGGACATAAGAGCACTCCGAATCTTTACCGTCTTGGATGGCGGATAGAACTTGTCAATGAATGCACTCGCCAACTCGTCCCAAGTGGTAAAGACTCCCTCAACTTGCGTCCTCAACCAATAAAGCGCCTTGTCCTTTAGTGTGAAGGGGAAGAGACGCAGTCTGATGGCATCGATGGAGACCCCCGTCATCTGAAATGTGGCGCACTTCGACAAAAATAGCTGGATGTGGTAGTGGGGATTTTCATGGGCATTCCCATGAAATGGATCCTGCTGCATCAGAACCACTAGTCCAGTCTTCAGCTCAAAGTTCTTGTCAGCCGCCAACTCCGGCATGGCAATGGATGAGGTCGTAGAAGAGGTCTTAGGCCGGAGCTTATCGCGAATAGAAATGATCCTCACCATTCTTTGTATATTATGCTAGTATGTACACCTTGCCTATTGCACGTGCACGCTCCCACATGCTCATAATTATAATTGTTGCTTCCATTACTACAGTAGATGTTTATGCCATGTCATACACTTTGCATGCTCACGTGCACCTTTTCACATTTCATGTAAGGGTTAGTGGGGTATGATATTCCTACTGGGTCACGCTCTGACGTGCCCCACAGTTGACTTTTCAGGTTCAGATGTTGGAGTTGGTTGGTGGCTATGAGGTGGAGCAGTGGAGTTCTGTGGATGAGTTAGGTTGGGATGGCGAGGGGAGAGGAGAGAGTGTTGTACTTTTAGGGTTTTGTTTGGGTAGTGACGAGTTGTTCATGATGGATGTATGTACAGATGGACGATGCATGGAAATCAGACTTTTCTTGGGTTTATTTGTTGTACAGTTTCCTCAGTGTTTCTTTGTGTTATGTTTTGGGGTTGTTTGGTTGTGCTTTGGGAATATTACAATTACTATCCCAGCAGTGCGCAGTGGACCTGCTAGAGTTTTTTGTATTTTTCCTTCGTAACACTCGTTGCCTTAGGAATACCTGGGACGGATTCGTACTTCCCGGGTATCCTGGGGAGCGGGGCGTTACACCTACCATCAGGCTTGGCAGAGGTTCACTAATTTGGTGCTTGCGTGTACATACCAGAGCTTTCACAAGGATCATCTTCTGCAGATCTTCTACACAGGATTATCGCCACCTGGGCGGGATTTTGTGCAGATGAGTTGCGGTGGGGAGTTCTTTGATTATTCGACCAAGGATTCATGGTTGTACCTGAGGGACCTTGCAGAGTGGGAGCGGACTGCGCCATCTGGAGAGCTGTCACTTGGATATGACGATGATGGCCAGTCCTTGGTTCCATTTCTGGATGCATAGCAGCAGGTCCAGTGTCAGTTTGAGGAGCCACCTTTGGGCTCTTTTTCTTGCGACCCCATGGGATACAGAGCAGAGCAGTAGGATGGGTTGCATGAGAGACAGGTAGAGGATATTGACAGATATTATTTTGAGGAGTCGGAGGAGACGGATGATGGAGTGCGTGTCGACCACGACGGTGACATGATGCATTTTCACTTTGAGGTTGAGGATGAAGCGGATGTGCATGATGGTCGAGAGCAGATTGAGGACACTATGGGGACTGAGCCACAATCCACTTCAGAGTTAGCTTCACAGGTTGAGGCGATTGAGTACTTTGGGAGGACGACTAAGATGAACTATTTTCGGGATGACAAGGATGATACGTGCTTGGATTTGCCTGAGACGAGTCTACCTCCAGCCGTATCACAGATGTCACTTCCCTCGCCTCAGGATGTGCACTTGCCAGTCATCGAGGAGGTTTATCAGGACTAGTTACCAGTTGTGGGGATTGCCACAGAGATTGTTGATGTTGATGTCGAGGAAGAGGATAGTGACGGGGATTGCAAGATGGTATATATTGAGCCCGAGCTCCCTCTTACTCCAGTTTTCTCTCTGCAGCCACTTCCACCTCCTCCTAAGGCAGCGTATCATGCCACACCTAGCACCACATTTCAGGGAAGTTTCCACCATAGCATGTCTTGCATTTCTGAATCCCAATTTGCACTTCCGCATATTTTTGATTCAGATTGTCGTCGTTTACACTTAAATTCTTTTTCTGACGACCCATTTTGGAATGCTTTTATTGCAGGGCATGAGGACATGACTTGGATTGATGCAGCTCGTCTCCCACATGACATATATTATCCCAAGGGGACGCTGGGAGTTGCATTGCTAGAATCCAAGGAGGCCGGTGGAGGCCTAGCTCCAAATACGCTCGCGGAGGAGCGTAAGGATATGATCGAGCAGTTGCCATCGCCGTTATACATTTTGGATCCGCCTTTTGCTAAGGTGTATTCTTTCCTTTAAGTAGTGTAAATAAATAAAAAGTTAGTTAGTTTGCTTTTGCATGTTTGCTTTCGTATTTTTTTTCTTTTCTAGGATTTTTTGTGAGATCTAATACTCTCCCAACATTAATGACAATGCTTATTTTAAGTTGGGGGAGAGTGTTAGATTCTTTAGGATTGTTAGGATTTTGGCCTAAAATTTTTTTTGAGATCCCTCCATCTTGCTCTCATCCATGATCTTTATTGCATATCTTATTTGGCCTCTCGTTCCTTTGCCACTAGCTCTTTGTTTAGTCCCTACATGCTTTATTGCCATGCAATTTTTCGGATTATCATTTTGGTATAAATTTCATGGATATTTGATTGGCGTGTTTTCATTTCTTTTCCAATTTGAAGTCAAATGCTAATATGCCATGTATGAGACTATTTTATATATTGTGATACCATTTTTGAGACATTTTGGGAAACGTTTGGTGTAAGTGGTCGCATGAATTGGGATGAATGGTGTAGTTTTTGGTTGGATTGGATTTGGCCAATTGTGTATGTTTTGGTTTCCTACTAACGAGCGGGTGGATGAGTTGATAATTCATAGTGGGAATGAAAAAGAGAGAGTTAATATAAGTGAATGTTTTTTTCTAATCAAATTGAGTAGCCGGTGCCCCACGAAACATTGGGGAGGACGCCAAAGATGAGATTTAGGGGATCATTCCATTCCTTTGCCTATATAGCGTTATCGCATGTAGGTAAAGGGTGACCGTGTTTGTATTTCATAGCGTTATCGCGTGAATGCAAAACATAAACTTCAAAAAAAAAAAATACAAAAAAGAAGAAACAAAGAAAAGAAAAAGAAAAAAATGAATGAATATATGAAAGAATAAGCAACAAGAATGATGAAATCTCATCTCCCACAACTTAGAGGAATTTCTTTTGATTTGGCCATTTTCTTGAAAATTTGAAACTTTAACATCGTGATATTTCCCAATACATGTGATCGATACGGTGCTTATTTCCTTACTTTTCCTTGAATTGGATTGAGGGGAGTTTCATTTGTTATTTATTCTCATACATTGGGTATATTGGCTTTGAAATCAAGTGGAAATACAATTTTGTGTATGCCATGATGATATCGTGAGTTGGTGCATGTTTTTCAATTTAATCCGCATTTATCGCAAATTTTGCTAGGGACTAGCAAAAAGCTAGTTGGCGGTGTGATTCGGGATATAAATTACATATTTCCCCCCCATTTCTGGGCATTTTATATGTATTTCATGTTATTTTGGCTTTAATACAAGCGTTTTTGTGATATCGTGATTTATTTAAGCCTATTCCTATTTTATACATAAAATGTGGTTTTTGTGAACTAATATTTGCTCTCATTATTTTTCAGGTACTCCTGGAATTTTTTTGGATTTTCTGGAATTTTTCCAGAATTTTTGGGAATTTCTAGCTATTTTCCGGGATTTATTTGAAGCAAGGAGAGCATTAGAAGAGATTATGGAATTTCGTGTATATATATATATATATATATATATATATATATATATATATATATATATATATATATATATATATATATATATATATATATATATATATATATATATATATATATATATATATATATATATATATATATATATATATATATATATATATATATATATATATATAAGCCCAATTGTGCGGGCTGGCCCGCTTGCGAAGCCGCTGGGTGATTTAAATAAAAAAAAGTTTTTTAAAAAAAGCCCTGCGGGCCGGCCCTCATGGCCGGGCCCGCCCGATGATTTTGCCGGGGGGGCGCTTCGAAATTTCGAAGCGGGAGCGGCCCGCTTCGAAATTTCGAAGCGGGCTCCGCTCCGCGATCAGGCCCAGCACGCGCGCGATTTTTAAGGTCGAGTCTGGGCGCGTTTTTGCGGGTCGGATCCGACTGTGATCCGACCCGCAAGCCCAATACTTGGTTATTTTCACCTGGTGCGAGATTGGGAAGGGGATTTCAGACAGCTTGCTTTTTTTTGGTTTTTTCTAGGGCTTGGAGGGGAGTCTTAATCCCCAAGGGCTAGGGAGGAGCTTGGAGGCCATTGGAGGGTGGAGAAACTTGGTGGAGGAGCAAATTGGAAGAGGCTAGGGATCATTTGGTGAAAGCTTGGGTGAAATTTTTCCTCTTCCTCTTTGTATTTTGATATCTCCCTATTGTAATGAATTTGGGTTAATGTGTGAATGAGAATTCCATCCCTTGTTTCATGATGATAGAGTAATATTGAAGTGTTTGGGTTGTGATTCATTGGGTTGGATGTTAATTTTTGCCCTAATTGCCTCTTGCCTATTTTCATGCTAATGTTGGGTTATTATTAAGGCACAACTTTAATTGGTTAAGTCCCGAGAGGGCACAATTTAAGATGGATCCATGCTCCCTATTTGATTAGTGTCATGATAATATATCCATCCCTATTGCTAATTGCGATGTCAGTTAATGTTGAATTTTCCGATTGGGCTTCCTTAGCCGGATGACCAATTGAGTTATATGCGGTAATTAGAGCTTAATTAACGCCAATCTTAATGAACCCGCAATCCATTCTCCTTGCCTTGCTATCGTAACTCCTACTTTGGTTCTCTAACCCTACCCACTTAGGATAGATTTTTAGTTTCACCACACGTTTTTCCATACTCATCCACTGTCAATTGAGGTAGTTGTTTCACGCTTTATTTTTCTTTATCCATCAAAATTTGTGAACGTAGAACGACTTGTCCCAGTGATCCGACCCGGTACTCACCGGTTATTTTTATTGCATTGACACTCCTACGCTTGTGAGTGGAAGGCGTGCTTTTGCACGTATTCCGCAGTCAAACCAGATACCCACTAACGGGTTGGGCCACCAAAATCCCGTTTATAACACTTCCCCTTATCCATCTATTGTTGTAAGCCGTGATGAACGCTTCAGGGTTTGCAGAGCTTATCTGATCATGGGTCTATGGATACTTCTGGATCCCACGTTTAAGAGTACTTGCCTCGTTAAAATCTTTGCCAAGGAAAACCCAGTGGGAAAAACCAGAGGCTAAGGGAAAAGAGTACAAGTCTCTGTAACTTCCCCTGATCGATGGATAACATCAGGGGTGGATACTCCTGGATCCAGAGTTGATGTGGCTGCCTCGTTAAAACCTTTGGCTATGGAAAACCCAGTAGGAAAAACCAATAGTTAAGGAAAAAGAGTACATCACTACATTAACTCCCCCTGAAAAGTACAAGCTTCAGGCTTGTAAATCTCTCAACTGTCGCATCCCAATTCATAGTACAAGTTTTCTAAAGGTACTGCGAGGTAAAGCTTTAGTGAATATATCTGCCAGGTTGTTGCAAGACTGGATCTGCTGGATGTCGATCTGGTTGTCTACTTGCTGTTCATGCGTCCAGAAGAGCTTGGGGGAAATGTGCTTCGTCCTGTCACCTTTGATGTAGCCACCTCGCAGTTGAACGATGCAGGCAGCATTGTCTTCAAACATGGTGGTTGGTCCAAGATCTCCCGTCTTCAGGCCGGTGGTCTTGAGGATATAGTGGATGACTGATCGAAGCCAAAAGCATTCTCTGCTAGCTTCGTGAATCGCAATGAGCTCGGAATGATTGGATGAGGTCGCTGTCGATGTCTGCTTCACGGATCTCCATGAGATGGCCGTCCCACCGTACGTGAACAAAAAACCGGTCTGGGACTTTGCGGTGTGTGGGTCAGACCTGTATCCTGCATCTGCATAACCGACTAAGTCGGAGGATACACCTTTCTTGAAGTATAGTCCCATGTCCACAGACCCTTGGAGGTAGAGTAGAAGTTGCTTCACTCCGTTCGAGTGGCGCTTTGAGGGCGCTGAACTGTATCTGGCTTAGTAGGTTAACCGCGAACGCTATATCGAGACGCGTGCAGTTTGCCAGGTATATGAGTGCTCCAATTGCACTTAGGTAGGGTACTTCAGGACCCAGTGTTTCATCCCCATCTTCCAGCGGTTGGAAGGGGTCTGTATCAACATCCAATGATCTGACGACCATTGGTGTGCTAAGCGGATGACATTTGTCCATAAGAAAGTTTTTCAGCACTTTCTCTGTGTATGTCGATTGGTGTAACAGGATTTCTCCGCTTAAGTGTTCAATTTGTAAGCCTAGGCAGAACTTTGTTTTGCCAAGGTCTTTCATCTCAAAAGTCTGTGTGAGACTTTTGGATATCTCACATATCTCTTCAAGAGATCCGATGATGTTCAGGTCGTCTACGTAGACGGCAATAATTACGAATCATGTTCCCTTTTCTCTTACGAAGATGCAAGGGCAGACTTCGTTTGTTGTGAATCCTTGTTGCACTGGGAATTCACTGAGTCTGTTATACCACATTCTACCTGACTGTTTTAGACCATACAGTGATCTTTGGAGTTTGACAGAATAGACGTCCCGAGGTCTTTCTGTCATTTTTGTCGGTAGTTTATATCCGTCTGGGATTTTCATATAGATGTCCTTATCTATATTTCCATATAGGTATGCGGTCACAACGTCCATGAGCTGCATATCCAGGCCTTCCTTTGTAGATATGCCAATGATGAAACGGAAGGTGATCGCATCCATAACCGGGGAATAGTTATCGTCGTAGTCTATTCCTGGCCGTTGGGAAAAGGCTTGTGCAACAAGGCGCGCTTTGTAGCGCACGATCTCATTATTCTCGTTTCTTTTTCTCACGAATACCCATTTATATCCCACAGGTTTAACACCATTTGGTGTGAGGACTACAGGTCCAAAAACTTTGCGCTTCGAGAGTGAGTCCAGCTCTACTCCTATTGCCTCGTTCCACTTTGGCCAATCCTCTCGTTGTTTACATTCTGCTAGAGAGCGTGGACCGGTCTCATCGTCGTATTCAGTGACGTGAGTGGCAATAATGAGCGCGAAGTTATCATCGATGATTGTGGTTTTTCTGTCCAGTACCTCCCCAGTACGTACATAATTTAATGATATTTCTCCTACATTTTCCTCTTCAGGGGTTGGTAGGAGGGGAGAGGTAGCTGGGCTAAGCTCAGCATCCTGTGGTGGTATCGTTATTATTGCTCCATGATTTTTCCTCTTTCGAGAGTTCTTACCTTTGGAGCCTGGAGGTCGTCCTCTCTTTTGTTAAGGTACGGCCGCTTCTGCTGCAGGTGGATTGCATCCATCTTTGTGTATGTCAATCCTAGCTGGCGTATTTGCAGCAGGGACGTGTGATCTGACAATCTTCTGGTTGTCAGTGAATTTGTCCGGTAAAATGTGAACTGTGTTTTGATTTTGAAGGATCTTTAGGATCTCATCTTCACATTGGTTTGTACGCGGATCAAAATGGGATAAAGTTTTTGTGTCCCATGATATGGTCTTTGAAGCTTCTGGCTTCTGTGTGTTAACGTCTAGGGGTGGATTTTGAAGCCACATACTCCCCGGTCATGGACGCGATCACCTTCCGATTTCTCATTGGCTTGACAGTTCAAGAGGGTTAAGATATGTAGCTTATGGACGCCGTGACTGCATACATATATGGCAATTTAGACCGAGACGTATATATGAGATTGCCTGACGGTTATTCTTTGCCCACATCACTAAAAGAGAGACAACGTGACATCTACTCAGTGAAACTGCAAAGATCATTATATGGTCTAAAACAATCTGGAAGGATGTGGTATAACAGACTGAGCGACTTCCTTGCAAAACAAGGATTTACAAATGACCCAGTCTGTCCTTGCATCTTTATAAGAGTAAAGGCAACATGAGTTGTCATTATAGCCGTCTATGTGGACGACTAGAATCTCATCAGATCTCCTGAATAGATCGCCGAGATTTCTAGAAGCTTGACAGAAACTTTTGAGATGAAAGACCTCGGAAAGTCAAAATTCTGTTTAGGCCTTCAAATAGAGCATCTTAACGATGGGATCCTGTTACATCAAGTAATTTACACATCGAACTTGTTGAAAAAGTTCCAAATGGATAAGTGCCACCCCCTCAGTACCCCAATGGTCGTCAGATCATTGGATGTGCATATAGACCCCTTCCGGTCGCTGGAAGAGGGGGATGAAGTACTAGGCCCCGAAGTGCCTTATCTAAGTGCTATCGGCGCACTCCTTCACTGGCTGACTGCACTCGCCCTGACATAGCATTTACAATCAACCTACTAGCCAGATATAGTGTTGCACCTACACAGCGGCACTGGGCTGGAGTTAAGCATCTTCTGCGCTACCTCCAAGGGTCCATAGACTTAGGTCTATTCTACAGGAAAGGGGCAACAACAGGTTTAGTTGGTTATGCTGATGCAGGTTACAGGTTCGATCCTCATACGGAGAAGTCTCAGACCAGATACATGTTTACCGATGGCGGCACTGCCATATCCTGGAGATCTGTGAAGCAGACCATGACGACCGCCTCATCCACTCACTCGGAACTTCTTGCGATCCATGAAGCAAGCAAAGAGAGCTTCTGGCTACGTTCCGTGATCTAGCACATTCTCACCTCAACCGGCCTGATGAGCGGCGTTCTTGTGCCTACACCACTCCATGAAGACAATGCAGCATGTATAGCCCAGCTACAGGACGGCTACATCAAGGGCGACAAGACGAAGCATATCTCCCCCAAGTCCTTCTGGACGCATGACATTCAGAAGCAAAACAGATTGAGATACAGAAGATCCAATCATGTAACAACTTGGCAGATTTGTTTACCAAATCCTAGCCTACTAGTATCTTTGAGAGCCTTGTATATGGGATTGTGATGAGGAGAGTGAGAAAATGTAAACTGGGTCAGGATGATAGGACTATGGATACATAGAAACATAGGAGACTGATGTATAGATTCATAGGAAATCTGCAAGCCTGCAGCTTGGTCAGAAGAGGGGGGAGTCGACTGCAGAGTTGTACTCTTTTCCCTTGACTATTGGTTTTTTCCTACAGGGTTTTCAGTAGTCATGGTTTTGACGAGGCAACCTCGTTGACTCTGAATCCTGAAGTATCCACCCCTAGACACATCCCTAAAACAGGGGAAGTTATGGATAAACCGTTCTTTATTTAACAAGGCATTTATCCTAACTCAGATCCTGAAGAATCCACCTCTTATTCAATGTTGGTTGGATAAGGGGAAGTGTTATGAATAGGCCCATAAGGTCCATTGGGTATCCGGTCCATCATTGAAAGCTATAAATATGAAGGTAGGAGGCTCTTAACCACTTACACCGATTACTCTACTTTTCCCTTCACAACAAAAATAAAATGAGCTGGTCTAGCATTAATATTTTTGTCATATAAATTATATAACTAACGAAAATATGTCTAACTAGAAAATATGACTAAAAAAATAAAAATGTAGGATGAGGACTGGTCCACCACAATTTAGGGGAGAGCACAGTCTCAAACCGGCGGTTTGGGACCTAAACCGAACCAGACTGTATAAGTAGCGGTTTCTCACAGGACAGACCAAATCAGACCGCCAGACCGACGGTTTTCGAGCCGACGAAACCCGCTTGGAGCGGGTTGGTTCGGTTTGGAACCGCGGTTCAGACATATGATGACGGAAGATCCCTCGTAAACCCAATTTTGCTAAATATAGACTTTGTCATTAAAATAATTTCATGACACACGTGATGTTTTTCTGATATGGCAAGCTGATAGCAAATTTTACAAATGGATGTCAGCATAAGACATTTTAGGACATATATTCTTCTTTCATCTTTCCTCCCCTCCATCTTGGGGGACACCATGGCGATCGTCCCCAGATTAGGTGCATGTCAACGGAATCTTGCAAATGCAACAATCATCGACATACAATGACTAGACCTTTTACACTATTTTTCATGATATAAAATATAAATTAAAATACAAGATGATGTCGATGACGGCGATGATATAAAACACACAAGTTAAACCACTTCTGTTGATACAATTGGTAGGCCAGAGGCTGTCATAATGCCCAACTCCTGCTCATATTAAAGGACTATGTTTACAACTTGGAACACAAAATTCATTGCGCATTTGTAGAATATACCTGAGAAATGATTACATGACCACGAAGAAAAAAGATTACTTGCTAAAACATCACGTGTGTATCAGAAAAATAATTGCTCGCAATATATTTATTAATTTACAACTGACAGTCTGAAATCTGAAGAGTGAAGACTGGATATTGAAGAAGGCAGATAGCCAAATAGGACCGGCGCGGCGCCACTGAGCCTAAAGGCCTTAGGCTAGGGTTCCTAGGGACTCGGGTTAAAATCCCAACAGTTTTTGAGCACAATATATAATATACGTTAGGAGTCGGTTCGGTTCGGTTTAAGCGGTTTCGACGTGGTGAAACCAAACCAGAGCATATAAGTGGCGGTTTCCAACGATTGAGACCAAACCAGACCGATGGAGAGCGGTTCGGTTCGGTTTTTGGCCCGGTCTGGTTCGGTCCGGTTCGATTCGGACGGTTTGAACAAACCGTGGTCACCCATACACCACATCACTAATTTAAATGGTTGGCTTTTATGAATTGGGCCGGAGTTATAGCCAATCTGAATCCAATTGCCGATCCACTAATTAACCTCGTGGTTGTTCAGCTTCAGGGTACTGCAGATGCGATAAAAAGGGCAGAGGGTTTGTGCAAGAAAAACGAAAACAAAGAAAAGAGAGATGCGAGTAACTATGCAATCGAAGCATTTCTCTTTGAGATTTAGTGCTCTCAGATGGCCAGGCGATCACCGTCGCTGTTGTTCGGTAAAAAAAAAATATTCAATCAACACACACACTCTCTCTCTGTATCTCTATCTATCTATCTATTTTCACCAACCCTAACCCTAACCCTAACTCTAAGCCGAATCCTAGCTTGATATGGCGAGGTAGCAAATCGCTGCAGCCACTTGTTAGGGATGGGATGTTGATCGATGAATGGAAGGCTTAATTTTGTTAAGCCACCTTGAACTTTCTACATTCGCGGGAAAAAAAAGCCATTATGTTACCGATGGATTTAGGGATAATGGCATAATCTTTGACGGTGGCGATGATGATTTGCCCTACTGGCTGCTGCTGCTGCTCATTCTCTTTTCATTTTAACCTGAACGAAACCCCAGTTTCAAATCTCTGTTGCCAGACTAGGCCTTATGAGTTTTAATGTGATGGCGAGGCAACTTTGGAGGTCTGCAGCTCTCTGCAGGCAACCGTTGCAGCCCATGTCATGACTCAAAGTGGTCTGCTTTTATATAGTGCATTTTTGGGTTCATCCTCTCAAAAACTGAAGTGTACTACTTCACTTTGCCTGCCTGAGTTTTTACCATTCCCAATGTATTTGGGTAAATTGCACAATGATATCCTATTGTTTCATTGATTTATCAATTTAGTGTCTTGAGCCCTTGCTTGGCAGCATGGGTGAAGCATGAGCTATCCTCCCCCGGATCCCCCCGTGTGTCCGATGTGTGACTATTTTGAAATCCCAACATGCACACCCATTTTACTGCATATGTGGGTGAGAAAAGGACAATCCTGAGCCTTAGGGCCTGTTCTTTTGTAGGAAAGTATAATTGGGGAAAGTTGAGAAGTGTGGATTCTGATCACCGGCGCTGTTGTTCGGTTAAAAAATAATAATCCTTCAATCCAAACACACTCTCTCAGTACCGCTATCTATCTCTCTATTTGCACCAATCCTAATCTTAACCCTAACCCTAACCCTAAGCCTATTCCTAGCTTGATATGGCGAGGTAGCAAATCGCTGCAGCCACTTGTTAGGGATGGGATGTGGATTGATGAAGGGAAGGTTTAGTTTTGTTAAACCACCTTGATCTTTCTACATTCGAGAGAAAAAAAACACTTACATTACTGCGGGATTTAGGTGGCGATGATGATTTGCCCTGAATTACTGGCTGCTGCTGCTGCTGCTGCTGCTGCTCTGTTAATTTTAACCTGAACGGAACCCCAGTTTCAAATCTGTGTTGCCAGACTAGGCCATATGAATTTTAATGTGATGGCGAGGCAACTTTGGAGGTCTGCAGCTCTCTGCAGGCAACCGTTGCAGCCCATGTCACGACTCAAAGTTGTCTGCCTTTATATGGTGCATTTTTTGGGTTCATCCTCTCAAAACTAAAGTGTAATACTTCACTTTGCCTGCCTGAGTTTTTACCATTCCCAATGTATTTGGGTAAATTGCACAAAGATATCCTCTGGTTTCATTGCTTTACCAATTTAGTATATTGAGCACTTGCTTGGCAGCATGCGTGCGCACACCCATTTTACTGAATATGTGGGTGAGAAAAGGGCAATTCTGAGCCTTCTTATGGAGTCCAGTTCTGCGCATATACATACACACATACACATACATGTGCATGCAGGCGTCCCTGTTTCTCATTCTTCCTCTCTGGAAACCCTAACTGGTATGGCAAGCTAGCAAACAGCTGCAACCAGTGATTGCGAAATTAACGATTTCATAAACTTGATCAGCTCGTTACAAAAACTTCTATTGTTATGACACCATTGAATTTGTCACAAATCGAATTGAAGGTCAAATAGCATTGTATTCACTTGATTTATGGTATGTTAATCATCCATGATGTAGAACACGGCCAAAAAAATTTTGAAATAAAAATAAAAATAAATATTGTATAAGTGCATCAGCGTGGGAAAAAACTCCCACATGACGGCACATATACATTATTCTCTCTCTCTCTCTGCATATGTGTGTGTGTGTGTGTGTGTGTGTACCCTAATCCTAAATGATGTGGCAAGGCAGCATGGTGCTGCCATGCTGCAGCCACTCAATATGAATGTGAATCAATGGAGATAGTGGTTACTTGCAGAAATGCCTCAAGTTTCCACACATTTGCACAAAACTATCCTATTGTTACCAACATGCTAAGTGTCAACGGGGTTCATCCCCCATCCTCTTATTTTTTAATAGGATAATCTATTGTTTGTACATGAAGCTTTGGTGTAACATTTTTGATGAAAATGAATCCGGCTTCTCATCGAGTTCAGATACTGCACATGTTAAGGTATCTACAAATGGCTAACTAGTCCAACTTTCAGACTATTCTTTCTGAAGTAACGAAAAATAACCGTATTTGTTAAAATATGTATGCAGAATTAGACCCAGGTCATTCTATTTGTATATATTTACACCCCTACTTATGAGTACTATGAGGTGACAATGATTTTCACATGAATTACTTGAGTAAGGGGTTTTAATGTTTATTTTATCATCATCATCATCATCTTTTTCTTCTTATTTATGTTTGCTTACATGTGAGATTTTAGAAAATGAAATAAAGTCCGATGTTCAATTGGTAGTCGTTTCTTTCATCAATAAGGCTTTGTAGTTCAAAATTCTCAATTCAGTTCTAACTCAATAATATGACTTTTTGTGCCTTGGTTAGATTGACTATCATGAGTATAAAGAAGGCGATGATGATTTGCCCTAATTACCTGCTTAAAAGTTTTTGGTAATTGCTGCCACTAGTACCATTCTTCTTCTTCTTCTTCTTCTTCTTCTTCTTCTTCTTTCCGAGATCTAATGTGATGGCAAGGCAACTTTGGCAGACAGCAACTCTCTGCTGGTAACCGTTGCAGCCATTTGCTAGGATGCAAAGTTGGTGCCTTTTATGGCTATATAATTTTTTCCTCTGCTGGCAGACATCAACTCTCTGTTGTTGACAAATGCCGCCTTAATGCTATCTTTCCTCTGCCACACAAAAACCCTGGAGTATGTTTTTGGCAGCACCATACCACATCATTGTATTGATGTTGATGAGGAAAGGGCAAGTCTGAGCCTTCTTTTGGAGCCCATTTGTGCATGTAGTTTGAAATTTATGTTTCATACCTATATGTATATATATTTTGTTTTAAAAAGAAGGCTGCTTTCCGTTGACAATCAATACTCTTATATTTGATGAAAAGGATTCTGATTTACATTGAATTCAGATTAGGGGTGTAAAATGCACGGATTCAGATCGCCCCCGGTGCATGATCCCTTTTGACCATCAATACTCTTATGGTTGATGAAAATGATTTTGGATGCGGATAGGATTCATTTAACATTAATATCAGTCATCAGGATCTGAATCTGGTAAGAAAAGGGGATTGGCTTGGACTTTTTGTTCAAATGTTGTTTAAGTTGGATTTGGATCATATATATAATTAAGTACCAATCTAATTAATTTTTGTAGTGGTAGTATAATTTGATTACATAATAATTGTTGAAATTTGTATTTTATGTCGATATCTTTTTATATCTATACATAGCAATCTTAATCGTTTTTACCTAAACATAATTAAGAATACATCTACCCTTTGCTATATAAATATTTTTGGGTTTTATCGAGTATTGGATTTGGAAATGGCCATATCTGCATTTGACCTACTAAGATTTTTACGTATGATTTTGATATCCAAATATATATGGTAATGGTTCGATCAGATTTCCAAGTTTTTGGGTACCATGTTCAACCTTAATTCAATTACTTCACATGTGTTGGTTGCAGGTAAGATCCTGGAAAAGGAAAATAAGTCCGACCTTGAGTTTTAGTCCTGTTAACATTAAGAAAATAAATATCGATATTTTGACACATTCATGCAGAACTTGATCCGGTCGAATCATTGCATATGTTTACAGCCTTCTCAATGAGTGCAATGAGGTGATAATGATTTTCCTTTAACTACATGAATAAGGGATTGCTTTCTTTTTGTTCTTCTTGTTCTTCATTTGAATTATCTTATGTTGGTAAGGCAACTTCAGGAGTCAACATGTCTCTGCAGGATGCATTTTCTAGCCTACAAAGTTGGTGTCTTTTACGGATCTCTAATTCTTTGAACTGGAACGGGTGTGGCTCATGGAGCTTTTCAGCATATAGAATAAATTGCACGAGGACACCCGGAGGTTCCTTGTTTGTTCAACTAAAAGCCTTGAATGTTGTTTCTCAGACAATAGCCCTGAAGCATGTATTTGGTAGTTCTATGGTACATTGAAATAGATGTGGAAGTGGAAAGGGCAAGCCAGAGCCTTTTTGCAACCTAGTTTCATTTTAAAGCAATTAAGTTCCTGTTTTGCTAAGGGCGTGTTCTTTTCTTGGATTGTAGGGGCGGAATCTGAGCTTGGGCACTATTCACCCACTATTCACTGTTGGGTGGATTCCTAGCTTACTTCCTCATTGTGTGTTCTTTTGTGTTTTTTGTGTTTTGGGAAAATAGGCTGACGTGGCAGGGGAAATTGGGATTTCTTGGGGGTTTTGAAGTTGGGATGAAAAGCTAGGATTACACAAGAATCCTAGAGGTGGTGGGACCCTCAAGGTGTGTTGTCCCCTCAGGTGAGATTATTGAGGTTACCACAAAATCCAATCAAATGTCAAAAAATAACTCAACTAATTTAGGGCGGAATAACCTTACCTAGGATCACCACACCCCAAAATCCAACTTTCCACCTCCAACTTTCTTCATCCAAAAGAACACACTACACGGAGTGGGACCCACCTCAAATTTCCAACTCCATAATCCAACCACACTTTCCAACAAAAGAACACACTACACCAAATTTCTCTCTCATCAGATTTCACACTTCTCAATTTTTCCAATTTATACTTTCATACAAAAGAACAGACCCTAACACAAATTGTTTGAATGTGAACATGATAGCTGGAGATGGGACAACCAAAAGTGTGTTTGGTAATGAGTATCATGTCATGTGAGAAAAGTCTCGTATGGCATTCGAGAAGTCCACTAATCACATCTCTTTTCAGATGATTGGCGCCGATCATTTTGATTTTCATATTCTAAATCTAAAACCTAATGTACCAAAGATTTAGTGAACCTCACACTTTCTCTCTCGAAACAATGACCCTAACCCGAACCGTAATTGGTATGGCGGGTAGCAAACTGATGCAACCACTAGTTGGGGGATGGAAATTGATGAAAGGAAGGTTTAACTTCAGAAAAATGCCATAGAGTTTCTAACTTTGTCACAGTATATACTCTAGAGTTAATGAGAGGTTAATGGCATGCAACAAATTTTGTGTGTGAATTATACGCACATCAAGAGGAGTTACAAACATATTTGTGTTTATTTCATGGGTTCGCAAACTAAGCGACCAGTTCATGAATTATTTAATAAAATCCGGGATCGATTTTTGCGAAATATAAAATTTACAAATGTGGTTGTCGAGCTTCGATCCTTGGACCAACACCATTTGACCACTAACTTGTGATTTATTCGAAAAAATAATTTAAATAACTATGTGTTGCTATTATTATTACTATAGGTTGAGCCAAACCATTGCCAAATATTTACAGACTTTTCTGGTGAACTTTTAAACCTCCCCGAATTATTCACGAACACTGAACTTTTGACTATGGTTGGAATTTATACCCAGCCCTTTATGTTGAGAGAGGATGATCTCAGACCTTGTCCCTCCACAGGTGAAATGATCAAGTTGAGGTACTGTGCATTTTTTGTTGTATGTAAGTTTTTGGAAAATGAAATAAAGTCTGACATTTAATTTGTAGTTATTTCCTTCATCAATCATTAATGCTTTGTAGGTCAAAATTCTGAATCCAAATCTTACTTAAGAGTATGGCTTCTTGTGGTTGGGGCTGAATTGACTATATGAGTAAAATGAACAGAAAAAACAAAAAGTTTCGCATGAAATGGTTTATTGCTCGTGAGACATTACTCATAAAGATCCGGCATTGTCTAAAAATTACTATTTTTAGTGTCGGGGTATCAACTAATGTTTTAGCCTAATCTAAGAGTATTTGCTGGTAATGTATGTGTGTATCTTGATCTCATTTGATGTGAATACAGCACAATCAATTCTTATATATGTACATAGATAACTTTTAAATATTTGAAAAGTGCGAGGAAATATGGAATTTCTGTCAATTCAACTCTATTGTATATTTATCTTTCTTACACCTGCACACTGGGAGCTGTTTGATTATGATAGATGCTATTTTATATATTTACGTATTCGTGATATTTTAAGTGTTTATTATTGATCATATTTATAATGCTATTTTTATGTGCCTATCTTAATTGTTACATGTACTTTTGATGAAAACAAAAAGGGAAGAAATGTTAAGATTTTTGGATTTGGGGAAGTTTAATGTATGCATTTGTTTATGAGAGCACGTCGATCAGGTGAGTTTCTTGTATTTATTATTCCACTGATATATTTCATGTGTTTCATTGTTTAAATCTTAACTTTTAGTTTGTTATCGTCAAAAGGGGTAGATTATCGTTACTTGTTTGATGATTAACAAACTCCCCCAATTCTTGTATTTATTAATCCATTTTGCGCTCTACTGTGATGATGGAGCCACCATGGCGGCTTGCTAATTTTTTCGGATGCTCATTGCAGTCATTCATCGAGATGCAACGTCCATGTCTTCAGGGGTCTATGCTGAATCTTGGGTTAATCCCTGTTGCCAACTTGAGGTGCACAATTTGTGGAGCATTGAGCTTGAGCAAGCTAAGTTCTGCCAACCCTTGTAGTTTAATGCAACCTGAATGCCTTATTCCCCCTCCGACGACAATCCTTTTTAAGAGTGCGTCATATCATGTTAACGACCCAGCCCATACTAGGCCCCTAACACTAGTCTTGTTATAAACCCATCCTATACTAGGCCCTTAACATTGGACTCACACCCCAATTGTTAAGTATTATCTAGCATCCAACCCAAAACCAATTGGTATTAGGTGGACATGCCCTCTAATACTTAAACATTTTATTTCTTTTGTTCTTTCCGATGTAGGACTAAGTGGGATCGTAACATATCACAATGATGAATCCATGTGAGGATAAAAGGGTAAGTCCAATCCGGATTGTTCCACCCAGTTATGCTCAAAATCAGTCTTATGTTTTTATGCCTGTATGTATAAGGATTTGTTTACAAAGAACGCCAAGAAAGATGCAAAATTTCAGCATCTCGCTCTCTTTATCTCTCCATAAA
Source organism: Scilla litardierei (assembly GCA_030789695.1). Taxonomy (NCBI): domain Eukaryota; kingdom Viridiplantae; phylum Streptophyta; class Magnoliopsida; order Asparagales; family Asparagaceae; genus Scilla; species Scilla litardierei. The sequence continues at coordinate 28,502,150 of CM061134.1, forward strand.
CCCAAACGGTAACGGGTATGGTGAGGCACCAAACGGATGTAGTCACACGTGTCACAAATGGGAAGCAAAGGAGACATTTTTTTGTTTGCAGAAAATCACCTTAAAATTTCATTACTACTGCACATGAAAACTATAATGCTACTGGCAGTTTAATGGAGTCTATTCCTAAGTTATCCAGACTGTTGCATTTGATTTGAGACTGATCTTGGCTTCGGATTGAACTCATTTGCCACCCGTATATGATTGCATGCAAAATTTTGGAAATGGAAAATGAGTGCTGCTTTATGTAGTTACATTCCCATATGTGGGTATAATGATGCCATGCTGATTTGCCCTGTTAGACATGATTTTTTTGGTAATTTTTCTCATCATCATTATTTGTTTATTCTTCTTCCCCCTTTTGTTAGTTTGTTCCTCTCCATTTGGCAGTACTGTATCATATTGTTGAATACATCTGGATGGGGAAAGGGCAAGTCTGAGCCTTCTCATGCAATGTAGTTTTGCTCGTAATTATCAAATTCATGGCCTGATCTTTACATATGCATACAGCTTTAGAAAGAACCACCAGCCAAAAAGGGCGCATTTTGTGCAAACTCATATTTGATCTGTTTTAATCACGACACTAACGACCTTTGTAACATTCCATTATGAAAAAAAAATATTGTCGGTTTTATTTGGTGGTTCATGCTAATTTTGTTTCCAATGATTTTTTTTTTCATCGCTGTGATTTTATTCTTAAATTATTATGGCAAAACCTATTTGTGCAAATGCACCCAGAAGGAAACAATCCTAAGTAGTGATTAAGTTGCTTTTCATCGAATAATTCATAGGATTTTTGCTATTACATACAGTCATGCATAAACAAATAGATAGCAGACATAAAATTTGACATATATGTATTGTTTTATAACAACCTTTTTTGGGATGTTAAATTCCATTGTTTTTGTTTTTATGCCTCTGCTTCTTTTGGGTGCACGGATATTGTAATAAAAGTGAAATTTCCCATTATACCATATCTAGTTTTGCTAATTAACCATACTTTTACAATATGGAATCTCTTAAGTACCAATGAATGTAATCATTTATGGGTCATGTTCGGGTTATCTATTCTAAATTTCTCGGCCTTTTCTCCTTCCTTTATATTTGGGATTTGAAAGTGTTCTAGGGTCGGGATCAAGGCTATGAATTGAGTAAGTTCAGGTTGGATCTAGTTTATTTAATTTCTTGTAAATGTTCTTTTTATTTTTATAAAGACAGAAATGTGTGTTACACGCCAACGAGGAAATTTTCTTCTTCATGTCCATTTTATTTTTTCCATTCATTTTGATCTTCTTCTAAAACCTCAAACCGTCATTTTTAAGTGAATCCAAGTGGTTCTTCTTGTTTATATGCTCGTTGCAAATTTAACAGTTTCATGGTAACAATATTTTTTGCAACGCTGAGATGGACGGGCAAAATCTCTTGGGTTCACTTAAAGATTGGTGGTTGGTGGTTTGATGTCTTAATACATGAAGATCAAAATGAATGGAATCATAATGAATGGAACCGATTGTCGGAAAAATAAAATATGTAGTGTTGCATGAGCTACTCAAAGATGAAATTTCTTTCTTGGCTAGGTAAACTGTGTGTTTGTTTCCCTTAGGAGGTATTCACTTTTTTTTTTTTAAAAAAACTTTTGTGGTTGGTCCGTTGTTTATGTCTGTGGACTAAAATCATTTTTAGATAAATTCTTCCTACTCCAAATTATGTTTTTATATGACAATTGCTTGCATTTACCAATGCAATGGACCGATATAAAAACTTGACCGCTTCGTCGAGAGCTGCAGGATTTATTACACCCAGAAAAGAGACTTGGAGTTTAGAAATGGGACTAGAGAATCCTATTTTCCCTTAATTATTCTGTCATTCAGGGTTAAATTTTGTTCATTAGCGTCCATAGCCATATATAGATGTTGTCGATCAATATACTCAAAGATGGCTCCATCTCATTGCTGATCATTGGGAAGTTCTGGTGGCTAAAAGCCAGCAAAATAGGGGCTGGGGCTAAACTCGAAACTTTATTCATTATGAAAGGTGAGTTGGGTGTTTATCAAGGCGGAGTTGGATTTCCACTTACCTTAATAAGAGCCTTCTCAGACATCAGGGATGGTTTCCTTTTCCAGTAGAAAGGATTTGTAGTTCTTTTACACTGGATGTTAGGGAGTTCTTTCACCATTTTCAAGGAGTGTCTTACTTTTCATTAAGCAATTTCATACGAAAGATGTGCAGGTCTACATCAATATAGGAAGCAAAAATTTAGGATGTAAAGATGTGCACTTCTACGACAATGGTGAGAAGAATTATGCAAGATTTCACCTTGCAAGAGGTTTGAATGCAAATGCGGCGATTGCTACCACAGAACATAAACAGACGCTTCTACGACCCAGGTGGGAGGAGATTATTTCAGAATTAGCTGCAAAAATCTTCGACGCAAAGGTGGTCACTTGTGTATTCTAATGTTCACAGATAAAGGAGAGCATGTCCTCGGATGAAGGCTTGACGTCTTGAAATGGCTAAATGAAGCTTAGCATGTTGCTTGTAGTTTCGAACAACACATCCTGAAGAACGAGAGGGAGATGGTTCGCTGTACTCGTACCAGGCCTGCTCCCACAAATTTTGCAAGGGGTTTGATATTGACACTGAAGATGGTTAGATTTCAGAACAATGTCATTACTGAGATTTGTAAGACTTCTGTATGGGAACAACATATCATTTCTAATAATCTCTGATGTGTTACTAATAGTTACAAGAAAAAGGAGAGAAAATAATACAATGACACTATTGGCAAATCGTCTGTATGTAGCATTAACCATCAAATGTCCCTCTGTAATTTATGCGTCTTCAAATTATCGAAATACACAACACCTCATAAACTTTTGTCGATAATACTTTGCCGCTCCTATGGTTTGGGATAATTTGCCGCTAACGAATCACATAAAATTGTGTGAAGATGAGAATTCACCGCTATCGACAGGGTCAATTCTGCATGTGTGTAAATTTACGCTGCAACAAACCCAAGGTGCGTTGTTGAAGGGGAGCATCATGAGAAGTAACAACAAATGTTTTGGTTCAAATAAACGACTAAGTACCTTTAGTTATCAATAAGTTTGAACACCTGCTCTAATCATAACGCAAAGCATATTCCAGCCCCTTTCAGCACAGTAATGACAATGTCATAAAATTCAGTTTGTTCTTCCTTCATGTCATCAATAGTGAATCCAATGGACGCGGAGTTAGCTCGGACTTCATCCCGTTATCTCGAACTTAGCTCTCCTCGACCCTGATTCAGTCATCTTCGGATCCCACTCCTCAGTGGACGAAGCGTCACGTCATCAGAGGCGTTCTCGTCAGCTCCACCCTACTATTCGATGAATTCACTCGCCAATAAAAGGCGTGTTACGAGTTTTATGCTAAGAGAAAGAAGGACAAAGCATTTTGAAGTGCGTTTTATGTTATAAATATTTTATTAATAGAGGATCAACAGTTATAAACCTGTAAATTTCTCTCTTATCAAGTCATAAGACTGGCGAAGATCAAATGTAAATTTATCTCTTATGGATGATCTGATAGTTTCTTAGTGGGCTGAAATCAGCCAAAATTTGGACCCTCCATGGGCCGTTTACATTGTGGATTTCGGTCGGAATCCTATTTTCTGGTCCGTTCGGGCGTCAGACGCTGGCGAGTAATCCGAACCCGATCACGGGCCTTAGCATCGCTGACCCGCCCTATATATTAACGCAACCCTAAACCCAAAATCACCCTCACCCTCGCCGCAGCCGCCATTTCTCTCTCTCGAACCCCCCAGGCACACTCTATATCCATTTCTTATTCCTTAATTTCATCCCTTTTACCTTTCTATTGGATCTATGGATTAGGGTTTTGTATCATATTTCCCTAGTTATTGTTTCACCCTTTGGTTCATCATTTGAAATATGACTATCTAGGATTTTTGGTTTGCAAGGATCCATGATTTTGTGTGATTTTATTTGAGCTTTTCATTTTGGTACGATGTAGTGCAATATTTTAGCGTCTCAAGATGATTCATTGAGTTATTCTTTTGTTGAATTAACAGCGTTTTATCCATAAATTTACCCCCTTTTGAAACTCTATCATGTAGAAATCATGGCTTCTGTTTCTGGGGACCTTATCTGGGAGATTGTGAAGAAAAACAATGCCTTTTTAGTGAAGCAGTTTGGGAACAGCACTGCCAAGGTCCAGTTCAGCAAGGAGAAGAACAATCTCTACAACGTCAACTCCTTTAAGCACTCTGGTATACGAAAGATGTAGTCTTTTTTGTTATAGAAATTGTTACAAATTTGAGTGGGTTTTTTGTGACTAAAAGTGAAATATTTTAGGCTTGGCTAACAAGAAGACTGTTAGCATCCAGCCGGCCGGCGAGGGTCTCTCCGTTGTCATTGCAACGACAAAGACAAGGAAGCAGAGGAAGCCCTCCAGCGTTTATCACAAATCGGTGATGAAGAAGGAATTCCGCCGAATGGCAAAGGCAGTTGTTAATCAGGTACCAGCATTTTATTTGGTGAATGAAGCGTGCACGTTTTGTTAAAATGGCTGATTCTTGAAGGCTTGTGAAAGTTGTTTGTTATCGTGTTATATTATTTGACAGTTACATGTTGCCCTAGGTGATTTATGTTTTGGTGGTATGTAAATGCTTGCTATTATCATTAGGGAGTCCGATCAAAGGGCAACTATGTAATGGAAATGATTTGTCTTAAGATGTTAACTTTTTGTAATCATTGTTGTTTACATGTGTTTCCTTATCGCTGAATTGTTGACCGGAGGGTGGGAGGTCAACGCGGTCAAAGAGGACACGCGAGACCTCCAGGATCGGTTGAAGATGTCGTTTGGCGAGGGACGCGCGGATCCTCTCGTCGGCTCGCCAAAGGGTAGCCTCGGCAGAGCGACGACCTCTTGGTGGTGGAGCTGAGCGGACCCGGGGACGAGGGCGCTCGGCTCCAGCTGGGAAGCCGCTGAGGGGTAGCCTCGGCGTCGCTGGATCTCCTGGACCTGAATAGACGAGGGAGCTCGTTAGGGGGGTCGGACTTTGTTTCCGACCAATTCTCCTCCGAACCCAAAGTCAGATCTGGTCTGATAGATGCTCGGTGGGATCAGACTTGGTTCGCAGAGAGACCAAACATCGATCCTCGGGCCGAGCTATGGATGAGAAATATGTTAGGTGGAAGGTGTAAGAGGGGGTATGCGATACCTCTGTTGTAGATCGAGAAGGTCCGGCCTCTTTGGATGACACAACCCATCCCCTCATATAGGCGAATCATCCTAATAATGTGCTATGATGTGATATCATGGCCGCCATTCATGGGGACGTGCAAATGGCGAAGTGTTGATCCCCACAAATTGCACCCGTTTGATGAGGGGATGAATGCCATAAAGGTGGCCATGATGGTTGGAGTGATGATCTTGGACGGTTGCCATATTTGGCGAGCCATGATGGCTGGAGAGTGATGGTCATTAAGTCGGGCCATAATTGGTGGGTCATGATGGTTGGAGTGATGACATTGGACGGTTGCCATATTTGGCGTGCTATGATGGCTGGAGAGTGATGGCCATTAAGCCGGGTCATAATTTCCTCTACTATGGAAGTGAGCCGTCTTTTGGGCCTTCGTCTTGGATGGTGAAGCGCGACCCGTCCGTGAGATCTTTGGGCCAGAGCCCAAGGCCGTAGTAAGCCGGTGGACTGGTCGTAGTTGACTTGGCTCTTCCGGGCCCGGTCAAAATAGTCGTATCAAGAGGGAATGCAAGGTACTACACCCTGCCAAAGTTATCTCGCTGTCGCGATCGACACCCTGCCAAAGTTATCTCGTTGCTGCGATCGGAGCACCCAACTGGGACCTCTAGGTTTCCAAATCCTGGTGTGGCTTGCCAAACCACCTCGCCTAGTCCAGACCAAGCAAACTTCTCTCTGCATGACTATTTCTCGAAAGAGGCAGATGAATTTCTCTTGCTGTCAGAGGAATTAACTTCCGGGCCATCGAACATCACCCAAGTTCGATCGAACTCCATCGAGGTTCGCTGGGACTTCGGTCCGTGATGTCTAGCGCCCGAGGTACTCCGAGTTCATCCGAACTCCTCCCTGCCGGCTCGGATCAAGCTTTCCTCAAATCAGAGCGACCCCCCAGTTCCAAGCCTCGAGCGTCCACCACTGGGCCGCCAAGGATAGCGATTTTGGCACAAAGGTCGGATGCGAGGCGGACTCTTCACTCGATTTGATCTAGGCGATGGTAGCTAACTCGCGATCAAGTATTGCGGTCTCGCAGATACTGGGGTCAATGTGCACACCAGCCTGAGATCCCAAGAACCAATTCATGGATCCCATACACGTGGATGCCTTCGTCAAAACTCATGTGGAGCTCCCGCCGCTAAGGCTGCTCTCTGCCGAGCATCCGGAACTTCGTGCCGAGCATCCGAGCCTCTGTGCCGAGCTTCCAAACTGAGCATCCAAGCCTCAAGGCCGGCTCAGGAGGAGGCCGACCAGACAAGGCCGACCAGTCCAGGCCAAGACTAGGCCAGCTCAACGGCAACGGAGCAGAAACTGAGGCGGCGACGCAAAACCTCAGTCGACTCCGCTTCCGGGGGCGAGCATAGTTGCCGATCAAGACCTCCCAATGACCCTTGCCATTCAAGCTCGTCGTTTGTCTCAATAGTAGCTCGATGGCCATGTCGATGACCACATCGTCAATGTTGGATCTCTCTGACCAGATGAAAGTCGAGTTGACGGTCATGCTGAGCTCTCTCTACGAGCCGGGCCGAACCGATCTGACGAAACCATAGTCGTTCGAGTTCGAGCATCCAAGCAGCTCCTTTGATCGCGACCGAGCCGATCTGGCCGAAGCACAGTTGTTCGAGTTTGAGCATTCAAGCAGCTCCTCCGATCGTGGCTGAGTCGATCTGGCCGAAGCACCGTCGTCCGAGTTCAAGCATCTAAGCTGTTCCTCTGGCTGTGCTGCTGGGCCCCAGCTTGTCGAGCTGTCGACCCCACCAACCAATCCGACCAAGCTGCACGTCTGGACTCCGTTCGGACATCCGAGCCGCCCTTCCGGAGGGCCGCCAAAACTATTGCTAGACGAAGGGCCCCGATCGGGCTGCTGAACTGCTCCCGCATCCACCCGAGTCGGACAAAGTAGTTGCAGAGCGCCACCATGGAACCTTCGAAAGTCTTCACAAGGTCCTCACCCTTTCGTCGGCCATAAGTCGAGGGGCAATTCCCACCGCAACCGAACGAACGGATTAGTCATAAGGCTGGGGCACCTCCCCCAGCTGGCTGATCACTCGGTTGACCATAAGTCCGAGGGTCTCCCCCAGCGTGCCAATCGTCCCGTCGATCGTAAGGCTGGGGCAACTCGCTCAGTGGACCGACCAGATCGACCGTAAGGCTGGGGGCAACTCCCCCAGCTGGCTGATCACTCGGTTGAACATAAGACTGGGGTCGCCCCCCCAGCGGGTCAAACGACCCGTCGATAGTAAGGCTAGGGCAACTCCCCCAGCGGACCGACCATATTGATCGTAAGTTTGGGGGCAACTACAGCGGCCTGATCACTCGATTGACCATAAGACTGAGGTGTTGCCCCCCAGTGGGCCAATTGACCCATCAACCGTAAGGCTGGGGGCAACTCCCCCAGCTGGTCGATCCACTCCTTTGTCGGCCGTAAGTCGAGGGGCAACTCCTCTCGCCACCGAATGAACGAGATCGATCGTAAGGCTGGGACAACTCCCCCAACAGGACGACCCACTCCTTCATCGGTTGAAAGTCGAGGGGCAATTCCCCCGCCACCGAACGAACGAGATCAGTCGTAAGGTTGGAACAACTCCCCCAGCTGGCTGACCAAACTCCTTCGTCGGCCGTAAGTCGAGGGGCAACTCCCTTCGCCATCGAACAAATAAGGTCGATCGTAAGACTGTGGGTAACTCCTCCAGCTGGTCGACCAAACTCCTTCATCGGCCAAAAGTCGAGAGGCAACCTCCCTCGCCACCGAACGAATCTCGGATCGACAACTTGTTGTCACTAGCCGACTCCGCAAGTTATACCAATTTTACAAAAGGAGCATCTTCTCCCCCTATACTACATCTCCCGACCTCCGCCTCAATAATGGTAGAGCTTGAAAGATGGGGGCAATTGATACGACTATTTTGACTGGGCCCGGAGGAGCCAAGTCAACTACAACCAGTCAACCGGCTTACTACGGCCTTGGACTCCGGCCCAAGAATCTCACGGGCGGGTCGCGCTTTCGCACCCAAGACGAAGGTCCAAAAGACAGCCTACTTCCATAGTGGAGGAAATTATGGCTCGACTTAATGGCCATCACTCTCCAGCCATCATGGCACGCCAAATATGTCAACCGTCCAATGCCATCACTCCAACCATCATGGCCCACCAATTATAGCCCGACTTAATGGCCATCACTCTCCAGCCATCATGGCTCGTCTAATATGTCAACCGCCCAATACCATCACTCCATCCATCATGGCCACATTTATGGCATTCATCCCCTCATCAAACGGGCGCAATTAGTGGGGGTTAACACTTTCCCATTTGCACGTACCCATGAATGGCGGTCATGATATCACATCATGGCACATTATTAGGATGATTCGCCTATATGAGGGGAGGGGTGGCGTCAGCCAAAGAGGCCGGATCTTCTCGATCTACAACGGAGGTATCTCATACACACTCTTACACCTTCTTCCACCTAACATATTTCTCCCCTATAGCTCGGCCCGAGGATCGGTGCTTGGTCTCTCGAGTGGGGAAGTGTTGACCTCCACTAATTGCGCCCGTTTGATGAGGGGATGAATGCCATAAAGGTGGCCATGATGGCTGGCGTGATGGTCTTGGGCGGTTGCCATATTGGCGAGCCATGATGGCTGGAGAGTGATGGCCATTAAGTCGGGCCATAATTGGTGGGCCATGATCACTAGAGTGATGGCATTGGGCGGTAGCCATATTTGGCGTGCCATGATGGCTGGAGAGTGATGGCCATTAAGTCGGGCCATAATTTCCTCCACTATGGAAATGGGCCGTCTTATGGGCCTTCGTCTTGGGTGGTGAAGCGCAAGCCGCTCGTGAGATCCTTGTGCCGGAGCCTAATGCCGTATTTAGCCGGTTGACTGGTCGTAGTTGACTTGGCTCCTCCGGGCCCGGTCAAAATAGTCGTATCAATTGTCTTTAAGTGGCTACGGCGGTGATGCCAAATTGCAACTGGTATAATCTGAATTGCCCATTTAATAATAATAAAATTTGGAGCTTATTTATACAATGAAATAGAAATTACCTACTTGTATATGATAGAATATGTATATTAGCTTTCTTTTTTCTTTCCTTTTTGTTCTTCTTTTTTTCAACTCTGTCATTTGCTGGATGGGATAAGATCTTTGTCCCTCAAACGGTTTTATTTGCTACACCATAATGGTCTATAACCTTTTCTGCTCCGATTCCTTATTTTAGCCATTGATATTCAATGTTCATAGGTGATCGTAACTTTGAGGCATGTTATGTAAACATGTTTTCTTCACATGTTCATAAATGACCTTGAGCAGATTAAATGTCACATTGGAAATGTTTGACTTTTTGTTTCCATTTTTTTCTCCTTCGAGCAGAATTGTTTTGCTTTTCTTAACCTTTGGTTTTTATTATATAATTTGTGATTTCCACAAACAAATGAGCCTGTTTCCCAACCTTATGGCATATTTGGTGTTCTTTCTACTCTATGCTTACAATCAGTTAATAATCTGCGCAAATTAGGATGTTAGTTCAAGTGTTAGTGCCTGCATCTGTGAAAATAGGGACATTATCTATCATAATTTTTTGGCAGCCTTGCGTGAGCATTGCCATTTATTAGAAAAACTTTACAATTGTGTATGAACTACTAATCTTGTTCCTCCCAAGTGCTTTACAAGTTATCAAGTTACTATTAGCATATGCTGTGTCATGCAAACACTTCTAGAATCAAGCCATATCGTGTTGAAACCATTTCTTGCCCAGTGCTATCATATGTATTTTTTTAAATTTGCTTTGTGTTGCCGCCTCATGCCCATATTGAAGCGTCACGATCTGTCAGAAAGAATGGATGCCTACTAATCAATTACACCAGTGTTTTTGGTGATGTTTACGTAGAATTGATTCATACTAATCAAGTACACCAGTGTTTTTGGTGATATTTACATAAACTTCTACTCAATGTCCATGTTTTTTGTTCATCTTATTTTTGTGCTGCATTCATAAATAATAAGTAGGAATCTTGCTAATTATTCTTCACTGGTTTACAATTTATGAGTTATTCGATTTATTTCTCTTGTTTTGGTTTTAAAACCTTTTATGAGATGTGGGCATCAAATTTGGTTAACTCTCTGTTGCATTCATTTTTGTATTGCTGAAAATTCAAGCAACTTTGCTGTGATGAGCCGTTAACACGTAAGAAGCCCATTCATTAGTTTGGGTCTTCAATGAAATATTCTTGTTACGCTTGGCTTCTGAGCTTTGTCGTTTGTATGTTATGCAGTACTTGTTCCTCTGTTTTGACCCTTCTTGTTCATTAGCCATACATCAGAAACATTTTCCTCCTGGTAGTGCAATTTCTTTTTATGATAGGTTGCCTATTTGGCTATTTTGTTTAGCTGATCAAGAAAACATTGAGCTTCTCAACATGATGAGCTGTCATATTGTGCAATTCTAAATGATATGGTTTCTTGACGTTTAACGCATGCTATTTAGTTTAGCAAAAGGTAAGAAGATACTGATGTGTCAGGCTGTGGTTTCTGTTTTGATGCTGAATATCTACAATGATTATCCTTTGGTTAGTTATCATCAATTGTCTCAGACTTTCGGATGCATTACATATTATTCTTCATTCTCATCCATTTCATGTGTAAATTGAGCAGCTATCCTTTGTTTTCTTGATGCTCATATGCTATATCATCATAATTCTCAATCAGATACCTTTAGGGACATGATCATTTCTTCTGAATGCCCACCAATGTTTTTCCATGCTGCTCTTGAAGCGAGCTTCAATTGTCTTGAACATGTGGAAGACGTGTTCATGTCATAAGAAAGTTAAGCAAACACATTTGTATATAATGAATGCATAAACAAATAACAAACAACGAGTTCTGATCATTCTTTTTCCAGGCCATCTCCCTATTTTTTTTCGATTACATGAAGGTTCTTTTCCTAATTTATTATTGGCACAAGGTTGATGAGCTTTTAGACACCCTCCTTCATGGAAGACCAGAACAATAATTGGTGGCGGCGTTGCGGGCATGTTTACCGTATAGCTGCAAACAGACAATTATTTTTTTTCCCCAGTCGATCAGAAGCTCCCTATTTTTTTTCGATTACATGAGGGTTCTTTTCCTAAAATATTATTGTCATAAGGTTGATGAGCTTTAATTCACCCTCCTTCATGGAGGACCAGAACAATAATTGGTGGCGGCATTATGTGCCAGTTTACTGCATAGCTGCAAACAAACGATTATTTTTATTTGCCTTTGTCATTGGTAAATAATTATTTTTCTCTGCTCTGTTTGCACTTACATGATGCTGACTAGCTCTTCGTAGTCTGCCTACAGTCAGCTACCATGATGACATCTACATAAATTTCAACTTCAGCTTTATTCATCTTTTTTAAATAAATGAGAATATGTACATACCAGAAAATGGATCTAGTAGTCTTCTGATTTTGTCATAATTAATGCAGCATGCCCTTGTTACTTAGGTACTGTTTTTATTGTTTATTTCATTGTTTGTGTTTCACAAGTTGTGTGCTTGAGTATCTCATGATATGGTTTTATGGGTATTTATTAAGTAGGTGAAAATTCCATAGCCTTTTCTCCGTTGTTTATGCGTTCTGTTGAAGATCCGAGCAACTATTGCTGTGATGAGCTGCTAACATGTTAGAAGAACTCTCTGTTGGAGAGGATCTTCAGTGAAATATTCTTGTTACGCTTGGCTTCTGAGCTTTTTCTTGTTGCTATATTTTCAAGAATTTTTAAAATAAGTATTTGAGCCTTCGAATTTATCTACACATAAAGCAGTAATATTCTTTTGTTTATAATGCAATTCTTTTATTGTTACGTTCTATATGTTACTTCGTGGAACAACATAAGGTGAGTTACTGTAGTTCTCTTTGATTTTAGGGCATATTCGGAAAGTCTAATCCACAATATTCTAATCCTAGATTCCATTTTTTACTGTGAATTGGGGCTATCAAAAGGATTAGCTTGTTTTACTAACATTTTTTGATAATGAATTGTAAAGATTATTATTGGAGAAGTAGGACATTTCTGTTAGATTAAAAATGGTCATGACCTATTTATTTATTTTTTAATCTAATGGAACTTTCCAAGTCAACTCTATTTTTGACTAACAATTAATGATGTATGATGGAGTTAACATGAGGTCCAAATAATCTCTTTGGATTAGATCCAAATGATTTTAACCCTATGGAATAATATAATATAGGTGCAAGTCACTGTTTTATATTCCAATAGGAAATCAAATGGATCTACATCTTAAATCATTCAAACATTCCTTTAGGTTACATGAAATTCTTCTAGGATTGGCTTGACATTTAACAAAATCCTGCCAGGTTATTTGATAACTTTTTTTTGGGTTACCGACTGTTACCGTCAGTTCCTGCCAGTCTGTTATTCGATGCTATGCATTCCTACTTTTGGCCATTGCAGCAGTTTATCGATACTCCTCAAGTTGATAATTTGTGCTAGCTTGAAATGTATCAATCTGACATTCGAACATGTTTTTAGTCTTAATTGTTTCATTGCTGATAGATGAAGTTTTCCAAATAACAATCTTATGAACCTGTACATTGTCAATAAATTTTTGAATTTTATAGCGATATGAACATCTGCTTTGTTCTTCTTACTTGCAGGTCACAGACAACTACTATAGGCCAGACTTGACTAAAGCAGCTCTCGCAAGGCTTAGTGCTGTGCATAGGAGCCTCAAGGTTGCCAAATCTGGCGCAAAGAAGAGGAACAGGCAGGCCGTGAAGAAGTAGGACACACATTTCCGATGAATGATGGGAAGCTGGCCTTGGCAGGTTCTCTTTTGGTTCTTGTTATGCGGTGTTTTGTTGAAGACCTAAATGTTTCAGATTAATGTTGCAACTTTTCTTGTTTCCGATTTAGCTAGTATAATATCAGATATTCTGGTGTTTATTCAAAACATATAGCCAGATGATATTTTTGCTTCCTTGGAATAGGTTTTTCCATGGGAACCTGTAGATAATTGTTGCTATCTATTTCTTTATTTTGACAGTCTTAGTTTGCACAGTCATAGTACTTTCAGCATACGTTATCGGTATTTTGCTTATTCGATACTGCTGGTGCAACCTAGTATCAGATGTCCTCTTTCTGTTTGTCAGAACCGATGCAAAATTGACGCTTGGGCTTGAAGCATGTATTATTTATGGTATTAGGTTAACTTGGTTCCTCCATTTTGATATGTTTTTTCGCCCAGTGCGGGTGCTTGATATGATTTGTTATGCTCAATATTTTCCTATGTTTTGCTCTGGTATTAGGGATCGGGAATTTCAGGTAGATATTCATCAAGGGGTTAGAAGGGGGAAGATTATTGCTGTCAACAAGCCGAACCCTTTTCTAATTTATGTACTGAAACGAAGATAAATACTAATAATACTATTTATTTTGTTTGGATCTAATGCACTATTTTGTTTGTGTACATCTTACTGTTCCCTTGGGCAAAAAGCATATCCAATGATGGAATATTGGTGGAAACCGAGCATGAAAATGTGAGATCTTGCAAGATTTTTTGGATCGCCTTCGTGTTAGTAAGCTAATTGCTTTTTTCACATGGCTGTAATTTATTGCATATTATAATATAGCTCGAATAAGAAAATTTAATGCTGGTTATGAATAGCCCATCTTACTGTGAAAAGTCTATCCCCTTACAAATCATGTATCCTACATTCCATGTATCCTACAGTATCCTATATTCGTAGAAAGCATTTCATAATACATGTTATCAGCACACTCTTTCCTGAGAGAGGTGATGCGGTACGGAAGTTTTTGCGGACGACGAAGGAGCAGAAGATTGTTGATTTGATTCTCGGACGCCGAAGGATCAAAAGACGTTCCCACGTTCCTGCGCATACGATGAAATCGAATTATTCTTTTCGATTTAAAGGTACTCTTGCAAATTTTTTTCTTTAAAATTATCATGTTAATGATTATTGTGCCTTAGATTTTTGTACTAAGATTGGAACATGTGTTGGAACAAAAAAAATTTCTTTTGGAGAGGGTGGTGGTCTCTGCTGACCCTGCGGCGGTAGCCAACTGGCCGCCAGCCCAACACAGATTGCTGAAAAAAAAGTTTTTGCTCTCTGGCGGTCCCTAGGCCGTCAGACCCCCTGGGGACGTCGACTTCCAGGTTGTTGACCCCTTGCCGTCGCAAGCGACGACATTAGCGAACCCCCAAACTCTATTAGGGTTTTGATAAAAAATGTGAGGGCATCTGTCTACAACATAAAAAAAAGAATTCCTTTCGCTAGTTGACGTCCATAGCACTTGTTGTCGGCCTCTACCCACAACAAAAAAAGAATTTTTTTTGCAGGCCGAACCCGTAGCAAGGCCTCAAAAAATGAAAAAGAAGGCCACAGCTAAAAACAAGTTCTGTTGATATCATTAAGACCACAATCACGATACAGAATATATTGTTGGCGTCTGAAGGACATCGAGCATCTAATGCATCGGGATATTTGAAGAAATTTGTTGATGTAAAGCAAGTTAAGGAGGATGCACTTCAAGGGCGGTAGAACGAGGGAAAGGAGTGGCCATTGTCCAACCCGTCATTAGCATCATAGAATGAGCCTAAATCCGACCTAAAACGAAGGACAACTGACTTACCTCAAGGCCCTCACTGCTTATTTTTCACCGCACAAAGTAAATCAGGGTAACACTAGCCAATTTTTGTTATTTTCAATTCGCTTTATTTTTCTGTCGTTTAGAAGAAGTATTCGGTCGAGCTAATAAAATGTCGACAAGTGTGTTTGAACATTTGATCGGCATATTTCACAATTTTTTCTTTCTTAAAATGCGCAGATACCTCGACTTTGACCAACTTTGGTTCTACATTCGACTACTTTGACCGGCTCCATAGTCGAGCGGCCATTCCCCTCACAGTTGACCAAAAGACTTTATCTGTCGTAAGGCGGTGTGTCATTCCTTCAGCGGGCCGACCGAATGGTCTGTCGTAAGGCCACCCAGCATGCCGATCTACTCCAAATCGGTTGTTAGTCGAGTGGCTACTCCCCTCGCAGTCGATAAAAGACTTCGTTTGTAGGGAGGGCGACCACTCCCCCGCATGTCGACCGAATGGTCTGCCATAAGGTTGCGGGATACTCCCCAACAGGTCGACCTACTTCAAATCGGCCTTTAGTCGACGGGCCACTCCCCTCGCAGCCGATCAAAGACTTCGTCTATCGGAAGGCTGCGGCCATTCCCCCAGCAGGCCGACATACTCATAATCAGCCATTAGTCAAGGGGCCACTCCCTCCGCAACTGATCAAAGACTTTGTCTGCAGTAAGGCAGGAGGCCCCATCGGCGGGTCAACAGAATGGTCTGCCGTAATGCTGGTAGCCACTCTTTAGCAGGCCGACCTATTTCCAATCGGCCGTTAGTCGAGGGGCCATTCCATCGCAGCAGATCAAAGACTTCTTTCATCGCAAGTTCGTCGAAGGCTCATCTGCATGTAACTAAAATTTCGGTCTCTGTCCCACCAATGGCATAATGCCATATTTCTGATCTGCTGAAGCTTTGCATCTCCTGCGTGAGCAGACTTAATCCTTTCTACCAGTGTCGACTTTATCTCCATGTTCATAAATGACGAGGTCCATCCTGGTAACACCACATCTATTTCCATTTGACGGATCTCCTGATGTAGCCTCCACTACGTCGTAAGCGTCATCATTCCTGGAAGCCGTCTTAATGCATCAGGTACCATATCGACCTTCCTAGGATGGTACTTAAGATCAATGTTGTAATCTGCAATGAGATCGTTCCATCTACGTTGTTGCTGGTTCGGCTCTTGCGTGAAGATGTATGGTAAGCTCTTATGATTCGTATATACCTTCACGCGCTTCCCAAGAAGAAAGTGCCGCCATCTCAAGATCATGAGTGAGGTAATTCTTCTCGTGATTCTTCAGTTGCCTCGACGCATATGCGACAACGCATCCA
Source organism: Scilla litardierei (assembly GCA_030789695.1). Classification (NCBI taxonomy): domain Eukaryota; kingdom Viridiplantae; phylum Streptophyta; class Magnoliopsida; order Asparagales; family Asparagaceae; genus Scilla; species Scilla litardierei. Next base: position 28,518,432 of record CM061134.1, read on the forward strand.
TGTTGATGAAGCGTGCGTGCACACACACACACACACGACCTTTACCAGACGCGTCGCAAAACACTTCAAAGTCACCCATACGATCTGGAATGACCAATATTGGTGTTGTTGTCAATCGCTTCAATTCTTGATAAGCATCGTCATAAGCCTTTAACCACACATACATTACATCATTCCTTGTCAACCGTGTCATGGGCTCTGCGATTCTCGAAAAATCCTTGATGAATCTTCTGTAGTAACCAGCTAGTCCAAAGAAGTTTCGAATCACTACTGCAACCTTTTCTGGGTTCACAAAGATTCCTTCTTCCAAAACCACGTGGCTTAGAAATGCCACCTTGTTCAACCAGTACTCGCACTTATTGTACTTAGCATATAACTTGCTCTGCCTTAATGTATATATGACTGTTCTCAAATACCCGGCGTGCTCATGTGCATTTTTCAAGTATACCAATATGTCATTAGGATACACCATTACAAACTTGTCCAGGAACTCGTATAATACTTGGTGCATGAGATTCATGAATATTGCCGGTGCATTAGCCACACCAAACGACATCACAAGAAACTCATAGTGTCTGTATCTAGTGCTGAATGCTGTTTTATGCACATCTTCTTTCTTGACCCTCAACTGATGATAGCCGGTCTTCAAGTCCAATTTAGAAAATGCACCTACTTCCCAAGCTGATCAAATAAGTCGTCGATGTAGGGAATGTGATACTTGTTCTTTATCGTGAGCTTGTTTAGTTCCCTGTAGTCAACGCACATCCGTTTGGATCTATCTTTCTTGTTCATCAATAATATTGGGCGCCCCAAGGAGACGCACTGAGACGTATCCTCCTTTCTTCAAGAGATCGTCCAGCTGTAACTGTACTTAGTACAATTCGGCTGATGACATGCGGTAAGGCTGTCTAGAATAAGGTTGGGCATCAGTCACTAGCTTAATTGCAAACTCAACTTCGCGGGCTGGAGGTAAGCCAGTAAGTTCATCCGGTAATCAGGGTGGCAAAATGGCCCGGGGGCCCGCCGGCCCGGGCCCGGGAACCCATTCCCGGGCCGGGCTGCGGCCCGGGCCCAGCCCCAGGGCCGGGCTGGCCCGGCCCGGGTTTTTTTGGCAAAAAATGCCTCATAGAGGCATAAAGGGGGGTGGGGAAGCCGGGCCGGCCCGGATTTTGGATGGGCCCGGCCGGGCCGTTTTTCCACCATGATCCGGTAATTCATCCAGGAATTCTCGAACTACCTTTGGTTTCTCTATCTCAATATTCATGGCAGTTGTTGTCGATTGAGCTCTAAACCTTGTTGGTCTTTCCGTTTTGACAAATTCAAATCTGGGTTGGTTTGGCATATCGAACACCACTCTTCCTTTGAGACATTCAATCATGGCGTAGTGTACCGCCAACCAATCCATCCCGAGGACGACATCGAAACTTTGCATGTCGATGTCGATAAAATCCGCTGGCAGTTTGCGTCCACATATTTCCACAGGACGGGACATGAAAACATGCACTAGTTATCAGTACTCCACTACCCGTGTTAACGTCCCAACAAGAGTCGAGGGGCGAAACGGGAATAGTGTGTTGGTCGACAAATCGCTTTGACATGAAGCAATGGGAAGCTCCCGAGTCGAATATGGCGAGTATGGATCTATTGACGACTATTATAATACCTACGGTTACAAATACTACGTCTAAGCATACATATACTAATGTATGAAACAAAGAATGATAAAACTGTAAACCACGTATCAGTGATAACTTGGCTAGTGGCCTTTGCCTATTCTGCAGTCATAGCGAAAACCTAGCGTTTAGATGACGATGAAGCCTGAGACCTTGCCTGCTGTTACACCTTTTGTTGAGGTGGAAGTGGAGCGCTACACTGATTGTTCCCCACCGGAGTTGGAGCAGAAGCTGATGCATAAGTCTGGGCCGGGGCAGCTGGTCTCTGTCCCTTATGCGGGCAGTCTCTCGCAGCGTGATCTTTGACACCACAGACCATTCACAAGTTTAGATAAAGCCGGCATTCTGGGTTGATGTGACCTGGCTTGTAGCAGTAGTGGCAGATAAGAGTGGGTCGTTGGGGTTTTTGAGGTGGTGCAAGCCTCTTAGACTGTGTCTGTTGCATAGGCCTGTGAAGCTGTCTAGTGTGAGCAATGAGCTGTCTATGATGCCCTGCAGAAGCTGTCGAAGATGGAAGTGGTCGTCGTGGGGCAGCCACCTGGCGCTCCTGTGATCGCTTCCGCTGTACATACTCATGCTCTCGAGCCGTGTAGACTAAGCCATCATGTGTTTCAACTTGAACCCAACCAGCTTGTCACGGATATCGATGTCCAGGCCCTTCTGAATTCCCTTGGCTAGGCCAGAGGGGTGGACACCATGTCCTTGGCAATGGCAAACCTGTTGAGCTTAGAGAACTCAACATCGTATTCTTCCACAGTCATGGAACCTTGCTTCAGTTCCATAAATCTTTCTTCGAGCTCCATTTGCGCCTCAGGTGAAAAGAATCGGGCATTGAATTCCTTCTTAAATGTAGCCCAAGAGATTGGCTATGATAAACGGTCCTTTGCAAAATCCCACCATAACCTGACCTCCTTGGTCAACTGTAGCTTTGCCATATCTACCCAAGAATTCACAGAAGCTCGTACAGCCTTCAGCATGTCAGTAATGGAACGCAGACATTCCTCTGCAACCAGAGGATCCTCCCCTCCAGCGAAGATCGATGGGCATAGTGACCGAAATTGTTGTACTCCCCCTTCTTGCATGGCTTCCTGCCGCACGTCTTGTCGTATGGCTTGAACCATTTCTCGCAGTACTCGGTATATCTGGTGCATCGTCGAAGGTTGTACATCATCAGTGTTGTCATCGTTGCTGACATTATTTGTATTGGGTCAGCATCATGATTGGTATTGTCGATGTTCCCATCAATAATCCGGATGTCGACATTATTGTTGGTGACATGATCTTCATTATTAGCAATTGGATTCTCATTGTTGGTGACTGGAACAGTCCCATCTCCATTGCTGAAGTTTCTCGCCATCTTTGCGTTGATAGTAGCAGGATTGGTTCCAGCGGTGGTACGTGCACGGCGGTTAAAAACCTTCCACATTCTGTAATTCAAGGATGGTTGTCAGTTTATAATTTGAGTATTCTATTAATATTTCAGGTTTATCCAATACTGTGCACGAGGTGGTTGTGCGTACCTGCATGTGCCACCACTTGTAACGCCCCGGACACGGGTACCGTCACACTCTCAATAGTTTTACAGGTCTTGCAGTTATCGGTGAAGTGAATATAGTAATAAACAAAAAATATTTATAAAAGGAAGGAAGTACTCATTTTATTTTAACCTTGAAAAGAATTATATTGTCTAGGGAGAAAAAGAACTACAACGTTCAACTATATAGATACAGAAAGGAAATAACTAAAAGAAAGTTAAAACTCTCCTGATAAGACAAAAGTTCAGAAATCAGTGTCCTCAACTGGAAAATCAGACTCATCGTACTACGGAGCCTCCTCTTCAAACTGTGCGTCACTTGATGTAATTGAACCATCATTAATAAAGTAGATTGAACCCGTATTAAACAATTAATTAATTTATTTTACAGGAATTAATTGGCACAAAAGGAGCTGTAAAGGAAACTATTGACCTATCACGATTTAAGTAGCAGTAAGGATCAAGCAACTAACCAAAGAGAATAATGTTGTGACTTATAAGAGGAGAGCACAATGTGCAAAGTGAAGTCCACCTTGAACCACGGGGTGCTACCTCGGGCTGAGTATAAGGGTCAACTGTACCGAGAACTCATTAAAGGACATCCTCTCAGATTGGGGCCATAAGCATGGCTTCAATCGTTCCCGCACTATCTCAATTATAAGTTATCCCAAACGCGTGATGTCAAGTGTAGATGTTCTAATTCTAGAGTGTCAGATATTATGTTCATGTCTTTAATCCACTAAATTACATAATTAGAGGGTTATGCATAATCCATGTTCAAGATGTCTTTCGTGCACAAGTAACAGGTGTCCAAATATCATTTCATAATTACGTTGCATTACCCATAATCATATAATTTAAGATAGTCAACCACTTAAACTTTCACTTCTTCCACATGTTTAGCCTCATATTCAGGAATCATAACTTTTATCAGTTAAAGTTAACAATTTCAGAAAAAGATAATTAAAGCACAATTTATAAGTAAAATAAGAAAACGACGAAAAAGCAATGAAAAATTATGGAAAAAGACTTAAATGTATCAGATTCATGTTTTGTCACCATTAATGTGTTGTGATCTACCGATAACGATGAGATCACATGAGATATATATCACATCATCCAAAAATGGAAAATTGCTATATACATCCATATAAATAGGGGGTGTATGTAATGATGTGTTGCTACAAAAGGGAGTTATTTTTCATCAATTGGTCATTTCACCCTCCGTCTCCCTTATCTTTTCCTTTTTTGGATAATGATTATGTACACCTCTGTTATAGTGCTGTTTATAGTCTATTCCCAAAAATATCGGCGATTTGAATCCGGTGAGCCCCTCGATTCCACTACACCAACCCTCAAATTAGCATCGGTAGAAGATAGAAATAATATGAACTCAGTTTAGAATCGTTCTCTCCTGCTTTGATGGAAGAATTATTAATAGAGAATTGCTAAATGCACCTCAAAAATAGGTGCATGGAGGTGACTATTAACAAAAAATGGAAAGGAAAAAAATCATTCCATAGGTCACATCTCCTCTCTATCCCAATCTCCTTTCATATTTGGCAATGTGTCACCTCCATACACCTCAATTGAGTCGCATACAATCCATCTCTATCAATAAGAATAGTCTAATATGTTGTGAACGGTTATTTAACCGTAGTTGGTTGAGATTCTGGACTATCCTAGAGATATGCCCATATCAATGTAGCCCATATTTGTATTCTCATCTAGTGCCTATAAATAAATAGCTGGGGGCTTCTCCCCCAGTAGTTGATTCATAACACGTTATCAGCACGAGTCTCTAGAAAATTTTCCACAAAAATTTTTTGCGTTCGTTGCGAAGGCGGAAGGAGACGGGAGATCCATGTGTGCAGTGCAAGGCTTCCTCAATCGAGCGTCGTCATCCGCGTAGGGCTTCGTTCAACCGTCGCTATATCCGGAGGACGGATATAGAGATGTGATGCTCTCATGACTGCTTGGTAGACAGTGCTTCGACACATACAATCCTTCAGCACAAATGCTATTTCCATAGCATTATACCGTATAAGAGCCTTGTAAATACAATTTCAGGGCCATCGGACATAATTGAAGGTTCTGGGAATGCAACCTTGTTGCTCCCGAAAGGAACAGAAATAAATATTAAAGAGGCACTATACTCTCCGAATTCCAAGCGAAACTTACTAAGTTTCAAAGATATCCGTCTCAACGGACTCCACTTGGAAACAACAAATGTAAAAGAAAATGAATTACTGTATGTAACGTCTCAAGAAAATGGAGTTAAAACCATACTTGAACGATTTGAGAGCCTTTCATGGGGCCTCTACCATACAAAAATTCGGAGAGAGGAAGCAAATCTGACGGAGCACCTGAAGTGCCCGACATGAGCCAAATTTTTACGTTGACACGATAGACTTGGCCACCCTGGATCTGTGATGATGCACCGCATTTTATCACAATCTCACGGGCATAACCTGAAGAACCAGAAGATTCTTCAGAAGGGAGAATTCCCTTGTGTACCCTGCTTCAAGTGTAAATTAATAACAGGGTCATCACCACTTAAAGTGGATATCGAGTCTCCTAGCTTCCTCGAAAGAATACATGGAGATATATGTGGACCTATCCACCCCCTAGTGGGCCTTTTCGGTACTTCATGGTACTGATTGATGCATCTTCGAAATACTCGTATGCGTGTCTACTTTCAATTCGCAACTTAGCTTTTCCAAAGCTCCTGGCACAAATAATAAAGCCGCGGGCGCATTTCCTAGACAACCAAATAAAGAAATTACGTCTGGATAATGCGGGGGAATTTACCTCTCAGTCATTTCAAGAATACTGCCAGGCAACAGGAATAGAAATTGAACATCTGGTGCCGCATGTTCACACCCAGAACGGGTTAGCTGAGTCGCTAATTAAAAGACTCCAATGGATTGCACGTCCATTGCTAATGAAATCCCAGTTGCCGGTGGATGCATGGGGACATGCAATTCTGCATGCTGCATCACTAATAAGAATAAGGCCCTTAGGAGGTCAGAGTCTCTCTCCTATGGAACACCGCCGAACATTTCTCACTTGAGAATCTTCGGCCGCGCAGTTTATATCCCCATTGCACCACCCCAGAGGACCAAGATGGGCCCTCAACGTCGCTTAGGTATTTATGTAGGGTTTGACTCACCCTCTATTATAAGATACCTAGAACCCCAAACGTGGGACGCTTTTAAGGCACGTCTTGAAGACTGTGACTTTGATGAGACATATTTTCCCAAAATGGGCCTAGACATTAAAAAGTCTAGCGCGAAGCAAATGTTAACGTGTGATACAAAAAGTTTGACCCACTACGACCCGGTAACCAAACAATGTGATGATGAGATCATGAAGATCTTGCACATCCAGAACACAGTTCATAGATTACCGGACTCGTTTACTGACAACCAGAAGATTGTCAAATCACACATCCGTGCTGCAAACACTCCAGCTAGGATTGACATCCCAAAAGATGGATGCAATCCACTAGCAACAGAAGTGGCTGCACCTCAACAAAAAAGAGGCATACCACCAGGCTCCAAGTATAAAAATCCAAGAAAAAGAAAAATATCCGGAGACCTTGGGACGATACCCCCACAGAGAAACGAGCTCGTGTCCATACCCTCTCCCATCCCGGAATCCATTGCAGAGGAACTGCCGGGAGAAACGGAAATATCATTGAATTATGTATGTATATGGGAGGTATTGGACAGAAAGAGTACAGTCGTCGACGATGACTTCGCGTTTCACGTTGCTATTCACTTCGCCGGAAGCGACAATGATCATGATCCACATTCCGTTGATGAGTGCAAACGTAGAAATGACTGGCCAAAGTGGAATCAGGCAATAGAAGCCGAGCTGGACTCACTTCAGAAATGCAAAGTCTTTGGGCATATAGTCCAGACACCTACTGGTGTCAAACCTGTGGGATACAAATGGGTATTTGTAAGAAAAAGAAATGAAAATAATGAGATCTCATGCTACAAAGCTAGACTTGTAGCACAAGGATTTTTCCAAAGACAGGGTATTGACTATGACGAAACATACTCCCCGGTTATGGATGCGATCACTTTCAGATTCCTGATAAGCTTAACAGCAAAGGAAAGCCTAGATATGTAGCTTATGGATTTTGTGACTGCATATCTATATGGCAATCTCGATAAGGAGATATACATGAAACTTCCTGATGGCTTCTCAATGCCTGCTGAAATAAAAGATAGACCTCGGGACGTCTACTTTGTTAAGCTGCAAAGATCACTGCATGTTCTTAAACAATCAGGAAGGATGTGGTATAACAGACTCAGTGAATTCCTTGTTAAACACGGATTCAACAACAATGAAGTCTGCCCTTGTATCTTTATAAGAACAAAGGGAAAAGAATTCGTAATAATTGCTGTCTACGTAGACGATCTAAATCTCATTGGATCTCCTGAAGAGATCGCCGAGATATCTGTAAGCCTAACAAAATAATTTGAAATGGAAGACCTAGGCAAAACGAAATTCTGCCTTGGCTTACAAATTGAACATCTAAAAGATGGAATCCTATTACATCAAACCACTTATACCAAGAAAATGTTGCAAAGATTTCATATGGACCATTGTCATCCACTTAGTACACCTATGGTGGTACGATCTCTGGATGCACATAAGGACCCCTTCCGGCCACTGGAAGAGGGGGAGAATATACTTGGTCCAGAAGTCCCTTATCTAAGTGCCATCAGAGCACTCTTATATCTGGCAAACTGCACGCGTCCCGATATAGCGTTCGTAGTAAATTTGCTAGCCAGATACAACGCAGCGCCCACACAGCACTACTGGACCGGGGTTAAGCACCTTTTGCACTACCTCCAAGGGTCTACAGGTTTGGGACTCTTCTACAAAAATGGAATATCCTCTACACTTGCTGGTTATGCTGATGCATGTTACTTGTCTGATCCCCACAACACGAAGTCACAGACTGGGTACATGTTTACCTATGGAGGGACAACCATTTCCTGGAGATCTATCAAGCAAACCTTGACGGTGACCTCATCCAATCACTCAGAGATCATTGCCATCCATGAAGCAAGCAGGGAATGCGTATGGTTACGCTCAGTTGTCCACCACATCCTGTCTACTACCAGGCTGAAGACTGGAGATCTCGAACCTATTACAATGTTCGAGGACAATGCTGCTTGTATAGCTCAGTAGGGGTGTGCATGGGTACATGGTACCCAGATACCCGACCGGAACTTACCCGAACGTGTAGGTTCTGGGTAGATAATTATCGGTTCCGGGTAGGTTCCGGGTAGGAAAATTAGGAACCGACGGGTATCGGGTCCGGTTCCGGTTCCCATTTATAAGGAGCGGGTACCCGGAACCGGAACCGATATTTTATATATTTAATTTTTTATATATTATAATATTAATGATCAAAATATATAAGAGTGATACACCATGTATCTAATTTGAACTTATAATATTAGGGAGTACAACTTGCATCCTGAAGTTCTGAGCAACACGTAAGTTCATTAAACAATGCATTTGAATCAAAGATCATATTCTCTTATGCGTTCAAAAGAGCAGTAGAGGTAAACATGAATCATTCTTCCATATGTCCAGCTTTATCTAGTAGAAATGAAAGATCAGTATACATTTATCACTGAAGAAAGAGACTTGAGACAATATTTTACTTCCAGATTGATCTTTATTCATGTGTATTTGAGATAATTGTGATGCACAGATCATTTGGAAATCATTGTTTGTAATGCATCACAAATTAGATTTTTTTACAGGGTACCCAGAACCTACCCGGAACCATAGGGTCCGGGTAGGGTCCGTGTATAGGGTCCAACTGGGTAGGTTCCGGATCCAAATTTTAGGAACCGGTCTCTTACCGGGTAGGGTCCGGATAACATAAAAAAGCAGGGTACCCGGACCCGCACATCCTTATAGCTCAGTTACGAGGTGGCTTCATCAAAGGCGACAGAACAAAGCACATTTCACCAAAGTTCTTCTGGACGCATGAGCTACAGAGAGATGTCAAGATCGACATCAGACAAGTGCAATCATGTGACAATTTGGCAGACTTATTCACTGAAGCCCTTCCTACTGCAACTTTTAGGAAGCTTGTACAAAGGATTGGGATGAGACGCCTAAGAGATCTGAAAGCTTGAGAGCTTGTACAGATCAGTGGGAGTTAGGGAGAGTTTGTACTCTTTTTCCTTAACTATAGTTTTTTCCACTGGGTTTTCCATAGTTAAAGGTTTTAACGAGGCAAATCTCACCAACTCAGAATCCTGAAGTATCCACCCCATGTGAGACTCTCCTATGCTTAGAAATCATGGTCATTTCCCACTGTTCATTCTTGATTCCTTGAATGTATCTAAAAATAATGCATAAATTTCAAGCATACATATCACCAACTGTTGTTTGAGGGTCTGATCGACGATGCACATTGAGTTTGGCACAGAAATCATGGTCGAAATGCTTTCTGTGAAAGTCTGTCTTTTTTAAATAATAAATCGGTGGAAGGAGCAAAATATAATAATGTGTTAGATAATGAAATGTTGGGGGAAACCGAGCACAGTGACTGAGTTTACATCGACCATGAAATCTACCAAAGAATGGTAAAAAGGGCGGAAAAGGTTGATGACCATGTGAATCATTTATGTCTAGTAAGACAATGGTATTTTATATTTGTGCTTTTTAGATAATATATCAAAGTTATGTTGATTTGACCACCAATTCTATAATTAATTAAGTGATTCATAAGGGCCTGTTCTTTTGTAGGAATGTGAAATTGGGAAAGTTGAGGGAGTGAGGAATCTGATGAGAGAGAAAAGCTTGTGTAGTGTGTTCTTTTGTAGGAAAGTGGTGTTGGATTGTGGAGATGGAAAGTTGAGGTGGGTCCTACTTTGTGTAGTGTGTTCTTTTGGTTAAAGAAAGTTGGAGGTGGAAAGTTGGAATGTAGGATAGGGTGAACCAAGGTAAGGTTAACCTCCTAAATAAAAAGAGATCATTTTGGGTTATTTTTTACACTTGCAGGTCCAATGCAAAAACCAAATACAACAATACTCCGATGAAATACCGGAATGAAAAAGGCCTAATGGAATGCGGCCAGGCATCAACAGAGTAAAGAATGTCATGTACATTCCAAAATATTGCCCTGCTATGATCTACGATAAAAAATGGCCTGGACGAAGCATGAGTATAGACAAGCAAACTAGAATGACACAATAATAAAAATTGGGCAGAAATACAAGCAAGAAAATACACGCAATCAGACTGATTGACAAGATACAAGGCACGGATCAGATTCGTAAATTGGCATGTACAGTCTTAAGTGGATCCAACGTAAGGTCATGGCCAGACAATATAGACAGCAACAGATACAAAAAATGAAATGTCCAAAACATAACACCATATCAAAAATATTGTCATGCAACACGGTAAGCAAAAGATACAAACATGGATAGTATTAAAAGTTATAAATCCCAAGTACTCCCAAAGCCAACCATCAACCAACATAAATCCCAAGATACAAACGTTCCAACCATCAACCAACATACAATCCAAAGCATTAGTTATTGTTATACAACATAGGCAAAATAATAACACCTAGACCTAGGATAGAATACAAAACTAACTTCAGCGAGGTGAACTCGGATAGTAAGGTATCCACCCTAGCGGTGTTAGTCTCCAATTGACCTTCGACCCTAGCCAACCTCCTGTCAATCTCACCCCACCTCATAACATTAGGTAAGCTCGCAGGGATTTCACGTATTCCTCCTCTTTCATTCGCTGCCATTAAGTGCCGGATAATAAACGAAGACCACTCACTGTGAGGTGGGTCCTTCCATTCGAAGTAATCACACTGGCCCACGCGCGACGGACAGCTCCAGAACCGTCTGCCAGGGTTCGTAAGAGTCCAAGAGGTCTTCCTCGGTCCCCACTCACCACAGTGGCATCTCTTGGAGTCTCCATCATCCGTATCCAACTCAGGTACCCTGTTCGGATTCCGAAAGCGGGAGCGAATAGAAGTGTTGGAGCCTGAACTCATGTGTGCCTGGGAAAACAAAAACAAAAGCTACATTAATAGTGTGTAATGTTAGTAGAAAAAGAATTTTATAAATAAATTGATATGTGCAAGTTGGAGTCATACCTGGGAAAATATAATAAACACTGAAGTCAACGTATCCGCCAGTTTTCAGAAGCAAGCAAGTATATTTGACATGTAAAAACCCATAAGCAAATAAAATTCGTGTTCGTAACAATTAGAATGAAAAGAAAAACATATAGCCCTCAGGAATTTAAATGTTTCAATTACCCAATTAGAATGAAAAGTAAAACGTATAGAACTCATAATTGAGCCCAGATTCCTATCTATAGACATGAAACATATACAAAACAACCATAAAAAAGCCCAATAAGCCAACATATGGACATGGACATGAAGAAGCACATTTAGCCAATATATCCCAGAATCCTTCAGCCTTATGGACATTCACCAAGGCATGCAACATATACGCAATGCAAATAGATTGAAAACTAGGAATCTTTTATAGCCCTCAGGAAGTTATATTCCCCATTTGCCCAACTAGGTTGCTGGCGGTTGCTCCTTACTTAAGGAACCATCCTGCCTACCATCCATATAATTGGGAAATTAAGATTTTCTTTCACCGCTTTCATGTTTTGCATCATTGGGCTATTGGGATAAAAATTCATAGAGTTCACCTATAGTGCACTGCTGTGAGGCAAAGAAACCATGCATGCCACGGCTACTCACATGGGAATGAAATTCTGAATTAACCCATGACAAATCAAAGCCAAAAATTCCAAGACAAGCCCAAAACATTACAACATGTAGCTGAAAGGAACAAAAAGAAGCTGAAACAATTTTGACAGGACAAGGAATGTGCAAGCTGGTTGCCCAAAAACATGATCATGCCTTAATACAAAAAATCCCCTCTTAATATCAAACCATGCAAATAGAGGAACCAAAAAAATCCAAGGCCAATCCAATTGCACAATGCTGAATAAATTAGACAGGAAAAGCCCACAACAAATGTCAGTACATGCACAGAAACCTCCAAGTTGAAGCTCAAACATGAAAACTGAAGTAGGAAAAAAATACCATGTGAAAGCAGTGAATGTAAAAAATTGCAACATCCAAAACATAAGGACTTTTCAGCCTAACAAGCTCTTAAAAAACTGCAGCTTATCATACTATCAGCCTAACAAGAGATGAAAAAAATGTAGCCAAAAACATTGCATCTGTCTCATCCAAAAAATGTGTTCAAACTGAAAAAACTGCAAACATAGGATCAAACTGAAAAAACTGCAGATCAACAAACTGATAGGGAATGCCAAAATAGACAACACACACCCAAAAATATATGATGTTTTACTGAAAGCACTCATATTCCCACATGTAAGTATTCACAAACCCCAGAAAACACAATACTTCAGCTTATCTCCCTAACACTTTAATCATATGCAATTGCCTGAAGCATATCAGCCCAACTTGGGTACAAAAAAAATGCACTTGGCTGTAGGTTTTGCATATCAGCCTGAAGCATATCTGAGAAACCCTGCTACTAGTAGTACTGAAGCATATTAGCCTAACATGGGTACAACAAAAATGCCATCATACATAAAATTGCAGCTTATCAGCCTAACAAGCTGCTTAAAAAACTGCATAAGTTCAGACTATCAGCCTAACAAGATATGAAATACTAGAAAGCTTCAAATTTCAAACATGATCAACACAAAATGAAATAAAAACTAGCAAGCTTCAAATTTCCACCAAGATCATCACAAAAGTCATGAAATCAGGTAACAGGTTCATAGTTCACCCAAGATCAACATGCCTCCTCCCATACACAAACACAAAGACCTACTAAGAGCTCAGGATACCCATAGCAATATTTTTCAGCCACTACTTGCACAGGAAACTCATTCCCTACTCCAACACCACTCCGCATGTTCATGACACATAATTATACACCACATCAGCGACCTAGATCTAATGATAAAGTAAACAGCCAACCGACTTTTCACATCCCCTCCACTTCTTCATTTCACCACCACCACACTCCATTTACTCACCACAACCAACCACCCTCAATCCAAGTCCAAGGGGTCGTCATCCCCATCTTCCCCTACACCATCTTCCGACCTTTCCCGTTGTATCATCTCAATTTTATTCCTCAACATTCGCCTTCGGGCCCCATCGGGCTTAGCCAAAAAACTTGCGGCCTTCACGCTCGTTGTCAATAAGATAATCGTACACGACATCCAATAAATTTCCTGGATGCTCGGTGTATCCATACAATGTATCGGCTAGCTTTTCGGTCCAATGGGCATGAGATGTACTAATTGCCGTGGCAACCTTCTCTACTGTGTCTACAAGCCTATCCATCCTATCCTGGACGTCGGTTGTACCCCGACGACGACTTTTCTTCCTCGTAACAGACGGAGGTGTACCAAAGCTTGGCCCGGCATGAATATTCCCCGTCGATCCTGCCGGGGGGATGTCCTGGGGGATATCAAAGTCAGGTGTCTGTGCATGAGGTGCATCTTCCCCATCCACAGAATCTGCTTGGGGTTCAAATGATTGGAATGTGGACCTCCGAAAAAGCCCCTTTGCCTCGTCATCTCCTATGACGATATACAGATCATCAAGCCACGACAACGGTTGATTAACATATTGTTTCAACCTTGGGTTAGCCTGCAAGTACATAACCATATAAATTAGGCCTTATATACTAACAACTGGGATCACTAAATCTTTAGCCCTCAATGTAAATGGTCATACCTTTGCCCATGGGGCATACACCTCATCATCAAGCATTATCATCTTCTTATTAGGACAAAATCCAGCGCCACTAATACTGAGGCACGTTGACACATCGGTCATGCGTCGGTGCAACCCTTTCATATGATTCCTGACATTTGTGCTTGTGTAGGATGTGCCAAAAAGAGCATTGATATGGGCAGCTGCTTGGGTAAATGCCGTAGGCTTGAATGTCTTGTCCGCCTTATTCCCTTGCTTGGCCTGGTCAGCAAGGAACGGAATGAGGGACAAGTCATGTTCCCACTGCCAAATTAGGTTTTTAGGCCCCTTGGCAGTTTGCCGCTTAGTCCTTTTGCTAGGACTTGACACCGAACCTTCTCCCTCATCATCCCGTCGTCCCGACTTCCGCGACGACCCACTACCCCCCGTATGTTCATTCCCACTTTGTGACGATGGCTTATTGAAAGCACTTTGTGGGGAAGGATTAATACATGGATTGAAACCCCCCTTGCAGCAGTTGCATATATCCTTGTGTTGGTTGCATCTGCATTGGCATGCCATATGGATGGAATTGTTGATATGGCATGCCAGGCCCTCCACCATGGCAGGACGGCGAATGATAAGGAGAATCAATGTTCCTACGCGGCATCGGCCTCCCAAGCATTGGATCAGGCCCATGGCCTTCAACACTCCACTGGTTCACATATGGCTGGTCATACAAGGGGGGCATTGGCTCACTACCCTGTTCGGGCTGCGAAGATGACCCTGCCATGCCTACAAGATGTAAGAGTTAATAGGGCAAATTCAAATCTGAGAAATCCTATATAGATAACATATATTGCATGTATATCAAAAACCTTTAGAGCATAAGGTTTGTAATTCCTAACACAATCAACCATGATGGACTACATATTAAAATTCATAAGGACTCCGCATGCACCCACACAACACAAAATTAAAAGCCTCCATCACATGCCTTGTTCAACTGTGCTACCATTGTTATGTATGTTACAATAGTCGACCCACATGTCCCATGCGATTTGATCCCTTCGCATTTTCCATTGGTCCCTTTGCTGTGTTTGGTCCCGTATGGGCAACTGTTGGGATAGATCCAAAATCTCTTCCTCATGATCATCGGTAACATCCCCGTCCTCATCCACACCCACCTCCTCGTTTAGCTGGGGGTCATGTGGATCAGCTACTTGGATATAATTATGCAGTATAGTGCACGCTAGGACGGTATCGACCTGACTGGGGAATGGATAGTGGGGCTTCGACGTCAATATCTTAAACTTGTTCTTAAGTATTCCGAAGGTCGACTCTATCTTTGTTCGCAATGAAGAATGACTGCGGTTGAATAGCTCTTTGCGATTTCTAGGAACACGGTCAGTATGGTCCTTCAGGTGGTATCGCACGCCCCTGTAGGGCGATATGAACCCTGGCATTGTAGTATAACCAGCATCGCATAGATAATATTTTCCTACATTCAGAAACGTATTGTGAGTATAAAATCCTTAGAAACCATACCTATTAATGTGTATTATGTAGGTAACGGTGTGCATATTACCTTCATACACTCGAAGACCTTGCGGGGGGGGGGGGGGGGGGGGGGGGTAAAGACAGCGCATCTTTAAGGACAGTAAAATCATTTGCCGATCCTTCCCACCCTGCCATTACGTATGTGAATCTTTTATTGGGCGTAACAGCTACGAGGACATTTTGTGTCACCCCTTTACGTCCTCTAAAGCGAGGAACAAGATTGAGTGGTAACATGGCATCGATATGGGTCCCATCAATCATTCCAATGCAATCCTGCAAGACCAATCAACGATGAAAATACTAAATGAACCTTCACTCAATACATCTAATACGTTGTAACTACCCAAGAATAATCCTTTACCTTGAAATATGGGTACCAAATAGGATTATTGATAATCTCAGGGGGTGTCTCATTAGGAGCTTGCTTCATAAACGTCTCACGCAAGTTGCCAATTGCCTGCATTACTCGGTTAAAGTACCTGCCAACTGTAGAACCTGACCTGATGAAGTCAACTTGCATTACTCTGTTCTTTGACTTGTGACCAACGATATGAAGAAACATTGCAAGCTGCTCCTCTACTGACACATAAACAGTGTCGTTGAGAAGACCCCTCCCTCTCAATATATTTGCCAGATTTATGAATGCATGTCTCCGCATTCTTAAGTAGTGTAAACAACTACTTTCACTCCCGTCCAGAATTCTATTCATGTGGGAGTTTCGATGATGCTCACGCAATTCAGATGGCTCTCTAGGTAATCGGTTTGTCCTGCCCTCGTTGTGTAGTAACAGGTTGACCATGACTATAACGATCGTCAAAGCGGCTGCTTCACATGTTTCACAACCCAACTGATCTCCATTTTCATCCATCTATACCGTATTTATTTCAAACATAATACCATGCATAAGGCGATACATACATATGACATTCTAAAAATAATATATCAATTACAGAAGATAACAAGCTACCATAAACTTTATATGGCACGCAGTAATCAAACATCTCCCACACCAATTCTATAAAATAGTGAACCATACAAAAATCTTTATGACGTACAACATAAAAACGTGTGGCTTAGTCACAATCAACAACAATTGAAAGTGGACTTTAAATTTTATTGAGCCCTCAGGTAATAATTTTTTTTCCCATCTTTGTGTCCAGGCGGTTGCTCCTTCATCTTAACATATAACGAAAAACGTATTAATTTCATTCCTTCTCGTTCCTATTCACCCATGTAATGAAGATGTCATGTGCTGCTTATACCCATAGCACCTTATCATCCACCTTCTTTTATTTTGCCTCTGTTCATTCTTAAGGGACTGTTCGTCGCAATATGTTGAATAAAGGAACCTTCCTGCCTGCTTGTACTCTAGAAATACTTAAATCATACGTATTAAATTATTACTTGTCATCATTGGGCTTCATTTCATACTACATGATATCTGCAACACTCAACCCCATTACTTGCCATGCATGAATCCTCAACAAATTGCCCTCAGAATAAACCGACATCAATTACGCATTACTGATTTCTTGAAAATAATCAAGCGTCCCATAGCAATGCACCAACAAGGAATCATTATTTACAGTACTCATTTTCATTGTGTATTTTCATCATTGGGCAATTTATGTAATGTAACCGACTTCAGTTAAGGGTTCAGCTTGCATGCAATGTGGTGTATTGCAAAAATCATGCGTTGTATGTTGTGTCTCGCATATTTGTTGTGCACAAATGTCATTTTTTCTCATATTTTTACTGCCGCTGCCTAAATACCCAACATTTCACACTCAACATCCCACGCATAACATCACAAATTGCTTTTTCGGCAGCATTATCGTTGCATCATCAGAATCTAGCAAGCCACCACACAAACACAGTCAAAAATTATACCTTCCGTGACGATAACGGTCCAACCGATTCACGATGCTACTCCCCTCAAGGAGATGCTACTGCCGTGGGGACTCCTTACGATCCTCGTCACCGTGGATCAATTTCGGCTACCCACAACAGCTCCATCCATCGTATGCAGCAAGGTAGAGATAGACAGTTAGGGATTTCGGCATTCTTGCCCAAGAAATGCGAAAAATTTAAACTAATTTCACCTAAAAACCCAATTTTTACCTTAATACCTCCTTGGAATCTCCGATCGAAGCGCCGATCTGCAGAAGCACGCTGCCTTGGGCACTCCCGTGGATCCAGCAGCTGAGGATCTCTTCGGCAACCCAAAAAGGCCGTCGCTTTGAGCAGAAAGGGGAGACGAAGCAAAATTTTTAGGGTTCACAGTGCGAGAGGGGCGAAGGAGGCAGATGGAGTCACATGGGGCTAGGGCTTTTGGCAGCAGTGAAGGCGCACAGGCAGCGGACAGGGAGGCAGGTGGAGCAACACGACAAGGCATTGAAGGTGATCACACACTACAGGGACCCACCTCCGCAAGGATTCTCACGAAATCGCAGCGATTCGAGAGGAAAACCCAAAGCCCCCCAGATCCCACACTGCCCCCTCCACGTAGGCCTTTCCCAGGCGAGATTCAAGGCGAGAAAAGAACAGAAAATGGAAAGTTGCGCTGAGATTCCGCAAAAAAGATGGTGAACAGTGCTCTTGCAGGCGGGATTCTCGCGAATACGGGCAAAAGAACAGGCCCTAAGTAAGTCATATTTGAGAGTGCTGATAATTACACCTCATATCTTTATGATTCCATCACAACTCTGAATTGACCGTACCAAACTCTTGTCATTTATTAATTCGCCACTATTTGTTTCATTTTTACACTTTATATAAATTCACCTCACACTCTCCATGTTCAAACACGTCCTTTCCTTTCTACAGCGAATACATGGAGGAGGAGAAGGACACAAGACACAGATTTTATCAATAAAGAAAAGCAAGTTGAATCGGGCGTTTCTTCTAACATTAAGGAGAAAAATTCTCATCTTTGTTTATATAAGAGGCATGTCCTAAAGCAATTAGGATCGCTAATCATAATACCAACCGGTCTTATGGTGCCACATCAGTCCACGTACAATTTCTCTTCGACAATGAATTGGATTACTAACTCGCTTTGATCTCATGTAGCCAAATTAGCAAAATGGAGCTCTTGATTAGCTGTACAACTTCCTTCCATATTGTGTTCTAATTGGTATACGCTGACTGCATTCTTATTCTCCTCTCAACTCTGAAGTTACCTATTGCGTTCTAATATGTATACGTTGAGTACGTTCTAATAGGTATACGATGAGCTGGGAGTTGAGCTACTAGAGGTGAGTTATGGAAGTGCACCATGTACGCTCCTTGAACATGGTACTACACCAATACTCGGATTTAGTTGAATATTTTAATTTAGAAGCAATTTGGTAACAGTCATAACTACTATGAAAACTGGACTTTTTTTTTTTGGGAACGTGTTACTAGGACAATTTCCTTACTAACTTGGCAAGAAAAACACTGTAACCAAACACCTACAATATTTTATACTAATACTGAGACCTAGGCTCACTGACTTACTACTGAATGATAAGTGTGGATACTGTTTTCGGTTTGGGCTTGCCGGCAGCAAGGCCCAGTACAGCCTGTCAGATGGGACCCGCAACTGGGGATTTCCTAACCCAGCTTGAGAGGTTAGCCCGACCTGACCTTAGCACTATTCTGCCAAAGACGATCTCGCTACCCGAGGTCGACCACCTATCATCAAGCTCTTGTCACAGCAACCTCGTGGACCAAAGGTCAGCACACACCCGCAAGGACGATCTCGCTACTAGAGGTTCGCTCCTCAGTCTCAAGGGGCGAGCACCTACTCGCCAGGCCAACTCAGCCCACTTCCTCCACGTGGCACAATTCCAGACGAACAATGAGCCCTCCCTCCAAGCCGTTACCAACGGATTGTCAATGACGGCTACACGTATCAATAACTGCATGCCTTATCTGCAGTCGCGGTCCATTACCTGCTGCCATATTTGCGCACACACCTGATTTACAGGAGACAGTTACACCAGGGAATCTGTGGTCCCCACGACTGCCTAACGTGGCACGACCCCCTTGGCCTTTATATATGTTGTACGTCTCGCTGGGAACGCAAAACTCTAACACTAAACCCTAATGGCTATGTACACACACATGCTCAATCATACGCCTACCCCGCACATGATATCTTACGTCCATCACCTCCTTTCATCCAATCGTCGCCTGAATTAGGCATCGGAGGATAGAAGTGAAGGGTCTTGCATAGGCAACCATAGTTGGTTCCCATCATTTAGCCCAAGGATTAACAGCGGTGGGAGGGGAGCGGAAGCAAAAAACATAAAAATTACATTTTTATCGAAGAACCCTCGTGGAAAAACAAAACTTATGCAAGATCTATACTATCCAGGAGGTGGGCAAACAATCCTCTCATGGATAGATCTATAAAATTGTTATTAAAATTAGCTACTCTGATAAAGATTATACCTTTGTTCTTGTGGTTGCAAAAACAATTCCTTCGGAGCAATTTTTCCGAAGTGATCCAACGCCTCGTCACAGAGTGACCACTTGTCCTAGAAAGTTTCGTCTCGGCTGGAATCCCTGCCAAGTTTTGGATCAGATTCGATCTCCCTTCAAGTATTGCTAGAACTTGAAATAGAAGTAAAGATAAAAAAGTGGAAGAACTAAATTTTGTCGCATGTAGATCGAGGTTTGCTCTCTCAAATATGAAGAGCTCCCTTGATCAAAAATATGGCAAAGCTTATGTATTGGAGGAAAGCGATGGACCCTTATTTAAAGGGTGAGCTAAACCTTTCTCCAAAGTCCTATCTGATGCGGGATTATTCAGATAAACCATTTGGCTCAAGTTTTCCTCATTGTGGAAGCTCAACTTTGAGCAATTGTTTCTCCATCTATAGTGATACCCAGAAGCCATTTAAGATCTAATTTCAAAAATCTTCGTACCGAGAGCACATAGAAATTGACAACACCTATTTCTGAGGTCATTTACCCTTCAAATCAGTTGTCAAAGATTACCTAATACCAAAAACAAAACTTAATGGATTGAGCCCAACTTTGCTCGGGTTGCACCCGAGCCCGTGCTCAAGTGCACTCAAGCTGATGCCTGGGCTTGCCCGAGCCATATGCCTGGGCTAGCCTGAGTTTGTGCTCCGGTTAATGCAAGTAGGTCAAAGCATATCCCGAACACTGGTTTCCATTAATGTGGGTTTCTATGCTCTTTTAAATAGCTCGATTCTCGTATCATATCCTATGTGACCATAACCTCATTCGCAAACACTTTGCAATGATTTAGTTCTCATGCATCAAATGCATGCACCTTTTACCTTTTGATACCAGACAAAGATCCCAGCCTTTGTGGGACCTTACAGCTTGACCCTACTATAGGTGGAACTCATAACCCTTGACGATAATGACCGCGAGCAGCATGTGCCGTCCCTGATTCGATATCATCCTTATGTGGTCTGTCCCTTTAACATGAGTGTTGTCGGGACTGCCCTGGTTATACCAACGATGAATGATGCAGTTTTAATCCTTTTGTTATAACTACGCTGTTGCGAAGCCTAGGGTATGATTGATTGTCAAACCCAAATATCTCCACGATCAGGTCAGCATCGTTCGGTCTTGGCTTGTCATTGTTGGATCCCATCCAATATACTGTGGCCAAGGATTTAGCTAAGGACCATGATGACTCTACGCCACTAACCACCCACAACAGGAGAGACGAATCCTTATCTCGACCACTACTCCACTCGTACGCTTCAAGTGTCACCCAACCGGAGACCTTTTCATAGGCCTTGCCTTAATGCTAGGTCAGAGATATAAGTAATACCGTTCATACACAGGCTTGTATAGTTGGCAGCTAATGATAAAATATCTACACCATGTTCATCTTTGCAACTAGTGCAAATGTTTCTGGATAATCCACTCCATATGCTTGAGTGTACCCCTTAGCAACCAATCTCTCCTTGTAACTCTCTAATGAACCATCGGCTTTAAACGTCACTGTAGATAACCACCTGCATCCCATGATTTTCTTTCCAGCCGGCAAGCTGATAATCTCCCAAGTTTTATTCTTCTCCAGGGCTGCCATCTCTGCATTTATGGCTTGTCTCCAATTCTCATCAGATAATGCCTAGGATACAGTGGATGGTTGGGATGGTATGTCAACATTATTTACGTTTACTAGGAAGCTTTGATGAGACATGGAGAATTTGTTAAAAGACATAACATTAGAAATGAGATACAATGGAAGCTTGGTACACTCTCTAGTTCCTGTTTGACTGGCAATAGGAAGATCATGACTCTGGTCAGTATGCATCAAAAGATCAGAAGGTGTTACCTTCATGACTATTGATCGGATCAGATGATTGAGAGTCAGAGATTGATGCCTTCTTCCTTGAGTACACATGGCCAATTGACTTATCTATAATGGTATGTGTATGTTCATTATTTGTGGATGGGTTGGCAAGTTCTAAGGCTTTATCACTGGTTCAAGATGATTAACCGAGACGTGATTTAAGTGTTTAACTTCACTGTTTGTAGAAGGTGGCAGTACCGGGTTAGACACAACAGGTCGTGTTGGTAAGTCCACGCGAAGGAAAGAGTCTATGTCCTTATCTTATATAGAAGTGCCACCTGAAGATAAGGAGCAATGTAAAAGGATGCGGCTTCGTGGAAGTGTCATCAACTGAAACAAAGGTCTTTTTAGATTGGGGTGATAACACTTGTAACCTTTTTAAGTTGATAAATAGACGATAAATGCGCATTTAAAGCACAAAATCTAATTTGCTAGGGCTGGGTTATGAACATGGACAAACACAACACATCCAAAAATCTCTGGACTCAAGTGATTTGTGGTTTGAATGGTTGGAAAGAAACATGATAAATTGTTTATGGGGCTCTTTTATCCTAGAACATGAGAGGGCAACCTATTTATGAGATAAGTTGGTGTCAACACAACTTTCATAGTAAAACTCAGGGACATTGTTCTGAAATTGAAGTGTTAGGGTAGTGTCTAGGAGATGTCCATTTTTCTTTAAGCTACGCCATTTTTTGTGATGCGTGGACACAAGAAGACTTGTGGGTAATCCTTCCTTTTGAAAAAATGGGTTCAATGTTAACTTTGTCAAACCTACACCTTTTGATTTTTTTCTCCGAATTGATAGTGTATCATGTTATGAAAGCTGGGAAGAACAATGCTAAGGCCAGACTTATATTTTAGTAGGAACAACCAAGTGATCCGAGTGTAATCATAAATAAAGTACACAAACCATCGGGCCCCTGAAATATTAGAAATATTTGAAGATCCCCGAATATCACTGTGGATGATATGGAAAGGAATGATACATCTTTTATTGATAATTGGGAAAGTCACCCACTTATGTTTGGCAAACAAACACACACACACACATCATAATGTAAACTTTTCACTTTTAAACCTCTAAACAGGGAATGAAAAACAAGTTGAAGGTTACGGGATGATGGGTGACCGAGTTGACAATGAAGCAGCATGACCTTTTTATCGGCTAGGTGGCAGTCGGACATGAGAGATTAGGTTGGTGAGTAATATAATCTGACTGACTGATGTCTCAATGTAGTACAATCCATTCCGCTCCTTAACACATCTAATCATCCTTCTTAAAGGCTTGTCTTGAAAAACACAATGGGAAGGGTAAAACGTAATAATGCAGCCCAAATCATGTGTAAGTTTAGAAAGATTAAATTAGTAGAGAGTTTAGGAACATGACAGACATTTGTGAGAGTGAGAGATGAGCTAATTTGTATATTCCCAAACCCAGCTATATTAGTTAATGAGCCATCTACAGTGGATCTTTTCTTGTTGCTAAGACATAGCTAATAAGTGATGATTTTTTGCTAAGCTGGTCATGTGGTAGCTTGCTCCAGAATCAATAACCCAAGAATTACTAAAGCAATGATCTAAGATATGTAATCCAAGAGGAATGGAGATATTACATGAATGTGCCAAAGAACAATTACATTGTGGTCTCTCAAGAGTACATAAGAAACTCATTAGTTGTTCCAGTTCAAATTGGTTACAACCTTGCGGTTTCGGGTTGCACAACATCTTCAGTGGTGGATAGGTTGGCATGTCCATTATTTTTCGGTAGCCCATTTTAAAGCCACAGTCCTTGCTTGATGTGGAAAGTTTCCCTTGAAGCTTCTATGACCTGTCTCGGGTATGTCTTAATTTCTTGCAATATGAGCACCAAAGATTATCCCTGAAATAATTGGTCTGTGGCTTCTCAGCAGAAGACTGATATCCCTATTATGGTTTAGTCTCTCTAGAAGCTGGCTTCTATTTACTCCTCTTGTCGACAACAACTGGCGTGATGCAAATAGTGCAGGTGCTAACTCCCAAGTACAGGCGGCCGCCAAGTAGTAATATTCCTAGTGAGCCTAGGGTCGAACTTAGGGACAATTCGTTTATGATCAACAACGGTCACAAATAGCTTAAGCGATGCGAAGGACACCACATTTTGAGGGTAAGGTCTGATTGAGTGGAATTACATTTAAATCAAGATCAAATATGCGAATAAAGAAAAGTGTGGAAGATTACTCAAAGATGGGAAGTGTGAGTGTTCATGGTTTCATGATATAGTATGGCTTATAAACTTATCTCAAATTACTACGACCTCTCATTCGGCTAAGGAGAGAGTGGTCGGAAGATATGACATTTCATCGAATACAAGGGGTGCAAAAAGTAGTGAATGAAACATTGAGAGAAACGATCAATAAGCAAAGTAGAGAGGGTCCTCCAGGATGGTCCTCTCTATGGATTTTCCACTAAGGGACCAATAAACAAACAAAATTTTTAAGTTTCATCCACATAAGAATTAAAATCATGCTAGATATGAAATCCATAAGCCATACTTACATCACTCCACCAAAAACATGATGGAAATTGAATTCCACCCCAAGTGATTTTGATGATGAGCACACCAAATGAAACTTAGTGTACTAACTACACTACAATTAAGTGTGCAGGATATGCGAAGCTTTACTCATACTCAAAGAAGCGCAATCTACGCTCAAAGACTAGGACGAACGTGGCTAAGATCAAATAATGAAGTTCAAAGCTCAAATAGAACAAGAAGCTCAAGTGAAGCTCACATCTACTTCATCAAACTGATCAAGCTTCTGAAGACGTGTCCTAAGTCTATAGTGAGTGTGTTGTGTCTTTTTAGGGTATTGTTAAAGCCAAATCATATAGACAAACACACACACACACAAACAATTTGAAAATGTTTTTTGAATATCTTTTAAATCATCTTCAAAAAATGTTTTTGAGAGCTTTCTCTAGTTATCTTATAAATTCCGTAGTGAAACTCCACACACCCTGGAGTTAGCTACCTGTCTGACTAGCTGTGTCGCAGGAAAAACTCCTCTGGGAGTCGACTACCAAAGGAAGGGAGTCGACTACCAGCTGAGAATCAAGATTTCCTGAAACACACTGGGAGTCGACTACCACTCCTAGGGAGTCGACTACCAGCTGTCAAAGTTTGACGTTTTGACTTGAATTTTGAAATATCGTTGAGCGATTTTCTCCATGATTTTTGGGACAAAAGTCAAAGTATTTTTGAAATTCGAATTCTCAGTTTTGTCCTATAAATATAGGACCGTTTTCATTGAGAAAAATACAACATTTATCGAATTCAAAATCTCTCGTGCAAACGCTCTAAAGTTCTAAGCTCTCATTCTTTCTCTAGCCAATTCTATTTTATTTGTGATCTTGCAAAATTCTGTTATTATTTTTAAAGATCATATTCTCGTTTTATTGGCTAACTGTTTTTCAAATCCGTATTACTTTTCTCTTGATTTTTGTTTAAAGGATTTTTGAAAAACATTAGATCTAGATCATAAAGACATCATTCGTATCTTTGTGTGATCTAGAATCTCATTCTATCAAACCACTACATACAACTTTGTCTATCATTGTTTGGCTATAGAATCTGGGTGTAAAACCAATCTCCACCAATTTATTGTGGTGAATTGGATATCTATTTTATTGTGTTGTTGTTAGAACACTAGACAAGTCTAGGTGTTGCCAGTAGGAAATCCTGGTCAAGACTAGGTCGTTGGAAATCCTAACGAGTGGAGTTAGGTACTTGTATTTGCCAAGGCAGATAGTGGAAAATCTCGTACCGGATTGGTCGGGGACTGGACGTACCCAAAAGTTGTGGGGAACCAGGATAAAAATCCTTGTGTCTGCGATTGCTTATCTGTGTTTGTTTATCTTTGCTCTTACTTTATTATTTGCTAATTGTTGTTCATCTATTGCAAAGATCAACTTACTTTTTATCCGCTGTGAATATAATATTTGTATCACTTGCAATCTTATCTGTGCTTATAAATACTCAGGGAGTCGACTACTGTTCATAGGGAGTCGACTACCTGCTGTGAAATTACTCTGTGTATTTTAAGATTATTTTGTTGATTAAGAACCAAGCGTAGATCGCTCTACTTGGTTTCTTAGGCAACATTAGAAGGACGTTTATTAACAATCGAAAAATTTTACTATTTGCACAACACTATTCAACCCCCTTCTAGTGTTGTTTGCCATCAACAGGATCCAACACTTGGTATCAGAGCAAGGCTACAAAGGTGATGGCATCAACATCCTTTCACTCTGAAGGACTGAATACCATGCGACCACCACTGTTCAACGGAACCAACTACGCTAGCTGGAAGATCCGAATGAAGACTCACCTAGAGTCATTAGACATTGAAGCTTGGACCGTTACTAAAGTCCCGTACATCGCACCTACCGACGTTGAGTTTGGGAAATGGTCTGTCGACGACAAGAAGAAAGCTAATCTCAATGCAAAAGCAATGAATGCACTATTTTGCGTCGTTACAGGAAATGAGTTCAATCGAGTCTCCCAATGTGAGACAGCACACCAAATATGGCATACTCTTCAGGTAAGTCACGAAGGAACCGAAAAGTTAAAAGAATCCCGCATAAATGTTTTGCATTCAAAATTCGAATCTTTTAAAATGGAAGAAGGATAGAGTATCACCGATGTGAATACTCGTTTTACTAATATTACAAATGAGCTCGCAGGATTAGGAAAGAAACTTTCCGAATATGAGCAGGTAATGAAGATACTAAGATCCCTCCGACCCGAGTGGAAGGGAAAGACAACTGCCATTCGAGAAGCTCATAATGTAAAAGACCTCACCATCGAAGAACTAATGGAAAATCTCATAGCATATGAGATTGAGCTTGAAGAAGACAAGAAGATCGAAGAAAAACCAAAGAAGAAGAATCTCGCGTTCAAAGCCCAAGAGGAAGATTCCGATTACACGGACAAAGAAGACCATATCGCGTTCATCTCAAAGAACTTTAAAGAGTTCATCACAAGTAAGTATGGAAAACGATCTTTTAGACCCACTAACGGTATTATTTGTTTTGGTTGCAATAAACCAGGGCACGTCAAGAGAGACTGTCCATTGGAGAGAAACAATCGTGATTCCAGAGATCGTGGGAAGAACAAAGACAATAATGAAAAGCGAAACAATGGAAGAAACAAATTCCGACGACCAAAGAAGGAAGCTTACGCAGCCTTCGACCAGAGCGACGATTCCTCATCCGATGAATCCTCAGAAGAAGATAACGATGAAAGAAGAGAAACAGCACACATGTGCTTCATGGCATCCACATCCTCCAAGGTAAGCTCGTATCATGATCCATCTAGCGACAATGATTCGTCATCAAGTGATGATGAAGACATGGATTATATGGGAGCATATAAGGAGCTATGCAAAATGCATGAAAAGCTAATAAAAGAACATAGAAGAACACTTAGAAATATTAAAAGGGATACTAAAGAAAAAGAAGAAATCATTAAAGAAAATAGTCTCCTTAAAGAAAAGAATGATTTTCTGCAAAAAGATATTTCATTGGTAAATGAAAAAGTTGAGAATCTGAATAATCTTCTCGTATCTGTCAAAGATAAATACGACGCTACGATGAAAATTATTGAGAATTTCAACAAAGGAAAAGGAAAGCTAGATAGTATAATAAAAGATCAAAAAACCTCATCTAGCAAAACCGGACTCGGTTATGATTCACATCATACCAAGAAACGGGTTAAGCATACTAAGATGCATCATTCTAACGATAATGTTTTGAGCATCTGGATACCAAAGAAATTATCTGATCAACGAAGGAAAAGGTACGCTACCGACTTTGTTCAACAAATTCATTTAAACAAAAATTATAAATATGTTTTTCATGAAGGAACTAAACCATACTGGGTTTGGCTTCCTAAAGACTAACTCCTCGGACTCAAAAAAAAGAGTACCATAAACGTTTAATTTTTTTTCAGGTACTCCAAAGAAATGAAAGGAAGAAAACAAGATCCAACGCTTTGTAAAGGATCAACATCAAAGCCTTCTTGCACGACTCAATTTTTTTTGATGATTAAATTTACTTAAATAAATATTTTTCCTCTTTATATGATCTTATATATTTGTGTTATACCTTTAAAACATTTTGTGTTCAGAAAACGCATTCGACCTGGATCAAAAACCCCTCGGGATGAGAAAACGACTCAACCCAGTAGGGAGTCGACTACCTACATGACGGAGTCGACTACCAGCGTGTATGCGAATTTCTGGGTTTGTTTTTGACTAACTCCTATTAGGTTCTATAGAGTTAATGGGTTCATATCCTCAAAGGCAACTTATACCCAATAAGCTAAAACTCTATCCTAACCATCCAACACTTGATCCTAAGGCCCTCATTCCTCTTCATCTTTCATCCCATGGTAAAAAACCCCCCAAGAGAAACCCTAGGGTAGCCGACTACCCCCTTTGATCTCTCTCTCTCTCTCTCTCTCTCTCTCTCTCTCTCTTGAAATTTCATCTTGGTGCTTGGTTGCTTGGAGCTCTTTCAACTCCATCTCTTTCTCAAATTACTCAAGGTAAAATTTTTTTTACTTCATGATCTTTACTTCATTATTTTTTTTCTCTTGCTTATCTAGTATTGTATAAATATTGTTTTTACTCTCTCTAGATGCCTCTCAAAGGAATATTTACCAAGAAGAGAAAAACCTCATCTGAAATTGACTCTGAGAAAGAAACCATTTTACCATATCTATTCAAGAACACCACATATGAACACTTCATTAAAATCTCTAAGAAACCCATCCTCCATGAATGTTTTGTTAAGCTTGATGATGTTATAAATTATGGCATTGATAGCTTACTAGATTTTCAAAACTTGGCCAACCTATTTTCCTCCGAAAACACTTATCTTTGCTATCCCAGGCTTGTGCACTTGTTCTATGCTAATATGGATTACGATCTTGCTAAAATCCGCTTTATAACCAAAGTCCTTGATACTAAGCTTGCCATTACTGTCAAATCCCTAGGAGAAGCCCTAGGAATTCCTTATTCTGGCATGTTGCTTGATAAAATAGAAATGACTGAAGGAAGTATTCTAGAGAGAATGTATTTGCCAGGAAGACATTTTCAGACTAAACTTCCATGTAGCGATCTTCGCTATCCGGCAAGAATTCTGGCAAATATATTATCCTATAATATTACTCAAAAATCTGGAAGTCATTCTATCCTATCTGAGAAGCAGGCTGGTGGGCTCCGAAAGGTGCTTCTCTCAAGCGCAAGAGTCCGTACAAGTAGTAAAATCTGGGAGTCCAGATGTCGAATCCACGGGAAGAAATCTGTTGCAACCACAATTCAAATCAAATAGAAATCCTACGAAAAGAAACTAATCACTTCAACAATGATGGCGATGGTGTGAAAGTGCGTGCTGGTGATGTGCGAACAAAGAAATTCGTGTATGAAAATATCTATAAAAAGTATGCACATGGTATGGGTTCGTTAGGATCAATGATTTGTATTAATGTGGTTGACAAGTATAACTCAATGAATTCTCCTTTTGGGAGCAACTCATCGGAAGATACCCTTTTGGGGGTTCAAGCACAATATTCAATAAGATCGTCGCTAAAGTTATAATACGATATGAAACTCTCTTTTAGAGAGATCAAAACTACGGTATGAAACTCCCTTTTGGGAAGATCAAAACTCACCCTTTTGGGGCGATCATCAACTCAATCACTTCTTTTGGAAGATGAAAGAGACGATTTACGAACAAAAATTACAACTTTAACGACGTTTAACGGTTTAGCACAAGGATATTCAACCAAACTAACACAAATCACATCACCTAACTACTCCATACCAAGCACAATTAAGAATTAGCTACTCATAATGCAAGAATAAACTAGTTTCATAGCCAAATACATTGATCTAATAGCAAAATACGATGAAAAACACTAAAATACGAGGTAAAAGTTTAGGAATTCATCACCAAATCTCCAAGATATACACCAAAACTCTCTGGAAATAATAAGAATGGCCTCTGAAATTTTACAGAATTTTACAGAGGGGAAATACGGCTTCTAGAGCCTCCAATACGCCCAAAATACGCCCCAATCTCCTTGTATACGCCCCAAAACCCTAGAATACGCTTATATAATAGGCATTGCGGGTTTGGGGGCTTAACGGGTTTAAAAACCGCACCCAAAATTGATTTAAACCCGCTCCACAGTCGGAACAAATGCTGTACGCTCATCTGAGCGGGATTGAACTTCGCTGCGACGCGTGGCCTTTAAATTTCGTGCTCCGCCCGCTTCGATCGCGATCGAATCCGAATTCGTTTCGGGATTAATATCAGCCGTAGGATCTGCATCGGATGGTTGCTGATGCGCCACGTCGCCGTTAGAATCGCGCCCACCTGCAGCTTCGATCGCTCCGCTTCGGTTCGCCCTGAGCCGTCGGATTGTGCGGGAAAAGCGCCGATGATCGCCGCGTGTCCTCAATAAGATGCGCTCCGCTTCGTCTTCGTCTTCAAATGGGACCGTAGGATCGAAAATCGACCGTCGAAAACGAGGCCACGTCGCTCGATAATTTTCGCTTCGTTCATTGATCTCGACCGTTGGATCAAGCGGCGATCCGTTGGATTGTCGCCGAGTGTCCCCATTTATCCGCTGCCGCTTCGCGATTTTGAATTCGAAGCGGGGTTGCGCTCCGCCGTTCGATTCGTAAGCAGCGCCCTCGATTGTGCCACGTTGCCCAGCAAATGCCCGCTCTCATTTCAAATTGCGGGGAGCGTAGGAACCGTAGGATCACGATCTTGCGGCTGTTGCTGAGCCACGTCGCCGAAGCTGAGAACGCTGTTCGATCTGGGCGGAAAACTCCAGGATCTCGCCACGTGTTCCATCTGATCGATCTGATCGCTTCGCTCGCCAAAACTCCCGGTAGTTGGATGAAGGCGGGGACCGTCGGGATGCTGCCACGTGGCGGCTTCTGATTTGCGGGAGACCGTATTTTCGTATTTTATTGCGTATTTGCCCATTTAATCTGTATTCTACATTCAAAAATACACAGTAATTAGCACAGATCTCAGAAAAATACAAATAAATAGTCGTTGGAATCGTGAGATCGAGACCAAGCTAGGAAAAATATAA
Organism: Scilla litardierei; assembly: GCA_030789695.1. NCBI lineage: Eukaryota > Viridiplantae > Streptophyta > Magnoliopsida > Asparagales > Asparagaceae > Scilla > Scilla litardierei. Next base: position 28,549,464 of record CM061134.1, read on the forward strand.
AATGTGCAGAATTGCATCGTTAAATGCTGTTTTGTGCTCAAATAGAGTGTTTTCTCTAATAAATAAATGTGTAGAAAATACGTATGAATTAGAGAACAATGTAGCATCACATGAGTACAGAATAGGGCTAAATGGGGGGTTAAATATGTAATATTGAACCCGAATCACACCCCCCAACTAGCGATTTGCTAGTCTCTAGCAAAAAGAGCGATAAATACGGATGAGTAATGAAACAACAAGTTCTTTCAAATTGCTCATGGCATGGCTCAATAAAACGCATTCCAACATGATCTTGACCATCAATATACACATCCATGAACAAAATCAATCACATGATATTTTTTCTAATTTAGTATGAATAAATAACATACAAGCATCGTTTTGCACAAGCGAAAGTATAACATGTCGTTTTATCCTAGTTTTCTTGTTTCCAAGGAATTGGCCTATCAAAACAATCATTCAAGACATGGGCATTGAAGTTGCTTAATATATTCACCATTTCTTTTCTTTTATTCGTTCCGCGTAACGCGCATCAAGCAACATTCGCAGAAAAAATTATAACTTGGATCTCTCCATCAAATGAGTGAGGTTCCGGTCAATGGCTCCCAAATCAGACGATAATAGGGCATTAGGCCAAAAAGGACCCATCGGACTGTACTACCGAGCCAACCAAGTTATTTATTAGTGACATACTTATTCATTCATTTTTCATTCATTTTTCTTTTCTTTCTTTCTCTTTTTCTTTGTAAGCAACTCAACACCCATTCTTTGAATATAAACATTGGTACCAATGGCCAAATTCCTCTTCAACTTGAAGACTATTCTAATAAATCGTGTATACTTAAGCTTTTTCATCACATTAGCATGCATGAAATAAATTCAAACTATTTCGAGATATTAATCATGGAGATTGAACTTTTCTTGAATAGTATATTGACGGTAATTCCATGAAGGAAAAATAATCAACTCAAGCCATAAACAATTTTTAGAACCCAATTAATGCGTAATCATCCGCATTTGAGGCATGTGAAGGAGTTTTAAAAAGATGAGATTTGGTGATTTATTCTTCTCAAAAAAAAATCCTAAGGTCTCATACACACACCCCAACTAAAGATGGACATTGTCCTCAATGTCGAAGGGGGTACGAGTTTATTCCAGCAAGCATCCTAGAAAGTATTTAAAAACTACACTACTGGAAAGAACACACCGTGATCAAATGGCGGATCCCGAATCTTTGATGGTGGAGGAAGTTGTTCAATTTGCTCCTTGCGCTCCTCGACGATTATTTTTCCTCCAACGACTAAACTGGATTCCAGCAACGTAACTCCCAGCATCTCTATAAGATGTTCACCTGTATCCTGCAAGAGATGAGTCACGTCAATCCATTTTAGTTTAAGATTCTTTTCAATAAAAGTGTTCCAAACGTAGTCATCAAAATAAGTGAAAGAAATTAAAGCAAGTTGACGACTACTCCCTGAAAGATATGTACTACTCTCCATACGATACTCAGTCATTGGGGAGAGGGATAAATGATTTTGGGACAAAACTGGAGGAGGGCATGGTTCTGACTCCATGACGATAATCTCAAAACCCTTGTCCCTAGCTGTCTCCTCCTCTCGTTCATCCAAAATTGCTAGCTCGTCCTCTCTTTCGCACACACTTTTTGCCATGTATATATTTATATTCATGTCTTCAACGTGACATGGCCCGCTCGATATACCTGCAATAGAAGATAAACTCGTATTAGATTCTTTAAATTGTGTTTCAAAAGCATTACCTTCTTCTAAGCAAGTGGCAATCAGAGTAAGATCTTCAATGGATTTCTGAATCTGCCGACTCCGAGCAAGGAAATTCTCTTGGAATTGATGGGATGTGGCCTCCTGTGTCTGAATAGTCAAGTAAACTTCCTCTTTCAAGGATTGCAAAGGTACGTCTACGCTTTGCTCTTCTTGATCAAGGCACGAAGACTCCGTTGAATCGCTCTCTGAAGTCTCTTCCATGGTTTCTTCATTTTCTTGCAGAGACTCCATGTATTCCCACGCCTCTGTCGGCGTCATGACTCCCAAAAATTCCTGCAGCTCTGGTCGTAGTCCATCTAGGAAGGACGCCATAAGCTCTTCATTTGTGTACCCATGCTGCGGATAGCTCGATATTAGGTCTGTGAACCTCCTCCAGGCCTGAAAGAAAGTTTCACAATCAGTCTGATTAAAATTAACGATCTTAAGCTTCTCCATCCTATGTTTGTGTGCATTAGCATACCTTGCATCATACAGATTGTTTGTGCAATAGAAATTCATATATTCCATTTTTTTTAAAAATAAAATAAAATAATAATAAAAAGTTTATGTACAGTAAAGTGGAAAGATCTCACAGAAGGTCCTCTAAATGAAATAAACCGTAGTCACAAACCATTCCTCCTCGGCAACGGCGCCAAAAACTTGGTGGGCTCCGAAGGGTGCTTCTCTCAAGCGCAAGAGTCCGTACAAGTAGTAAAATCTGGGAGTCCAGATGTCGAATCCACGGGAAGAAATCTGTTGCAACCACAATTCAAATCAAATAGAAATCCTACGAAAAGAAACTAACCACTTCAACAATGATGGCGATGGTGTGAAAGTGCGTGATGGTGATGTGCGAACAAAGAAATTCGTGTATGAAAATATCTATAAAAAGTATGCACATGGTATGGGTTCGTTAGGATCAATGATTCGTATTAATGTGGTTGACAAGTATAACTCAATGAATTCTCCTTTTGGGAGCAACTCATCGGAAGATACCCTTTTGGGGGTTCAAGCACAATATTCAATAAGATCGTCGCTAAAGTTATAATACGATATGAAACTCTCTTTTGGAGAGATCAAAACTACGGTATGAAACTCCCTTTTGGGGAGATCAAAACTCACCCTTTTGGGGTGATCATCAACTCAATCACTTCTTTTGGAAGATGAAAGAGACGATTTACGAACAAAAATTACAACTTTAACGACGTTTAACGGTTTAGCACAAGGATATTCAACCAAACTAACACAAATCACATCACCTAACTACTCCATACCAAGCACAATTAAGAATTAGCTACTCATAATGCAAGAATAAACTAGTTTCATAGCCAAATACATTGATCTAATAGCAAAATACGATGAAAAACACTAAAATACGAGGTAAAAATTTAGGAATTCATCACCAAATCTCCAAGATATACACCAAAACTCTCTGGAAATAATAAGAATGGCCTCTGGAATTTTACAGAATTTTACAGAGGGGAAATACGGCTTCTAGAGCCTCCAATACGCCCAAAATACGCCCCAATCTCCTTGTATACGCCCCAAAACCCTAGAATACGCTTATATAATAGGCATTGCGGGTTTGGGGGCTTAACGGGTTTAAAAACTGCACCCGAAATCGATTTAAACCCGCTCCACAGTCGGAACAAATGCTGACCGCTCATCTGAGCGGGATTGAACTTCGCTGCGACGCTTGGCCTTTAAATTTCGTGCTCCGCCCGCTTCGATCGCGATCGAATCCGAATTCGTTTCGGGATTAATATCAGCCGTAGGATCTGCATCGGATGGTTGCTGATGCGCCACGTCACCGTTAGAATCGCGCCCGCCTGCAGCTTCGATCGCTCCGCTTCGGTTCGCCCTGAGCCGTCGGATTGTGCGGGAAAAGCACCGATGATCGCCGCGTGTCCTCAATAAGATGCACTCCGCTTCGTCTTCGTCTTCAAATGGGACCGTAGGATCGAAAATCGACCGTCGAAAACGAGGCCACGTCGCTCGATAATTTCCGCTTCGTTCATTGATCTCGACCGTCGGATCAAGCGGCAATCCGTTGGATTGTCGCCGCGTGTCCCCATTTATCCGCTGCCGCTTCGCGATTTTGAATTCGAAGCGGGGTTGCGCTCCGCCGTTCGATTCGTAAGCAGCACCCTCGATTGTGCCACGTTGCCCAACAAATGCCCGCTCTCATTTCAAATCGCGGGGAGCGTAGGAACCGTAGGATCACGATCTTGCGGCTGTTGCTGAGCCACGTCGCCGAAGCTGAGAACGCCGTTCGATCTGGGCGGAAAACTCCAGGATCTCGCCACGTGTTCCGTCTGATCGATCTGATCGCTTCGCTCGCCAAAACTCCCGGCCGTTGGATGAAGGCGGGGACCATCGGGATGCTGCCACGTAGCGGCTTCTGATTTGCGGGCGACCGTATTTTCGTATTTTATTGCGTATTTGCCCATTTAATCTGTATTCTGCATTCAAAAATACACAGTAATTAGCATAGATCTCAGAAAAATACAAATAAATAGTCGTTGGAATCGTGAGATCGAGACCAAGCTAGGAAAAATATAAAATGTGCAGAATTGCATCGTTAAATGCTGTTTTGTGCTCAAATAGAGTGTTTTCTCTAATAAATAAATGTGTAGAAAATATGTTTGAATTAGAGAACAATGTAGCATCACATGAGCACAAAATAGGGCTAAATGGGGGGTTAAATATGTAATATTGAACCCGAATCACAGGCCAAATGTATTTATGCCATACTAGGTAACATCCGAATCAATTGGGCCAAAGTTATCATGGATTCTATTCTTACTTCAGCTTCTTCTGATAGACACTCATCCACCTTAGCTCATGGGCGCTATCTCACTATCTTGTTTATTAGCTATAATGTGCCTTTGGATCATGAAACCTCAATTCTAGAACCGGCTCGAGTTTTTGATGTTCATGCACTTGGAAGAATGAATCTACACCATGATCTTGATGAGAACATTCCCGAAGAAAAGCTTGCAGCTGAAGGAGGATCATCATCCTCCAGGAGAGGTAAGAAAATTGTTGTTTCAGATTCTGAGGAGGAAGAACAAGGAGAAGAAGAAAGAGGAAGAGAAGAGGAGGAAGAAGAAGCACCGGCGTATATTCTTGAGCTTCAAGAAATGCTTCTAAAGAAGATTTGGAAATTGAAGATATCACAAGAGAAAGGCTTTGAAGACCTTAACCAAAAGGTGGACGACCTTAAGGAGCTCATCATGAAAACCAACAAAATGACGGAGGACACGCTTGTCAGGATCCTTGATGAGATCAAGGAACTGAAGAAGAACGGCGGTCATCCGTAGCTTTTCTTAAAAACAATGTTTTTTAAACAATGGTTCTAAAAAACTATGTCTTTAAAACTTATGGTTTGTAATAACTTTAATTGTGTGATGCTTGCTACCATGAACTTATCCTCTATGCAATATATTAGTTGCTCTTATAAACTAACATCTCTCTTGCAGGAATAGGAAATTAAATTCCCCCCTAATCATATTATGATTCATAAGTTTTAGTACTTTGTCATTTTTTTGTTGATGACAAGGGGGAGAAAAGATTTGAATGAAATGCAAAAATGAAATTATATGTATTGTATTGTTTTGCTAACGGCTTCGATGCAGGGGGAGAACCGCATCAAAGCAGGGGGAGTAAGTATTCTTTCATGTATTTTCAAATTTCAAACTTACTTCATTTTTCATTTGGGTGTCATCATCAAAAAGGGGGAGAGTGATGGAAATTGAATTCCACCCCAAGTGATTTTGATGATGAGCACACCAAATGAAACTTAGTGTACTAACTACACTACAATTAAGTGTGCAGGATATGCGAAGCTTTACTCATACTCAAAGAAACGCAATCTACGCTCAAAGACTAGGACGAACGTGGCTAAGATCAAATAATGAAGTTCAAAGCTCAAATAGAACAAGAAGCTCAAGTGAAGCTCACATCTACTTCATCAAACTGATCAAGCTTCCGAAGACGTGTCCTAAGTCTATAATGAGTGTGTTGTGTCTTTTTAGGGTATTGTTAAAGCCAAATCATATAGACAAACAAACACACACACACACACACACACAAACAATTTGAAAATGGTTTTTGAATATCTTTTAAATCATCTTCAAAAAATGTTTTTGAGAGCTTTCTCTAGTCATCTTATAAATTCCGTAGTGAAACTCCACACACCCTGGAGTTAGCTACCTGTCTGACTAGCTGTGTCGCAGGAAAAACTCCTCTGGGAGTCGACTACCAAAGGTAGGGAGTCGACTACCAGCTGAGAATCAAGATTTCCTGAAACACACTGGGAGTCGACTACCACTCAGCTGTCAAAGTTTGACGTTTTTGACTTGAATTTTGAAATATCGTTGAGCGATTTTCTCCATGATTTTTGGGACAAAAGTCAAAGTATTTTTGAAATTTGAATTCTCAGTTTTTTCCTATAAATAGAGGACCGTTTTCATTGAGAAAAATACAACATTTATCGAATTCAAAATCTCTCGTGCAAACGCTCTAAAGTTCTAAGCTCTCATTCTTTCTCTAGCCAATTCTATTTTATTTGTGATCTTGCAAAATTCTGTTATTATTTTTAAAGATTATATTCTCGTTTTATTGGCTAACTGTTTTTCAAATCCGTATTACTTTTCTCTTGATTTTTGTTTAAAGGATTTTTGAAAAACATTAGATCTAGATAACAAAGAATTCATTCGTATCTTTGTGTGATCTAGAATCTCATTCTATCAAGCCACTACACACAATTTTGTCTATCATTGTTTGGCTATAGAATCTGGGTGTAAAACCAATCTCCACCAATTTATTGTGGTGAATTGGATATCTATTTTATTGTGTTGTTGTTAGAACACTAGAAAAGTCTAGGTGTTGCCAGTGGGAAATCCTGGTCAAGACTAGGTCGTTGGAAATCCTAACGAGTGGAGTTAGGTACTTGTATTTGCCAAGACAGATAGTGGAAAATCTCGTACCAGATTGGTCGGGGACTGGACGTACCCAAAAGTTGTGGGGAACCAGGATAAAAATCCTTGTGTCTGCGATTGCTTATCTGTGTTTGTTTATCTTTGCTCTTACTTTATTATTTGCTAATTGTTGTTCATCTATTGCAAAGATCAACTTACTTTTATCCGTTGTGAATATAATATTTGTATCACTTGCAATCTTATCTGTGCTTATAAATACTCTGGGAGTCGACTACTGTTCATAGGGAGTCGACTACCTGCTGTGAAATTACTCTGTGTATTTTAAGATTATTTTGTTGATTAAGAACCAAGCGTAGATCGCTCTACTTGGTTTCTTAGGCAACATTAGAAGGGCGTTTATTAACAATCGAAAAAGTTTACTATTTGCACAACACTATTCAACCCCCTTCTAGTGTTGTTTGCCATCCACAGGATCCAACAAAAAACACACAAGAAGATTAGCTACTCATAGAAAACAAAGACAACATTTTTGATTCCAAAAACATGAACCAATATTTCTTACAAGTAGCAAAGATCAAGGAGAAAAATAAATGTATAAACTTCAACACAAAAGAACACACTTTTGAAATGATTCTCAAGCTTTTCCCCTTGAACTCTCCTTCTCCAAGTTTCTTCTAAGTCTGTTGAATGTTGAGGGAAGATAAGTGATTGGGCCACTTCACTCTTCTCTCCTTTTGTTATGGTAGCACCCATAGGCTGGTGAGCCTCCTTCCTTGAATATCTTGATGAGGGGCTAAGATTTCTTCAGGTTATCGGGTCCAAGTTGGGTTAAAAGCTCGTTTGACCCGAACCAAAATCACTCAGAACTGGATGAATCGACACGGCCGCATCACCATTCGACGTGGTCGCGTCGATACCTTACTATATGGATTCCACATGAATCAACGCGGTCGTGTCAAATTGACGCGACCATGTAACCATTGAGTCCTCGAAATCAACGCGGGCGTGTCGACAATTTGATGCGATCGTTTGACCCCCTCGACTTACTGTCATTCTGTTCTCAACTGGCGACTTTTGACGCGGTCGCGTGGTTTTGACAAAACGACATTGTCGATGCTTTGTGAGCTTACAAAATGCCTTGACAATATGACTTCCACACGGCCGTACATGTGGCTCTTGTTTTTCCTCCTGCTGGCCCTTACACTCCACGCGATCGCGTGGAGTGTAACACATGGCCGTGTGGACATCTTCTGCTCCAATTTTCATCGTTTAAGCTCCAGAAAAATTCCAATAAATTCCTGAAAAATATATAAAGTATGATAAAGTCATGGGAGCCATAATTGTGCATGGATAAATGATATGTCACAAAATGATTAGATATCAAGAAAACATACGTATTGGATCCAAAATGCAGGCTTAATTTCGGAAAACTACCTCATACTTTCGTTGAATTCCGAAAAAATACCTCTTATTTTGATATAATCGCAAAACTACCCCATACTTTTTAGGTTTCGATAAACTCCCTCATAGTTTGGTTTCGTAGAATTACGTCATACTTTGCTTAATTTCATAGAACTACCTCATACTTTGGGTTAATTTCGTAGAACTACCTTATACTTGATAGATGTGGGATGGAGGGGGAGGGAGGATGACGGCAGTGGGGAGAAGTGGTGGACGAGAGCGACGGTGGGGTAAGGTGGGAGGGGGCTACGGTGGAGGGAGGGGGGAGGGGACTGCAGTGGGGGGAGGGGGGAGGAGGATGGTGGGGGATGTGGGGAGGGTGGTGGTGGGTGGAAGGAGGATGGGCAGCGATGATTGGGTTGGGGGGGTGCCGGTGGGGGAGTGGTAGGAGGGCGGTGGTGGTTGCAATGGGGATGGGCGGCAGTGGATAGAGAGCGAAGGGCAGCGGTGGGGGGAAGCGGGATATGTGGATGATGGAGTTTATCGAAACCTGAAAAGTATGAGGCAGTCTTGCGAGTATATCAAAATAAGAGGTAATTTTTTGGAATTCAGCGAAAGTATAAGGTATTTTCCCGAAATTAAGCCCAAAATGCATGTTATTAATGCACAAAACTAGTTAGTTAGAGGTGTTGTATTTACAATATTCAACCCTAATCAGCAACCATGACTGATCCCTCCAGATTTTGGAGTTGAAGCGTAACCCCCTCTTTCGACTCTCTTCTGCCCGGACAATGGATATGGTCTCATTCAAAGATGGCAACATGTTGCCGAGTATTTGAACCCGTACCTGATCGTATTCAGCATTAAGGCCAACCAAAAAAACATACATACAGTCCTCTTCAATATACTTTCTTAAGAATTGCAGCATCTTCAGCATAACATATTCGGTCTCAACTGATGCAGCCCCGGTCATAAATTCTTCAAATAATTAGCATATTCTATTACAGTCTTGTTAACCTTGCTTTGATGCTATAGTCTTAGCCTTTATCTCGAACACTCGTTCCACATCTAGAGCCTTTGAATAGGTTTGCAAAATGACGTCCCAAATATCTTTGGTGGTGATGAACATGCATGTGTCGCTGATCTCCGGTGTCATCGAGTTCGATTGTCTTCTTCATCCCAAGCATCAAATTTTGTCTCCCCCTCTGTGGTCCAGTATCTAACAATTGGCTCAATTTTCATTTTCCTTTGGGGTGTGTTTGGTTTGAAGGAAAATGAAAGAAAGAAAAATGAAATGAAAAGGAAAAAGAAAAAGAAAGAAAAGGAAAATGAAATGAGATTCTTTCTCATGTTTGGTTACCAAGGAAAATTGGGAAGAAAGTTGAATGAAAAATATAGAAAGTAATTTTATTAGGTTACTCATTGAATATGAATAAAAAATAATTTAACTGGTTACGTTGTGAATTCAAATCATTCTACCATCATAATAAATTAAAATTTTATTTTTAAATTAAAAACTTATTGGTTATTTTGAAAAAATTATTAATTTAGCAAATAATTTGCAAATTGTAACGAATAATTCGTTAACACTATAAATATTATGATTTGTAGATAATATGTTATTTAATAGTATAGGAATAATTTACAAATTTTGTTAAAAAGTTTGAAATAATTTGCAAGCTAATTGAAAAATTCGTGCATAATGTGTGGATTTTTCAAGGAACACTAAATTTTTAAAAAATTTGTGAATTGTTCGCACAAGCATGCATGAAAATAAATTAAAGATTCGGAATTTATTTGGAAAATATAGAATTATTCGCGAGCTATATAAAAAATTCATGAATAATTCAAGAATTTTTAAAAGATCGTGAATTATTCGTGAATTTTTTAAAATTCATAAATTATTCTCGAACAATTCACGCATGAATATATATTGAAGGTGTTTTTTTTTGAAAAATTAGTCAATTATTCGCGACTTATTTGAAAATTCGTGAATAATTTGTGAATATTTCGAGTAATTCGCGAATAGAAAGTTACTAATATTCTTAATTTTTTGAAAAATTCACGAATTATTCATGATTTTTTGATACAAACTTATGAATAATTCGTTGATTCATTAAAAATAACAACTAATTATGTTTGCTAAAAAATATAAATACATGAAAGTGTGAGAAAGTAGTTTACCTCTCTTTTCCCCCATTTTCCTTGAGTCAAAAAGAGAAAAATCTCAAGGAAAAGTTTTGATAAAAATTTTCCTTTGTTTTCTTTCATTTTCATTTTCCTTTGTTTTTTCTTTCCAACCAAACAATGGAAATAGTTTTCCTTCTAACTTTCTTTTCTTTTCTGTCCTTTTCCTTCGAACCAAACACACCCTTAATGGAAGGTTCAGACCAATTGGGACCACTTTAGGTTATTCTTCACGATCAACCTATATGCTACTTGATTTTGTTACAGGTCTCCACTAGAGTGATATGTGGCAGTCTCTCCAGTGGCAACGAATCCGTGAGGCCAGTCATGATTTGGACAAGAGAATGGAAGATCAAGAAGAGAGAAGGGTGGCGATAGGGCAGATGAAACAGAGATATGAAAATGTAGGCCAGAAAAATAATGGCTGATCGGCAATGAGGGCCATGCAAAAGAAAAAAAATCCATCAGAAAAAAGAGCCTAGGGCTCTTTTACCATAGCAACTGCTGGTTCCAACAGCCCCTTGGGTTAGTCAAAAGGGGGGTAGTTGCATCTACCCCCTCCTCCCTCATGCTTGTGGTAGTTGCATCTACCCCTCCCATTGCATGCTTATAAAGGGGGGGGGGGGGTATGAGGAGAGGATCAAAGCATCCCAAATCACAAGTTCTCTTCTTCAAGAGAAAGAGAGAAGAAAACACAGAGAGGTGTAAGAGTGAGTGATGTCCTTAGTGAGAGAAAATTACCCCAGAGAGGGAAGTTACCCCAGAGAGGTAAAAAAGTTGTAGTGAGTTTTTTTTGGTATTTACCCTAGTGTGTAAATTTATTTCTTGGTGAGAAATAGTGAAGTCTTTTTTACTCTCCAATTTTACTGTTTTACCGTGATCAGTGTTTTTACTGTTTTACTGTAATCAGTAAGTCTTCCAGTGATCAGTGAGAATCACAACAAGTGGTATCAGAGCGCATGTTAGCTGTGTGTGAAAGAGTAAAAAAGGCGGAGTGAAATTTTTGGGAGGGAAAAAGTTTTTTACCATTCTTTTTTTCCTCTTCAAAATATCAATGGAAGAGTCATCATCGTCAGGAGCTATGGTCAAACCGACGGCCATAAATTACACACTGTGGAGACCTCGAATGGAGGATCTCCTCAGTTGTAAAGATTTATTTGACCCATTGGAGGTCAAAGGAGTAAAGCCGGAATCCACCAATGAAGCTGACTGGAAGAAGATGAATCGAAAGACGATCGGTCAAATCCGGCATTGGATCGATCACAGCATCTTCCACCACGTTGCACAGGAGACATACGCATCTGCCCTCTGGCAAAAACTAGAGGACATGTACCAAGCCAAGACCGCTCGAAACAAAGCCTTGTTAATGAGACGACTGGTAAATTTGAAGCTGCAGAGTGGAACTTCTGTTGCGGAGCACACGAGCGAATTCCAGAGCCTGGTGAATCAACTATCTGTGGTGGAGTTACAACTTGGAGATGAAGAGCAAGCTCTTCTTCTTCTCAGTTCTCTTCCGGACAACTGGGAGACGTTGGTGGTCTCCCTCAGCAATTCGGCCCCAAACGGCAAACTTACCATGTCTATGGTTAAAGATGCACTCTTCAACGAGGAGGCCAGGAGAAAAGAAGCCGGCACCGACCAATCGCATGCCCTCGTGACAGAGACTCGAGGAAGACAACAAGGAGGTGGTCGCAGCTGGGGTAGAGGCAGGAGCAAAAGCCGTGGTAGGTCAACAGACGGGAGGAGACCTACCTACAAGTGTTACCATTGTGGCATGGAGGGCCACATGAAGAAAAACTGCCGGAAGCTGTTGCGAGAACAAGGTCAAAATGGTTCTCAACAGAAGACGAAGGATGGAGAGGCGTTAGTCACTTGCACCGGAGAAGTGGCTATTTGCTCTATCCAAGAAGAGACATGCCTTCACGTCTCCAACCAGGACAGTGAGTGGGTGGTTGATACAGCAGCATCCACTCCTCGAAGTGACTTCTTCACCAACTACAAGGCAGGAGACTTTGGCATTGTGAAGATGGGGAATACAAGTTCCTGCAAGATCGTGGGAATTGGCGACGTTCGGATTCAGACGAACGTCGGCTGCACAATCACACTGAAGGATGTCCGTCATGTGCCAGATCTCTGGCTGAACTTGCTCTCTGGGACAGCCCTTGACAAACAGGGCTTCGACAACCACTTCAGCAACGGCACATGGAGAATGATGAAAGGTGCCATGATTATCGCAAATGGGCACATCTGCGGTACGTTATACAAAATTCATGTGAAGATATGTACCGATAGCCTTAACGTGGTGGAACGTGAGGCTACTCCAAGTCTATGGCACCAACGACTTGGTCACATAAGTGAGAGAGGGTTATCTCTCTTGACAAAGAAGGAGCTGATCTCAATCACTAAGGATGCTGGACTAGATCCTTGTCAGCATTGCTTAGTTGGCAAGCAACATCGAGTCTCCTTCAGTTCTTCTTCAACAAGGAGATCAGAGTTACTCAGTCTGGTACACTCTGATGTCTGCGGTCCCTTGGAGGTTGAATCGTTGGGTGGCAATATGTATTTTCTGACCTTCATTGATGATGCTTCTCGGAAGGTGTGGGTCTACTTCTTGAGGACGGAAGACCAAGTGCTCGACTTCTTCAAGCTGTTCCACGTCATGGTTGAACGTGAGACAGGAAAGAAGTTAAAGTGCCTCCGTTCAGACAATGGAGGCGAATACACTTCCAGAGCGTTCGATGTCTACTACAGAAGCCAAGGCATTAGACATGAGAAGACGGTTTCTCGCACTCCACAACACAACGGCGTAGCTGAAAGGATGAACCGGACGATCATGGAGAAGGTCAGAAGCATGCTCAGTATGGCTAAGCTACCAAAGCCATTCTGGGGAGAAGCTGTTCGTGCCGCCGGCTACCTCATCAACAGATCACCATCAGTACCTTTGGATTTTGCAATTCCAGAGAAGGTGTGGTCTGGTAAGAATCACTCTTACTCCTACTTGAGAGTATTCGGTTGCTTAGCCTTTGCACATGTATCCAAGGAGCAAAGGAAGAAACTTGATGCAAGGACCATTCCTTGTATCTTCATCGGCTATGGAGATGAAGAATTTGGGTACAGGTTGTGGGACCCAAATACGAAGAAGGTTATTCGGAGCAGGGATGTGCTGTTCCAAGAAAATCAGACTTTGGAAGACATTGAAAAGCCCATGGCGTCTTCAACTGCAAGCTCAAGTGCTGAATACATTGTTCCAGACCCAGCACCAACGCAATACGAAGAGGTGCATGAAGAAATACCAGAGGAGGAGGAGGCTATTGAACAAGACGTGGAAGAAGAGGCGAATGCTGAGCAGGGGGAGCCACAACCCTCTCCAGCAGCTACTGCACCACCATCACCGCATGCAGATGATGGTACGCCTCCTGAAGTCAACAACTCACAAGTACGGAGATCTGAACGAGGCCGGATTCCATCAACCAGATATTCAGAAGCTGAATATCTTCTACTTTCTGAAGCGGGGGAGCCATAGAGTTTCCATGAAGCGATATCTCACAAGAACAAAGAAAGTTGGTTGCAAGCTATGCACGATGAGATGGAATCTCTGCAGAAGAATTCTACTTATGAGTTGGTCAAGCTTCCACAAGAAAAGAAGGCGCTGAAGAACAAGTGGGTGTTCAAGCTCAAGAAAGATGGCAACGGAAAGATGGTGAAACACAAAGCTCGGCTGGTGGTCAAAGGATTACTTCAGAAGAAAGGTATTGACTTTGACTAGATCTTTTCACCTGTTGTGAAGATGGCTTCAATCCGTGTCATCCTCGGATTGGTAGCCAGGTTAAATTTAGAGCTTGAGCAGATGGATGTCAAGACAACATTTCTTCATGGTGATCTACATGAAGAAATCTACATGGAGCAGCCAGAAGGCTTCGAGGTTTCAGGCAAAGAAAACCTCGTATGCAAGCTGAAGAAGAGTCTGTACGGCCTCAAGCAAGCACCACGACAATGGAACATGAAGTTTGACTCATTCATGATGAGTCAAGGCTACAAAAGGACCGCTGCAGACCAGTGTGTTTATACACAGCAGTTTTCAGACGGTAACTTCATTGCATTGCTTTTATATGTCGACGATATGTTGATCGTTGGACAAGATGCAACAAAAATCGGCCAGCTGAAGAAGGAACTCTCTAAGTCTTTTGATATGAAAGACTTATGTCCGGCTCAACAAATTGTGGGAATGCAAATAGTCCGAGATAGGAAGCATAACAAGCTATGGCTATCTCAGGAGAAGTATGTTGAACACGTGATCAAGAGATTCAAGATGGATCATGCCAAACCAGTTAGCATTCCATTGACCAACCACTTCAAGTTGAGCAGGAGGTCAAGCCCTTCATCCAAGAAAGAGACAGAGGAGATGTCATCGATACCTTATTCTTCAGCAGTTGGGAGTTTGATGTATGCAATGGTGTGTACACGTCCTGACATTGCCCATGCGGTGGGAATGGTGAGCCGATTCCTTTCTAATCCAGGAAAGGAACATTGGGAGGCGGTCAAGTGGATTCTCCGATACCTGAAGGGTACTTCAAAGGCATGTCTGTGCTACGGAGAAGCTGATCTAATCTTGGAGGGCTATACAGATTCAGATATGGCTGGAGATCTTGATAGTAGAAAATCTACATCAGGATTTGTCTACACTTTTGCAGGAGGAGCTATGTCTTGGCAATCAAGATTGCAGAAGTGTGTTGTGCTATCCACAACAGAGGCGGAGTACCTTGCAATTACAGAAGCTGGTAAGGAAATGTTGTTGTTAAAGCGATTTCTCCAAGAATTAGGTATCAAGCAGAAAATGTACAAGGTACATTGTGATAGTCAAAGTGCTTTAGATCTGAGCAAGAATTCGATGTATCATGCTCGGACAAAGCACATTGACATTCGGTATCATTGGATACGGGAGGTGATGGATCAACAGTTGCTGAGACTAGTAAAGATCCATACGAAGGAAAATCCAGCAGACATGTTCACGAAGGTGGTGACACTGGAGAAGCTGGAGCTGTGCAGAGACATAGCTGGGATGATTGTTAAGTGATAATCAATTCGGATGCTGCTGGAGGGGGAGAATTGCTGGTTCCAACAGCCCCTTGGGTTAGTCAAAAGGGGGGTAGTTGCATCTTACCCCTTCTCCCTCATGCTTATGGTAGTTGCATCTACCCCTCCCCTTGCATGCTTATAAAAGGGGAGGTATGAAGAGAGGATCAAAACATCCCAAATCACAAGTTCTCTTCTTCAAGAGAAAGAGAGAAGGAAACCCAGAGAAGTGTAAGAGTGAGTGATTTCTCCAGTGAGAGAAAATTAACCCAGAGAGGGAAGTTACCCCAGAGAGGTAAAAAAGTTGTAGTGAGTTTTTTTTGGTATTTACCCTAGTGTGTAAATTTATTTCATGGTGACAAATAGTGAAGTCTTTTTTACTCTCCAATTTTACTGTTTTACCGTGATCAGTGTTTTTACTGTTTTACCGTAATCAGTAAGTCTTCTAGTGATCAGTGAGAATCACAACAGCAACGATAAGAAAGAATAATAATATTCTGATTATGAGTATTAACAAGTGAAAACCTAACTGACGTTTTCCAATACTTTTCAATATGTACTTGTAACTAAACACTTTTACTCTGCGATACTAACACCAAGACACACCGACTCATAAATGATAAGTTGCAGTTAGATAGACTGAAACTAGAATTTTGAGAGAAATTTAGTGAGACTCCGTGTTAACATCAAAGATTAGGATAGTCAATGACTCAATGTATCCCATAGAGCATCGGGGCCGAGTGCAATTTAGTCTTTCACATGCATCAATGGTGTCTCTAACGCTCGTTTCACTTCCAAGTCGACATGGAGTAAATAATTCGACCATGATCCCATCACTGCTTTGATTAAGATTTCGACAATTCACGTAGCGACTTAATTTAACACAGAGTGCAAAGGTCTAGCTACCAGTCACAACAAAAATTCTGATACCTTTAGTACAAATGAACCGAAAGTCGATTAAGAATAAAGAATATGAAGAAAAAAAAACACTTTTACGAAAGAAGGAATGCAGAACCTGCCATCGTATTTTCAGGCCTTCGTCTCGTCCACTTTCCTGTCACCTACTGCTATTACTTTCGCTCCCGAGTCCACAACCGGAGCTGCTGCTTGCACCGCAGGAACAGCCGCCGGCTCCCCGTACAGATCGTCGAGATGAAGCTGCGCGTACTCGTTCACCATCCCCGTCCGTTCCTTCGAAATGGTCTCCTTCTCCTTTTCCTCGGCCTTCACCACCTTCTCCCTCGTCATCGAGCCCACCTCCCCGGCCGCCTTTGCCGCACGTCTGAAGGCCGACGACACCCAGGACGCTCCCGTTGACACGTAAGGGTTTTTGAGGATGGCGGAGCCCGCGCTGCTGGCCTTCTGCTCGGCCGCAGCGAAGGCAGACCGAGTCATCTGCGACACATGGAACTTCTCATCCACCTCCCGGACCTTCTCATTAACCACGGCTGTGCCCATGCTGAACTTCTGGCTCAGGCCCATGCGCCGGTCGAGGGAGGCAACCGTAGCCGAGGCGTTGGACATAAGGCCGTGCCGTTCGTCGAACGACTTCGCCCGCAGGAGCGCGTCCTTGCCGAGCACAAAACCCTTGGCAAGCATGCTGCTCATCACGTCCTCTGCCTTGCGGACAACGGAGGGGTTCTCGTCCATCTTCGTGCATCAGCAAAAGCAACCAAATAACGTTGAATAGATCAGTACTCTTAGTTTGAGGTTTGATAAAACATGTTTCTAAGCGCCGCTAGGGTTCTAATTTTTCACTTTCTAATATTTGGATAAAAGACTAATACTGAAAGAAATAGCATTTACTAGCATTCCAATATAATTTTAATTCCCAATTCTTTCCGGAACAATCAATGAACTTCGCAATCTCACATTACAATATTATGTCAAATACCACCTAATGACAGACACGTATGCTTCTTATTAAAATTTAATCTAAGTACAGCCACATTTTCTTGACACAGAATACGATATAAGACACCTAGAACCATAATCAAAAGATGGGGCTTGATAAAATCTGATTCTAGGCTAAAATTTACTTCTCAAAACTTTTCAATTTGCATATTAGATGTTTAGAAAAGAATTATTTTTCAGATTTCACGACTTGCGGTCAAATCTCTTCGTTGACAAGTCTTAAACATTCATGACTTCATCCATTGAATAATAAGAAATACTCGTGTTTCAGTAGGGATGGTAATAAGCATGCCCAGATCCCGATTGGGCTTCCAATTGTGCATGCCACATTGTCATCCCTATAAATCCTTCATTAGTTCTTTCATGGAACTAATGAATGATTAGTAGGGATGACAATATGTCATGCCCAATTAGAAGTCCAATCAGGCTTTAGGCATGCCCATTACCATCCATATGTTTTAGTATGGTGCTAGTGGAATCCAAGATTGAGAATTTAATAAGAAAAAAGAAAAAACAAGAGAGGTCAATACATAGTAGCCAATTGCACATGAAAGTGACCAGCTATAGTAGAAACAAAATAAAGTAGGAATTTAAAAGAAAGAAAATTATCTTCCTCGAGTTATCATACAATCCTCCTATTATAAATGTGTACTAGTCATAACATGTGACCATATATCACGGAACATTCAAAATATTTCCCTAAAAAATTTCAACACATTCAAAACATCTCCAACCTAAAAAAAATTTGCAGCCTTGTTAAAATTCCCTAAAAAATTGTAGTGATCTTCAAAAATTCCATACAACAAAAAGTTTTAACCACATGCAAACTAAAATTTAGTTTCCACAGAGAATTTAATTCCCCCAAAAATTTTTAGTTTCCTTCCTATTTAGTTCTTCCAAAATTTAAAATTTTAATTGACTCTAGATTTATTCCCCCCAAATTTAAAATTAAAATTTAGTTCCCTAGATAATTTACTTCCACCTAAAAATTTTAGTTCCCCATATTTATTTCCTCTCAAAATTTAAAATTTTAGTTCACCCAAAATTTATTTCCATTCAAATTTAGTTTTTCCCCGAATTTTAAAGTTTTCCCATAAAATTTTAGGATTTCACATCAAAATTTTCACAAATTCTCATCATACACATTTGTTAAGGCTAAAAGTGATCGATACAGTTGTCAGGCTGACGTAGACTCAAAGCGCTGAGTCGGAGCCTCGTTAGCAGCTGGAGTGGGACCCTTGGTTGGAGGAACCGGGGTCGAATGATGGTAGTTGGAAGTGTTGCGATCTTCGACCGACCTTCGGACGACCGTTGCGTCAATCGTTCGAGGTTGGAGAGCTCGACGTCGACCTTCGATGTTGGACATCGATCGTCGATCTGCACCACAGGGACTCGTTAGGGGAGTCGGATCTGGGTTCCAACCCAAATCCCCTCCGATGCTTAAGTTAGTATGGAACTTAAGAAAGATAGGGAGCTTAGTGTAGCTGAGATCGACCCACGGAGGTTCGTCTCTAGACTGACGATACAAGCTCGAATATAAGAATGGTAAAAGTGAGAAGATAGAGTTCTATGTCTTAGACCTCGTACCTTGGAGATGTGACACTTTTCTCTATTTATAGACGTTCAGGGTCTCTTTAGAGACGTTGGGGAGATAACGGCCACCCATAATGGGGCCACGATCTTTCCCCATTAATAGGAGTAAATGTTGCACACGTCCCCGAGATTCTCGAGTCCGCCTTTAATCCCACGTTCGAGCGAGAGGGACCCAACGGTCGACTAGCCATTTTGGCTTTGACTGAGCGACATCGGGCTTCTTTGTGAGCCTGGTGGACCTTAATCGTCTGTCGACCGAGTTGCCTCGAACGCCGGCCCAATGACGCAACAATGGCCCCCGTCGCTCGACCTTCAAGGGTCCATCCGCTGAGGTCAAGCGATGTTACATCGCATTTAATGGGACGCGGCAGTCGAGAAAATAGCACTCGAGTTCTAGGCGCCAAAACACCCGCTTCGTCGATTCAGATGTTTTGTTAGTTTGAAATCCAAGACATTCTAGGCCATTGGATCCTTGACACGTGTTTCATCATGTGGTTGTTGCTTTGCCCATATATGACGGTTCCAGTGATGGGGTACAGGGATACCGTCTCCATTCTCTCGATTCAGATTCTCCTCTCAAAAGTATTCGTCCTCCGCCTCTGGAAAGAACGTAGTCACCGTCATTCAGAAGAATCAGGAAGGGGTCATGGAGCTGGGCTTGTTGGCGAATGTGAGGTCCAAAGTCAAGGCCGACCAAATCGACGCGCTTCAGAGGAATTTTGTTCGCCTCAATTATCAAATCAGACTGCCTGGAAGGGACAAGAGGGCTCATCGTCCCGGCGATCAGGAAGCGGGGGTCTATGTCAAAGCCTTCGAAAGGGGCCTTTGATTTCCCATGCATCCCTTCTTGCGGTACTTCCTGTGTAACTTGAACATTTTCCTCTGCCAGCTGATGCCGAACGCTATTGGCATGTTGATGGGCTTCATAGTTCTGTGCATGACGAAGGAAATCGAGCCATCCCTGCGTCTGTTTAACCACTTCTTCTCGATCCCTCCCCTTAAGACCCCGGGGTGGTATACGATAATGGCCCGCCGAGGGAGGAAGCTGTTGGAAGATCTTTCCACCTTCAACCACAAGTGGAAAGACGAGTTTGTGTTTGTGGTCTTCCAGGGGGAGGCAAGCTTCTGCACCGGTTGGGACGCTCCTGATTTGGGGCCTGCCAAGGATAAGCCGCTGACTGTCGAGGAGAAGAAAGCCGCCGACACTCTAAAGACCCTACCCGAGGGTATGAGGTCGATCGAGTGGCTGTGGTCGGACGACATGTTGCGTCGAACCATGTGGACAAAAGGTCGGTTCGACCGTGCTCGCCAACTGTTCGACCCTCGTTATTCGATCTAACTCGTTTGTTGCTCTAGCAGGTATGACCAGTGTGGATTATCAGGTAGATCCTGCCTTGAAGGAAGATCTCGAGGCTTCCATCAGAGAAGTGGAGGCGAGAATGTTGTCACCCCGGGTGCCGACCGCATCAAGATTGATGGTTCAGCCGTCCGGAGATCGGCCCGTGATCGTTGAAGGGATTGCCCAGGTGGCTCGTCATCAGTAGAAGAAGAAAGGGCCCCTCTCCGAGTTTGAGGTGGTTGCACTGGAGGGGGGCAAGACACGGCGGATGATCGTTCTCAGCGACTCGGAGCCGTCTGGGTCGTACGCCACCGCGGAGAAGGCCTCCCAGCCGGGAGTGATGCACTCCATGATGAAGAATCGATGGAGACTCAGGTTCTGTCGGATCTTCTCGTGCACCGGGACACCTGGCCCTGGGGGACTGTCTCCCTTTATATGGTTGCCTGAAGACATCCCCGAGGAGTATAGGTCGATGTTGCAGGAGGGCCGATCACCCCAGGCTCCCCTCGACTATTTCGAGGAGGAGCTTGTCAAGGCGAGGTTTCCATTGAGGCGTGGGAATTTTGCTCTCATCGATTGTGGGGCCACCCCCTGTATCGTCGAGAATGCGACCCTTCCACGGGACATGGCTGTCGTGGAAAGGGTCGACTATGAGCGGCTTGTGTCAATAGCCGTCCATGCCAGCGTCCAGGTGATTATCGTTTGGGCCTCTATCGATGCCAATATCAGCGCCTAAGATGACTATCGCATGTTGTGTGCAGGCTCTTGTGGCGACCACGTCATTGCGTTGTCGAGCTTCGGTGGTGGCCGATCACGGTGTCACTCTGGAGGCCGTCAGGTCGAGGGTGGTGAAGTTCCAGGTTGAGCTAAAAAGAATCAGCCGCCTCTCCGAGACGAGGTCGTTAATCGTTCAGAAACTCGAGCAAGAGCTAAGCGAGTCTCGTGGGAGTGAGGCTGAACAAAATCGCTATAAGAGAGCGAGCGGAAGATGCTCTGCTGGAGGAGAGAGTCGAAGACGATGTCATTGCGGAGAAGGCAATTCGGGACTTCACATCTTCATTTCCTGACTTCGACGAGTTCTATAAGCAAGGTTACGAGCGGTGTCGGCTGGAGATGAAAAACCGATTCCCGTACCTCTCCACTGAGATCGATGAGATCCCAGTGATATTTCTGGACCTTGGTGATGATGAGTCTAGCCAAGGCGACGACGAGCCGAGCCGAGGCAAATAGGAGGCAGCTCCTGTGGATGAGACTATCACCATGGCTGGTGACGAAGCAAGAGCGGTTGCTACGGGGTGCTGGAGCCTGGGGCCGCGTTGGAGGGAGATCAAGGGCCTAAGCGGCCGCTGTAAGATCTGGCCTTCCTGATAGAAATTTTTGAATGTATAGGGGGGTAATGTAAGTGAAAACACTATTTTGTAAGGAGAGTACAAAAGAATTGGCATGTGTATTCTCCTATGCCATTGCCTCTCTTTGTTTGTTGTCGCTCACGCCTCGTGGTGGTCTCAATGCCTGATGGTCCCTTTCGATGGGTTAGGCGCTGCTTCGGGATGATCGAGGATAAACCATCGAACTACATTTAGAATTTGACCACCATGTTCTATGGAAAGGGAGAGATCTACCCGATTCGTGGTTGACGATAAGGGATTTGGGTAGTTCAGTAGCAAAGGGGTGACCCCTTTGGCTTACGGCTGACGAGCGTTTAGGAGAGTCGTTCGGTAGCAAAGGGGTGGCCCCTTTGGCTTACGGCTGACGCTCGTTCGAGAGAGTCGTGCAGTAGCGAAAGGGTGGTCCCTTCGATTTACGGCTGACGCTCGTTCGAGAGAGTCGTGCAGTAGCGAAGGGGTGGTCCCTTCGATTTACGGCTGACGCTCGTTTAGGAGAGTCGTTCAGTAGCGAAGGGGTGTCCCTTCGACTTACGGCTGACGTTCGTTCGAGAGAGTCGTTCAGTAGTGAAGGGGTGTCCCCTTCAACTTACGGCTGACGCTCGTTCGAGAGAGTCGTTCAGTAGCGAAGGGGTGGCCCCTTCGACTTACGGCTGGCGCTCGTTTAGGAGAGTCGTTCGGTCGCGAAGGGGTGGCCCCTTCGACTTACGGCTGACGCTCGTTCGAGAGAGTCGTTCAGTAGCGAAGGGGTGGCCCCTTCGACTTATGGTTGACGCTCGTTCGAGAGAGTCGTTCAGTAGCGAAGGGGTGGCCCCTTTGACTTACGGTGACGCTTGTTCGAGAGAGTCGTTCAGTAGCGAAGTGGTGGCCCCTTCGACTTACGGCTGACGCTCGTCTAGGAGAGTCGTTCAGTCGCAAAGGGGTGGCCCCTTTGACTTACGGCTGACGCTCGTTCGAGAGAGTCGTTCAGTAGTGAAATGGTGGCCCCTTCGACTTACGACTGACGCTCGTTCGAGAGAGTCATTTAGTAGAGAATGGGTGGCCCCTTCGACTTACGGCTGACACTCGTTCGAGAGAGTCGTTCAGTAGAGAATGGGTGGCCCCTTCAACTTACGGCCGGCGCTCGTTTAGAAGAGTCGTTTAGTCGCGAAGGGGTGGCCCCTTGCACTTACGGCTGACGCTCGTTTATGAGAGTCGTTCAGTAGCGAAGGGGAGACCCCTTCGACTTACGGCTGACGCTCGTTTAGGAGAGTCGTTCAGTCGCGAAGGGGTTGTCCCTTCGAATTATGGCTGACGCTCGTTTGAGAGAGTTGCTTGCATCTACGTAAGTTCGGCTTTCCCAACACCTCTTTGAGGACCGGGTCGTTTTTCGAGTGGAATTTTGATTGGGTAATCTCTACAAACTTTACGAAGGCTCAAAGAAGCGAAGTTTTGTTCGATAGAGGAAATATGCTTTATTGACGGAAATAAAAAACAGAAAAGGCGTACAGGTGTTTTTCGATCGACGTCGGAGCTGTTGCCGTCATCTTGCCCTTCTGTTTCGAGGATCCTCTCTTGCTGGGTGAATCAATGGCCGGGCCTTTGGGGTGTTCCTGTTTGATTAGGGCGTCGATCTCCCTTTTGAGAGTCCAACAGTCGTTTGTGTCGTGCCCGTAGTCGTTGTGGTATTTGTAAAATTTGAGGTCGTCCCTCTTCTCGTATTTGCCCTTCTTCCTCTTGGATCTGCTCTTCTCGCAGGGCGTAGGCGAGGACTTTGGTCTTAGGAGCGACCGGCTTAGCGTAGGTTGGATGCTCCTTGCTTCGAGGGCTCCTCTCCCTAGGCCTCTTGTCTCGGGACTCCTGGCAGGGGGTCCCCGAGTTTGGTTTCTCTTGCCTCGTATCTCCGCGGCAGGAGGGGGTACTTTTCGCATTAGCCCCAGCTGGCTCTTCCGCCTCCTCCGAGGAAGTGAACCGATCTGTTATGTTGAGCAACTCTGCGACGGTGTTAGATATTGGTGAATGGCCCTCCTTGGGTGTGACGTCCCCCAGGCTTTGGCTATGCCAGATGTGTGCAATAATATGATTGGGGGCGTGAGATTTAAATATTTGTAACCGCAAGCGCACTGTGTTGTAGTGTGGCTTGGGGGTCGAACTCAGGGAGACGTGGATGTGCTTGTGTCAAGAAGGGTCAAATTCACCACATGGGCGATCTAGCCCGAATCGGATGATGGGTTGTCACGAAAAATAGGATGCAGGGGATAAACAATATAAAGTAAAAATCCGGGACTCTGGTTTCCACCCTATCGTGCGATTCTCGCCGAAACGGTCTACAGGTAGGATAGCGATCGGAATTACGGTCTATTGGTGAGACGTTGCCTCTGAAAGTGGTACCGGCGTCCCATGGGCCCGATATTCCGGTCGATGCACAGGATGATACACCGGACTTCCCGGGTTCGATCAGTGGGCACTCCCGTGTCCATTAACACTGATCGACTCCGGGAGCACTAAGCTCGCAATGATAACTCCTAACGTCTCATCCTGCCGCTCCTGCGCGCTAGGATTCGACGTCTACGCTAAGGGCGCGAGCTATGGCTAGGGAGTCAACCGCCAAGTTTATTCTCCCTTGGCCCAACGGTCAAAGGCGGTATTTTTCCCGCCGATGACATTAAAACACCCTGCGTAACCGGTAGATTCCTAATCTCTATCGATTTCCTAGCCCTATGGATGCATCGGGGAGAACCCACGAAGGGGTTTCCACCAAAATCCCAGATTCGGGAACTACGCACACATATTTAGTAAAAAGCGATCTAAACAGAAATCGACCGTAAAAATCATGATCAGGCAATTGAAAGGCAATAAGAACAATGCTAATAACACTATATCAAAGTTTAACAAAGATCGGAAAACTTACTAATAACTGAAAAATTACAGCCGTCAAGAAAGAGAAAAACAGTAAAAAATAACAACTCCTCGTTTCTGGAAAACCTAGGGTCCTATATATAGAAAACGAAATCACCCGATCGGGTGAAAAGTCACCCGATCGGGTGACCCGCTTCGTTTCTTCGGCAGCACAGAACAGGACTCCACCCGGTCACCACGGCACGGTCAGTTGAGGGCTGAAGGCGATCGGTTGGATCTTCGTGCCGTCGGGTGAACCGGTCGGTTGATCTCTCCGTGCTTGGCTTCGGAGAATCGGCTACAGGTGAACCGATCGGGTGAAAGTCACCTGATCGGTTGGCATTCAGCGCAAATTCCAGAAAGTCGGGGGCGTTTGAACCGGCCTCTGAACCGATCGGGTGACTTCTTGGCCGCTCCAACTTGTGTCCGGGTGGTGCACGCGTGCATCACCCGATCGGTTGGAAACAACCAACCGGTCGGGTGAGGGGCTGAAAGATGCGATCTTCGTCGTTTGACCCCCTGGATCACGCGTGACTCCTCCCGTTGCTCCGGGGACTCATGATATCGTCGTTTT
The DNA here is from genome assembly GCA_030789695.1 of Scilla litardierei. Taxonomy (NCBI): domain Eukaryota; kingdom Viridiplantae; phylum Streptophyta; class Magnoliopsida; order Asparagales; family Asparagaceae; genus Scilla; species Scilla litardierei. The sequence goes on from CM061134.1 coordinate 28,574,528, forward strand.
ATGTCCCCTATGCCAGTAAACTCCTGCAAAATACGGAAAACACGGAAAAGTGAAAGAAAACAAGAAAACACGAGAAAACGAATATAAGACGGCGGTAAATAACGGAAAAACACGGAAGAAAACGTGCGCAAATATATGAAATATAAACGCACGTAAAAATCCCCCAAGCTGAACTCTTCCTCGTCCTCGAGGAAGACGAGTGAGAGTATGAGCTCGGAGAGAGAAAATAGAGAGAAAGAGAGAAAAAGAAAACTGTATATCCTAGATCACCCGTCAGGGCCAACAAAATCAAAAACGACACACCAAGCAAGCAAACGCCAAATCACATCACTAAACCAAGGAATACGAGTCCAGACAAGTGCTGTGGGCCCACGCAGTGAAGCGCGAGTGAGTGTGGTCGTGTGCTAGCAGTCCGTGTCACTATCCACGATATGCGATAAAGCTCGATATACACAAATCCAAGAAATGACCCAAATATCGATTCGATTCGAATTAAGCGGTGAATATATGTAGTTCAAGCATGCATGAGAATAGAGAGAGAATCGAAACATATCATGCGTCAGGGACTGCACAACTAGGGTTAAGGAAATCACCACACTATAGCCAAGATAATAGCTAAAAAGTTCCTAAGCCAAGTGTTTTCGAAAACGATGGGGTTGAGATGATGTGGAGTAGATCACTCGGTGCAAATTCTCGGCTTCCCTTTATTCTCGGCAAGTAGGAAAATATTCACATGGGATTTTTTTTGGGTTTTGGGTATTTGTATTTTTTTGGCTTTTTGGCTATACAATTTTTTTCATTTCTTTTCTTTTTGGGTTTTTCTTTTCTTTTCTCTTTTCTTTTTGGATTTTTGGGTTTTTTGGCTATACACATGTGTACTCTCCCAAGTGGGGGAACGGTACACGACGAGGGGATTTGCACCAAGTAAAACAAAAAAAGAAATCGGAATCTAAACACTTGGGCAAATGAAACTACTCTCGCTAATTAGGGCATGGGTTAAATGGGTTATCCTAATCCTTAATTGTGGAATCCCGACACATGCGAAATGAAGTATACGATATATATATAGCATGCAGAAGCAAACAGGAGAAACAATTACCGCATATTCAAATCGAAGCATGATAATCTAGGGGTCATTCTTGGACAGGTATATAAAACAAAATCACAAAGTAAAAGCACACCAAATAGCTAGGCACGACGCACGACTCACAAAAAGCTAAGAGGACCCACGATGCGTGAAATGCAGGAGGACTCGATATCCTAGGGTTAGTGAATGTGATTATCGATGCTATGCTAGGTGTGTGTGATTTTGTGGCAATTCATCATAGGGTTCATCTCTAGGGGAAAGAGATAAAAAGAAGAAAAGAAAAAGAAAAAGAAAAATATGGAGAAAAACGACTCAAATAACAAAGAAAAAGAGACAAAAGACGCACGAAGTGCGACTCCCCCAAGCTGAAGCTTGCATTGCCCTCAATGCAATAGAATTAAATACGGGAGTGCAATGAAAATGGGGGGGGGAATACGCACAGACACAAAAAGACACAAAAAACAAGAAAGTCACACAAACGAGACTGAAAATAAGAAATAAAAATAAAAAGCACACCACATGATATATAAACAGAAAAGAAAATAAAATAAAAGAAAGAAAATAAAAATCACACGACACGACAAATGGGTCTTCCCCTAGCAGTGGTAAAGCAGGGCCCCGCAAAGACAGATGGGCACTAAAAATAGGGGGAGGCAAAAGCTGGATGGGAAAGTATCAAGCAGAGGCACCACCCTCTGGGGGTGGTGATGGGGGCATGTGCTGAGGACCAGGAGTGGCTGGGGGTGGGATGTGGAGCGCGGAGACATCGGGTGGGTCAGTGCGAATGTGACGAATGAGGCTTTGAAGGACGGGCAGGTCACGCTCGACGGACTCCTGAGTTGCCCGACCACCATCCCCAGCTAGGAGGAGCATGGCCATGAACCGGTCGGATTGGTCGTCGTCCTGAAATGACACCTCGAATTCGGCATTGCCAATGTAAACGGGGTCAGGGGGTGTGGGGTGGTGGATGAATTGGTGGTGGTGGCGGGTTGGTCGGTGGGTTGTGTGCGACGAGCGCGACGGGTGGGCCTAGGGTTGGAAGAAGTAGGGTCGGTGGGCTTAGCACGGCGAGGAGGCATCGTGTGGGAGTCGTGTGTGCGTGCGAGTGTATGCGAAATATAGTGAATACACAGTAACACGGCAAACGAGCAAAATGAAATTCTAGTGCAAAATAAAAATTGAGCTAAGGAGCAAGATTACCCAATTGAGATGAAGATCGTTGCTCGTAGACGCCCCTATGCAACGCACCAGGAGCACGTGTGAAGCCGCGGCGAATCCTTCCAGCAAGTTTTGAAAATGGGGGAGAATGGGTGAAACTTAGGGGTTTGTGTGCAGGCGAAATCGAGGAAGATGGCGGAGAAATCGACGGGGAGATGGATGAGGAGAGTGGGGAGGTCGATTAGAGCCAGCTGAGGGGAAGAACGAGGTCAGGCGAACGTGGAGGAGTCAAAACGGCGATCTGAAATTCGAAATCAGGCGAGGACGGAACGAACGGGCGGAGGTCGGCTATTTATAGGAATTTAAGTCGAACCGATCGGGTGAAAAGTCACCCGATCGGTTGACTTATAGGTCGAAATTGTTGCTGAAAGTCGGCTACAGGCGACCCGATCGGGTGAATGTCACCCGATCGGTTCGCCGCTTCAGAAATTTTCCGAGAGTTTGGTACATCTCACCCGGTCTTTCACCCGATCGCTCTGCGTATCAACTGATCGGTTGACCAATTCCCCAAATTTCCCGAGAATTCAGCCCAGATCACACGGTCTGTCACCCGGTCTCGGTTGGCTTCACCCGATCGGTTCATTGAATGACTGATATGGCCGTTAGCTGATACATCCCACCCGATCGGTTGAGTTATCAACCGATCGGTTGAGGCCTTGTTTTCTGCAAAAGTGCACAAACGGTCTTAGTCCCTCAACTGAAGTTCTTGCGGCTAGATTTATTTATTAAAAGTAGATAAAATAAAGTTAAAAATAGTCCTTAAAATGGAAACAAGGGTTTAGAGCATGGGTTGCCTCCCATGAAGCGCTTTTGTTTAACGTCGTTAGCTCGACGCCCGTTGATGATGTTCAAGGTGGGCGATACGGGTGATGCCTAAAGTCAGGCATCGCTTCAGCTTCTCCCTCTGTTGTAGTCGGTGACGACAAGAAAACTTGTTCGACGACTCTCCCTTTGTTGACGGGGTCCGGGGGCTTCTCCTTCATATTGGCGTCCACCGCCACTCGTTTGAGGATTCGGACCTAATCCCCGGCGAGCCCCATGAGCTCTTTGCTTTTTCTCCTCGTAGGAGGAGCTTTTGGGAATCCGGGAGGGATCGCATGTTGCGCGACCACCTCATCAGCAACTTCATTCTTTGGGGAGCCAACTTGCTCTCCAAGGTCTCCTAAGTGGTCGGGGGGATTTCTCGAGAGAATTTCCCAGGAGCTTGCCTCCACAGCTCTCTCCTCTTCCAACTTCAGCACATTGATATTAGGATCATCCGGAGGATCGGGGTGCTTCATCGACAACCCCAAGTCAAATTTGACTTTTTCTTGGCCGACGTTGAGGGAAAGCTTCCCATTCTTCACGTCTATTAGCACACCGGCGGTTTCCATAAAGGGCCGTCCAAGGATAATAGGGATATGCATGTCTTCCGGCATGTCCATCACCACAAAGTCAACAGGTACTTGTATTCCACTCACATCAACGGGGAGGTCGTCTGCTACTCCCACCGGGTACTTCACCGAACGGTCGGCAAGCTGTAATGTCATGCCGGTAGGCTCCAAGTCTCCCATCCCTATTCGCTTGTATAGCGACAGGGGCATTAGACTGACGCTCGCTCCTAGATCGATGAGCGCCCTTTGGATTCGTACTTCCCCAATAGAACAAGGGATGGAGAAACTTCCTGGGTCTTTAAGCTTGGGCGGATTTGCGCGTTGAATGAGGGCGCTGCACTCCGCCGTTAATACGACCTTCTCCTTTCTGGATCCCCGTGTCACCAAGTCCTTTAGAAATTTGGCATATGAGGGAATTGTCTCGATGGCCTCGAGGAAGGGGATTTGTAAGCTCAGATCTTTCATCATGGCAAAGAATTTGCCATACTTCTCATCAATCTTAGCTTGGGTAAGCCGTTGTGGAAAAGGCACAACGGGCTTGAACACTCTGAGGTTCCCTTCCTCATCCTTTTTCTTCTCCTCTCCACGGACTCCCTCCGGAGTAGTTGGCTTTGGAGACGAAGCACCGTCGTCATTTAATTTTTCAATCGGTCGTTCCACGACCAACAGTGCTTCCGGTCCTTTGGGGGGCACTCGTGTGGGGATCTGCGTTCCGCTCCTCAAGACGATAGCGGATACGTTCTCATGCTCATGCGTGAGTGCTAAGGTTTGATTTACCCCCCTCGGGTTCACCTCAGGCTGTGGCGGTAAAAGATTCTGCGGTCTCTGAAGGTTCGCCACTTGCAACCCCAGCTGGGTCACCTGATCAGTGAGGACTCTTTGTCCCATCTCCAGCTTCAGATTTATTTTCTCCTGGTTGGCAATGTATTGAGTCAAGAGGGACTCAACCGGAGAGATGGCCCTCTGCTGGCCATATTGTTGCTGGATGGGCTGCTGATTCCTTGGAGTGTATTGCTGATATTGTTGCGGAGGTTGTTGCTGCTGAAATTGCTGCTGCTGAAACTGCTGCTGGGGCCTAGCCTGCTGATATATCTGTTGTTGCTGCTGAGTCGGCTGCTGATATGGTGCCCGGTAACTAAGGTTCGGATGATTCCGGTTGTTTGGAGAGTAGGCCGGGTTGGAGTTGGTTCGTGGTGGAAAAGGCGCATTCCCTGTAGGATTGTAAAATAATGCGCTCGCCTGATCCAACGGTGGTGAGATGTCACCACTGTCGAATTCTCCAAAAACTTCGGATTCCACCGCAGCAATCTTTTGTGAACCGGCGCCACCGGCGCCTACCATCAATGCGGAGATCTGGGTCGACAGCAAGTCAAACTTGCTGGATAATTTGTCGACGTCCTCGACTCTGTGGATACCTCCAGATCTAGGTGTGGCTCTCTCGTCACACCACCGCTCATTGTTGGATGCCAGGTATTCCAGAATCTGTCCGGCATCTTCTTCGCTTCTTGACATGAAAGACCCTCCAGCCGCGGCGTCCATGTAAGATTTCAAATCGTCCATCAACCCATTATATAACAGATTTATGATCTGCCACTTGGGGAGCTCATGGTGGGGACATCTCCGCTGCATCTCCTTGTATCTGGTTCAGGTTTCGTGCAGAGACTCGTGGCTGGCTTGGGAGAAGGAGGAGATCTCACTCCTCAGCTTCATGGTCTTCCCCGGAGGAAAGAACTTTGTCAGGAAAGCATTTGAGAGCTTCTTTCAGGTGTTGAATGTATTCGGGTCCTTCCCCCTAAGCCACAGCTTGGCCTTATCTCGCAGAGAGAAGGGGAATAGCTTCAGACGGATCGCCTCAGTTGTGACCCCGGTTATCCAGAAGGTGTCACATTTCTCCAAAAAGGAGTCCAAATGTTCAATGGGGCTCTCCATGGGTGCACCCGAAAATTGATCCTGCTGGATCCACGTCACCAAAGACGGCTTAAGCTCAAAGCTTTGCGCCGTAATAGCTGGAGGACGGATGGCGGAGGTGGACTCGATGGAAGGCATCAAGTACTCCAGCAGGGACTTGTGAGGTGGGGTGTTCTCCCCTATGGTTTCAGGATCCTCTCTTCTTCGCTTCTCGGCGGCCAAACGCCTTAGGGTGGCGTTTATCTCTGGATCAACGGGGATCAAGTCGTCGAGACTTCTTGAACTCCTGCGCATGAAAAACAACAAACACCCGTGAAGCGAAAAGTGGGAAATAAACGGATACAATAAAAAATAAAAATAAAAAATAAGAAAATAAAAAGGAAAAAGAAGAATGCGAAAATTATCGCGAGGTAGGGATGAGAGCTAGACACAAGGGTTCATGAAATCCTAAAATAACAAGCACGTTGCCTCCCCGGCAGCGGCGCCATAAAGCTTGACGTCCCCCAGGCTGTGGCTATGCCAGATGTGTGCAATAATATGATTGGGGGCGTGAGATTTAAATATTTGTAACCGCAAGCGCACGGTGTTGTAGTGTGGCTTGGGGGTCGAACTCAGGGAGGCGTGGATGTGCTTGTGTCAAGAAGGGTCAAATTCACCCCATGGGTGATCTAGCCCGAATCAGATGATGGGTTGTCACGAAAAATAGGATGCAGGGGATAAGCAATATAAAGTAAAAATCCGGGACTCTGGTTTCCACCCTATCGTGCGATTCTCGCCGATACGGCCTACGGGTAGGATAGCGATCGGAATTACGGTCTATTGGTGAGACGTTGCCTCTGAAAGTGGTACCGGCGTCCCATGGGCCCGATATTCCGGTCGATGCCCAGAATGATACGCCGGACTTCCCGGGTTCGATCAGTGGGCACTCCCGTGTCCATTAACACTGATCGACTCCGGGAGCACTAAGCTCGCAACGATAACTCCCAACGTCTCATCATGCCGCTCCCGCGCGCTAGGATTCGACGTCTACGCTAAGGGCGCGAGCTATGGCTAGGGAGTCAACCGCCAAGTTTATTCCCCCTTGGCCCAACGGTCAAAGGCGGTCTTTTTCCCGCCGATGACAATAAAACACCCCGCGTAACCTGTAGATTCCTAATCCTTATCGATTTCCTAGCCCTATAGATGCATCGGGGAGAACCCACGAAGGGGTTTCCACCAAAATCCCAGATTCGGGAACTACTCACACATATTTAGTAAAAAGCGATCTAAACAGAAATCGACCGTAAAAATCATGATCAGGCAATTGAAAGGCAATAAGAACAATGCTAATAACACTATATCAAAGTTTAACAAAGATCGGAAAACTTACTAATAACTGAAAAATTACAGCCGTCAAGAAAGAGAAAAACAGTAAAAAATAACAACTCCTCGTTTCTGGAAAACCTAGGGTCATATATATAGAAAACGAAATCACCCGATCGGGTGAAAAGTCACCCGATCGGGTGACCCGCTTCGTTTCTTCGGTAGCGCAGAACAGGACCCCACCCGGTCACCACGGTACGGTCAGTTGAGGGCTGAAGGTGATCGGTTGGATCTTCGTGCCGTCGGGTGAACCGGTCGGTTGATCTCTCCGTGCTTGGCTTCGGAGAATCGGCTACAGGTGAACCGATCGGGTGAAAGTCACCCGATCGGTTGGCATTCAGCGCAATTTCCAGAAAGTCGGGGGCGTTTGAACCGGCCTCTGAACCGATCGGGTGACTTCTTGGCCGCTCCAACTTGTGTCCGGGTGGTGCACGCGTGCATCACCTGATCGGTTGGAAACAACCGGTCGGGTGAGGGGCTGAAAGATGCGATCTTCGTCGTTTGACCCCCTGGATCACGCATGACTCCTCCCGTTGCTCCGGGGACTCATGATATCGTCGTTTTATGTCCCCTATGTCAGTAAACTCCTGCAAAATACGGAAAACACGGAAAAGTGAAAGAAAACAAGAAAACACGAGAAAACGAATATAAGACGGCGGTAAATAACGGAAAAACACGGAAGAAAACGTGCGCAAATATATGAAATATAAACGCATGTCAGGGTGCTTCTTCCTGACCACCTGGGTGAGCGCCGCTATGATGGTCACGTCCGGCGTCTCTTCTACATTGAGCCTCTCGTCGTTGAATCTCTAGATGAAAGCTTGGATTGACTCGTTCTCGTTCTGTTTGAGCGGAAAGAGGTGGGACGACTTCTTCTTGTGTCGTCGTCCGCGACAAATTGCTTGCAGAATATTTCTGCCAGTTCGTCAAATGAGCTGATGCAGCCGCTGTGTAGCCCCTCGTACCAGCTTTTTGCTCTCTTGATCTGGGTGGCATGGAAATCTCTACAAAGGTACGGCTCGTCGGCCCCATGGATTAGCATGACATTCAAATACTTATGAATGTGCGACCATGGGTCGCCTCTGCCATCATAAGCTGGTAGTGCAGGGAGCTTGAATTTGGGCAGAAAAGGAGCGGAGATGATATTCTCCTTCAGGGGCGTCTTCCGAATAGTGGATTGGGCCAGCACTGATCCTCCTGCTCTGGTTTGTGAGAAGTTGGCTCTGGAGGATCGATTCAGGATCTCCTCTCTTCTTGCGAATCCACCTGCAGGGTTTAGTGGGTTCTAACCTGGAGGAGCTCCGTACATTACCTGATCTAGGATGTTGCGGGTGGCAGCCCGGTAATTGGAGTAGGGGGGTTCCCCCTGGGACACAAAATCTCGATTATCGACTCCCGCTCCGTTGTATTGGTGGGCCGGGGGGGGGGGGGTCGAATCATGGAGGTTAATCTCCGCCCTTGGATCCCCCATATCTCGGAGGAATGTTGACCCACTCGTTGGCGTCAGGTACGGGTTTGGAGGCGACGGTGGCTCATTTACTGGGGATGGGCTCCCCATGTTCTGGCGTATTAAGGTCGCCAAAACGCCTAGGCTCCTGTCGATATGTTCGGTGAACTGGGTGAACTCCTTTCGGGTCACCTCAGGCTCCTTTGTCTCCTCCACTGGTCGAGGTGGTGGCGTCTTGGAGTCCGCGACGTCCTCCACCAAGATGATGTTTGCTCTTGGCTTTTCCTTCGGACCTTCGACCGGTCCGGCGTTGCTGGGTCCAGCTGTCATAGCTTTTGGATTTCTTTGGGATGTCAAGCTGGTTAACGTTTTCTACAGACGGCGCCAAACTGTTAAGGTCAAAATTGACCGATATAGTTGTTAGGCCGACTTAGACTCAAAGCGCTGAGTCGGAGCCTCGTCAGCAGCTGGAGTGGGACCCTCGGTTGGAGGAACCTGGGTCGAATGATGGTAATTGGAAGTGTTGTGACCTTCGACCGACCTTCGGGCGACTGTTGCGTCGATCGTTCGAGGTTGGAGAGCTCGACGTCGACCTTCGATGTTAGACAACGATTGTCGATCTACACCACATGGACACGTTAAGGGGGTCGGATATGGGTTCCGACCCAAATCCCATCCGATGCTTAAGTTAGTATAGAACTTAAGGAAGAGAAGGATCTTGGTGTAGCTGAGATCGACCCACGGAGGTTCGTCTCTAGACTGACGACGCAAGCTCGAATATAAGAATGGTAAAAGTGAGAAGATAGAGTTCTATGTCTTAGACATTGTACCTTGGAGATGTGACACTTTTCTCTATTTATAGACGTTCAGGGTCCCTTTGGAGACGTTGGGGAGATAACGGCCACCCATAATGGGGCCACAATCTTTTCCCATTAATAGGAGTAAATGTTGCACACGTCCCCGAGATTCTGGAGTCCGCCTTTAATCCCACGTTTGAGCGAGAGGGACCCAACGGTCGACTAGCCATTTTGGCTTTGACCGAGTCGACATTGGGCTTCTTTGGCGGGCCTGGTGGGCCTTAATCGTCTGTCGACCGAGTTGCCTCGAACGCCGACCCAATGACTCAACACCATTGATTCATCACGATTCAATCCTAGTCGTCTTGCTACCCACCCTTTTATCCTAGCAAGCAACCCCATTCAAAAGTATCCCTCAATTGTATAATAGATATAGAGTGAAAAATAAATGGTCACATCACTTTCTTCTATTTTCATCATACTACCCTTTCTACTACAATGAAGCTCACAAGCAACATAATGTTACCACCACTTCAACTTAGCTATATATGCCGCTAGGTTAAGGAATTGTCCAATAACAAGGTATCTGTTGTTGGAAAAACATTTTAATAAATAAATTGTTATTTATTGTAACCGTTTTTCGGTTATGGCCTGATAGTTATAACTTCCTAGGAGTTATAACTTCCCAATCAATCTTATCCGTTGGATCTAGTACTTGATGGAGGCACCAAATTGATTCTGGAAATCTATAAATAGGTCCTCTCCCTATCCCTTGGTACAACTACAATCCATCACAATTTGTGTACGCAAGTTAACAGGGAAGAAGGTAGAGAATCCTTTTTATTTAAATAAGTGACATAATGTCATCCAACCTAGGTGAAAATTATAAATTTCTAAGTTCCTATATTAATTAATGTTTCCACTTTATGATCAATCATGCTTACATATGGTATCAGAGCCTTGAGTTGTGAAATTTATAATTTTTCTAAAAAGCATTTAAGGTTCTACGGTCGGCCATGGGACTTAATCCCTCGCCAACAAACCTCAGTTAGAACTAGCTATTAATGAGAAATCGCATGAAAGCTCCTATTGAAGGCACATGAACTTATTGTCTAGTCCTTGATACTGGCTATCAATTGGACTTAAGTATGACTCTTTATGTTCCAACAATTACAAGGAATCGTGTTTTCCTTCCGAAGTTGGATTTATGTGGTTATAAATGTAAATTTGAACATGGAAGTTTCAATTAGTACAATCATGTAAAACTTGTTGGTTCAGGTGTACTTATTGATGGATTGTATAAATTAAAGCTTAATAATGAATCTTTTGAATCCTCATTGAATGTAAATCATATTATGAGTAATAGAATGCTTAATGAAAATTCTGCATTCTTGTGGCATAAACGATTAGGTCATATATCTAAGGAAAGACTACAAAGATTGGTAAGGAGTTAAATTCTTCCAAATCTAAATTTTACAGATTTTGAGTTATGCATATATTGTATCAAGGGAAAACAAACTAAGCATAACAAGAAAGTAACCCACAAATGCCTGAAACAAATATACATTTGAGGAGATCTCAAAGAGTAAGGAAACTGCTATTCCTAATGATTATGAAATATATTTGCAAGAACCAAACACTGGAATCAATAATGATCCAGTTTCATTTACAGAAGCTATTGAAAGTAATGAGTCCGAAAAATGGATTGATGCCATGAAAGATGAGTTAAAATCTATGGACGATAACCAAGTCTGGTATATTGTTTATTTACCAAAGGGTGTGAAACAAGTCGGCTGTATGTAAGTTTTCAAGACCAAGCGTGACTCTAATGGTTATATCGAACGATACAAAGTAAGACTTGTTGCCAAAGGTTTTACTCAAAAGGATGGCATACACTATAAAGAGACATGTTCACATGTCTCAAAGAAGGACTCGTTACATAATTATTTTAGCTTTGATGGCTCATTATGACTTAGAGTTACACCAAATGGATGTCAAAACTGCCTTTCTAAATGGAGATCTTGAAGAAAAAGTTTATATAGACCAATCAGAATGTTTTCCATTTAAAGGAGAAGATCATAAAGTTTGTAAACTTAAGAAATCCATATATGGACTTAAACAAGCTTCTAGGCAATGGTACATTAAGTTCAATGATATCATTACATCTTTCGGTTTTGAAGAAAATAAAGCTGATTGTTGTATATACCGAAAGATAAGTGGGATAAAAGTTATGTTTTTAGTCATATAGGTTGATGACATCTTGCTAGCAACAAATGATTTGGGTATGATGCGCTATACGCAAACTTATCTCTCAAGAAATTATGAGATGAAAGATATGAGTGAGGCATCATGTGATATGAATAGAAAATTTCTGGGATAGATCGCATGAATTATTAGGATTGTCTCAAAGAGGCTATATCAAAAGAGTTCTAGAGAAATTCAGAATGAAAAATTGTTCTACTGGAATTGTTCCAATTCAAAAAGGGGATAAGTTTAGTCTTATGCAATGCCTAAAGAATGACTTAGAACGAAAGCAAATGGAATCTATTCCATATAGTTTTGTTGTGGGAAGTCTTATGTATGTGAAAAATTGCACAAGGCTAGACATCAGTTTTGCGGTTGGAATGTTGGGTCGTTACCAAAGTAACCCCGGAATTGATCATCGGAAAGCTGCAAAGAAAGTCTTGCGATATCTCCAAGGAACAAAAGATTACATGCTCATGTACAGAAGATCTAACCACTTGGAAGCAATTGGGTTTTCGGACTCAGACTTTGCTGGATGCCTTGATAGTAGGAAGTCTACATTTGGTTACTTACTTGGAGAAGGAGCCATATCATGAAAAAGTTCTAAGGGATCTATTATTGCTTCATCCATTATTGAAGCTGAATTTGTGACATGTTTTGAAGGCACAATTCAAGCATTATGGTTGCGGAACTTTATTTCAGGGCTTGAGATTGTTGATACTATTAATAAGCCACTGAAACACCGCAGCAGTATTTTTATCTAAGAATGACAAGTACTCAAGAGGCACCAAGCATATGGAATTGAAGTACTTTGCTGTTAAGGATGAAGTTAAGAAAAAGAGAATAATTAATGAGCATTGTTGAGCCATTGGGCCGGCACTCAAGATAAATTGACCGACGAAGATTTAGGCCCACGAAAGAGGCCCGAAATCGACTCGGTCAAAGCCCACCAGCTAGTCGCCCGTGTCACTCTCATCACTCGAATGTGGGATTTAAGGCGGCCTCATAAATAGCGGAAACATGAGCAATGTTCGCTCCTATTAAAGAGGGGAGATCATGGCACTATAATGGGTTACAGTTATCTCCCCAACGTCACTGAAAGGACCCATGAGGTCTATAAATACCAAAAGAGTTCCAATTCCGAAGGTACAAGATCTAATACATAGACTCCACTCTTTCAGCTTATAATTCTACCACTAAAGAGCTTGTGACGACAAATCTAAGACGAACCTCCGTGGGTCGATCTCAACTGCTCTAAGTTCCATCTCATACTTAAGTTTCCATACTAACTTAAGCATCGGAGTGGCTTTGGGTCGGGACCCAGATCCGACCCCCTGACTTTTCTTTGTGGTGTAGATCAACGAGTCTCAATCCCTAAGGTCGCTTCTGAGCTTTCCAGCAACGATGTATCGACGGAAGAGCTGCTAGAGGGTCGATCGAGCACCGTATCTCAACCAACATCCATCATCCGACCCTGGTTTACCAACTTAGGGTCCCATTCAACTTGCTGACGAGGCTTCAACTTAGCACGAAGGGTCCACGGCAGCTAAGACAACTGTCTTGGTTATTTTTGGCCTTAACTGTTTGGCACCGTTTGTGGGAACACCGTTAACCCGCTTGACATCCCGAAGCGATCAAAAGCTATGTCAGCTGAACCCAGCAATATCGGACTGATCCAAGGTCCGAAGGAGAACCAAAAAGTGAACAACGTCTTGGTGGAGGACGCCTTGGACTCTACGTCCCCATCGAAGCAGCCAGCGAAGCCCACCAAGGAGACTAAAGTGACCCAGAAGGAATTCATTCAATTCACAGAACGGGTCAACAAGAGTTTCGGTGTATTTGCGGCCTTGATACGCCAAAGCATAGGAGATCCATCGCTCTTAAATGAGCAACTACCGTCTTCGGACCCGACCCTGATGCCAACTAGATACGCAGCCTTGCTCAGGGAACAAGGAGATCCGAGAGCAGATCGGTGAGAGATCAGCCTGCACAATACAACCCCCACGTCTCACCAATACAGCAGTATGTGTATTGACAATCGTGTCTTCGGTTTCCAGGGAGAACCCGGTCCCTCTAACTATAAGGAAACGACTCGCCACATCCTGGATCAGGTAATGTACGGGGCTTCCCCTGGTTATAACCCCCTCAATCTTGCAGATGGATACGGGAGGAGAGATGAGATCCCGAACCGATCTTCGGGAGCTAATTACGTGCAAGGCGGAGAAGGGCGATCCCTACTTATCCAGTCCGCGCTTCGACGAACCCCACCTTACCGAAGGAGAATATCACTTCCGCTCCCCCTCTCCCGCAGTTCAAACTCACTGTCTTACCAGCTTATGATGGCAGAGGTGACTCGTGGTCGCACATCCATAAATATCTAAACGTGATGCTGCTCCACGGGACCGATGAGCCATACCTTTGCCGAGCCTTCCACACTACCTTATTCAAGAGGGCAGAAGGCTGGTACGAAGGGTTACCCGACGAATGTATTGGGTCATTCGACGAATTAGCTGACATGTTCTGCAAGCAATTCGTCGCGGTTCGACGTCCTAAGAAGAAGTCCTCCCACCTCCTCTCGCTCAAATAGAAGGAGAATGAGTTAATTCGAGCCTTCGTCTAAAGGTTCAACGACGAGAGGCTCGATGTAGAGGAGACGTCGGATGTAACTGTCAAGCGGCACTCACTCAAGCAGTGCGAAACAAACACCTGCGAAGGGCGCTCCATCAGTTCCCCCCAACAACCTCGCAGATATGTTCAATATAACGGATCGATTCACCAACTCCGAAGAAGCATAGGAACCGGCTGGAACTAATGGGAAAGGCACTCCTATCCGCTGTGGAGACACCAGGCGAGAGAGACCAACTCAGGGAACCTCTCGCCAAGAGTCTCGAGACAAGAAACCCAGAGAGAAGCACTCGAAGCAAGGATCGCCCTACTTATGCAAAGCTAAGCGCTCCCAAGACAAGTCCTCGCTTACGGCCCACGGGAAGAGCTGGTCCAAGAATCAGCCAAGAAGGGCAAATATGAGAAGAGAGACGACCTTAAATTCTGCAAGTACCACAATGACTACGGGCACGATACCAACAACTGTTGGACTATCAAAAAAGAGATCGATGCACTGTTCAAGCGTGGGCATCCCAAAAACCTGGCCAGCGACCAACCTAGCAAGGAAGGACATTCGAAACAGAAGGGCAAGATGACAGTGTCACCTGTCACCAAGGTGGTCGACTAGCGAGTCTCTGAGCTCAGTATCGAATGAAAAGGCGTGGGACGAAAGCAACTACGACGAAGTTTGGAAACACCTGTACGCCTTTTGTTGTTTATTCCTTTCAATAAAAGCATGTTTTCTCATCAAATAAAGTTTTGCATCCTTTTCGAAACCAATCATTTTTGAATGTTGTGAGAGCTATCCCATCACGCTCCCCACTAAAAGAATCTAATCTATGGGAAAGCCTGGATAAGCCGAATCCCTATCGATGAAACTCATGCAAACGACCCTAATGCGTTGTCAGCCGTTAGTCGAAGGGGCCACCCCTACACCACTGAACGACTCTCCTAATGCATCGTCAGTCGTAAGTCGATGGGCCACCCCTACGTCACTGAACAACTCTCCTAATGCGTCGTCAGCCGTAAGTCGAAGGGGCCACACCTACGCCACTGAGCGACTCTCCTGACGCGTCGCCAGCCGTAAGCAAAAGGGCCACCCCTACGCCACTGAACGACTCTCCTAATGCGTCGTCAGCCGTAAGTCGAAGGGGCCACCCCTACACCGCCACCCCTACGCCACTGAACGACTCTCCTAATGCATCGTCAGCTGTAAGTCGAAGGGGCCACCCTTACGCCGTTAAACGACTCTCCTAATGCGTCGTCAGTCATAAGTCGAAGGGGCCACCCCTACGTCGTTGAACGACTCTCCTAATGCGTCGTCAGCCGTAAGTCAAAGGGGCCACCCCTACGCCACTGAACGACTCTCCTAATCCGCAGCCGTAAGTCGAAGGGGCCACCCATACGCCACTGAACGACTCTCCTAATGCATCGTCAGCAGTAAGTTGAAGGGACCACCCCCTACGCAACTGAACGACTCTCCTAATGCGTCGTCAGCTGTAAGTCGAAGGGGCCATCCCTACACCACTGAACGACTCTCCTAATGCGTCGTCAGCCGTAAGTCGAAGTGGTCACCCCTACGCCACTAAACAACTCTACTAACGCGTCGTCAGCCGTAAGTCGAAGGGGCCACCCCTACGCCACTGAACGACTCTCCTAATCCGTTGTCAGCCGTAAGTCGAAGGGGCCACTCCTACGCCGCTAAACGACTCTCCTAATGCGTCGTCAGCCGTAAGTCGAAGGGGGCACCCTTACGCTTCTGAACGACTACCCTAACATGTTGCCAGTCGTAAGTCGAAGAGGCCACCCCTTCTCCACTGAACGACTCTTTCGTGTAGTCAGCCGTAAGCCGAAGGGGCCAACCCTACGTCGCTGAACAATTCTCCTAATGCGTCGTCAGCCGTAAGTCGAAGGGGACACCCCTACACTTTTGAATGACTAACCTAACATGTCGCTAGATGTAAGTCGAAGGGGCCACCACTTCTCCACTGAACGACTCCCTCGTGCCGTCAACTGTGAGTCGAGGGAATCGCTCCCCCGCCAATGAATGGAGTGGTCTATTTCTAACATGACCCGATGGCTTACCCTCGATCATCTTGGGCAAGGGTCTAACCCATCGAAAGGATCCATCAGGCATTATGACCACACACACGGCATGAGCGGCGACAAACAAAGAGATATAAGCCAACTCTTCTGGCACTTTCACTACAAAACTGTTTTCGTTTACATCTCAATTACCCCCTATACATTCCAAAATTAAAGCAAGATAAAAGGAGCGTCAAGATTCTACAACGGCTGGCTAGGCCCTTGGTCTCCCTCCGACACAACCGCGGGCTCTTGGTCTCCCGAAGCACCAACTCCTCTAGCTCTTGGTCTACCCTCTCTGCTACGACCTCGACACTAGCCTTCTCCTCCAGCAGAGCTTTTTTCGCCCGCTCCCTCAAGGCAGATTGATCGGCTTCTCTCTTACGAGACTCTCGTAAGTCATGCTCGAGCTGCTGAATGTGATTCAGTCTCAATTTGCACAGAAGCCCAATGCTAGCCAGCTCGGGCTGAGACTGCTCCACGGCCAACTTAACGGCCCCCAGGGTGACTTCGTGATTAGCCACCATCGGCACGCGTCGACGCAACACAACAGTGGCCACGAGAGCCTGCAAACAAAGCACAATACATGACATCCATGCTTGCATCACCTACAATAGAGACTGATGCAGTAGTTACCTGGACATTAGCGTGGACTGCCATCGATGCAAGCCGCTCGTAATCGACCCTCTCATTTTCAGCAATCCAGGAGGTGGCCCTGCAATCCAGGAGAGCAGATTCTTCTCGCCTCATAGGAAACTCCGTTCGAAGGAGTTCCTCCGTAGAGCAATCGAACGGAGTCTGAGGAGATCGACTCTCTAGCAAAATTGGTCTGAACTCGTCGGGGATGTTTTCAGACAATGATACTGGAGAGAATAGACCTCCCCAGGGCCAGGAATCCTCGTGCAGGAGGTGCTCCGGAGGGACCCAGGCCTCCCCCGAGTCTCCCTTTAGAGGAGTTTCCCTATCCAGCCGAGGGACCTGCTCCGCGGCTTCGACCGACCACGACGGCTCCGAGTCGCTAAGAAGAATTCACCGCCTCCTCTTATTCCCTTAGATTGCAACCACCTCGAATTCAGAGACATGCCTCTCCTTCTTCTTCGACTGAAGGCAGGCCACCTGAGTAGCCCTCTTGGCAACAATGGGTCGATCCTTCGACGGTTGAGCCGTCCTTTCTCCCATGGACGGCACCCAAGGAGATAGCATGCTCACCTCAGCCTCCCTAATGGAAGCCTCAACTGCCTCCCTCAACGCATAGTTCACCTGATAGTCTACACCGACCATGCCTGTAGAAAAAACAAACAAGTTAAACCAGAGAACAAGGGTCAAACAGCTAACAGGCACGATCGAATCAACCTTTCGTCCACACGGTCCGACAAAACACATCATCGGACCACAGCCACCTCGTCTACCTCACGTCTCTGGCAGACTCATCAATGAGTCGGCGACTTCCTTCTCCTCTCTAGTCAAAGGCTTGTCCTCAGCAGGGCTTAAGTCAGGAACACCCCAGCCGGGGCAAAAACTCACCTCTCCTTGGAATACCACAAACACGAACTCATCTTTCCATTTGGGATTGGAGGAAGGGAGGTCGTCAAACAGCTTCCTGCCTCGACGTGCCGTTATCGTGTACCAGCTCGGGGTCTTGAGGGGAGGGATCGTGAAGAAGTAGTTGAATAATCTCAGCGACTGCTCAACCCCCTTCATCATGCACAGAGCTATAAAGCCCATCAGTGCACCAATGGCATTCGGCATCAACTGGCAGAGGGAAAGGATCAGGGTGCACAAGAAGTAACGCATGAAAGAGTGCATGTGGAATCGAAGCCCTCGTTGAAAGGCTTTGACGTAAACCCCAACTTCCCGGCCGCTAGGACGATGGACCTTCTCGTCTTTCCCCGGCACCCGGATCTGATAATCGAGGCAGACGTAGCTTCTCTGAAACTCGTGGATCTGATCGGCTCCAACTTTGGACCTCAGATTCACAATCAGGCCAAGCTCCATGGCCCCATCCTTGTTCTTCTGCATGACGGTAACCAAGCTCGACGAAGCCATTTCTTTCGAAAGAAGAAAATCTAAATCAAGAAAGAAGAAGACGATGAGACACGGTGATCTAAATCCAGTCACTGGAACCTCTTATATCAACAAGGCGATAGCCGCACGATGAGACACGCGTCAAAGATCCTAGGATCTATGTATATTAGGTTTCGAACAGGCGGCTCATCCGAATTGACGAGGCAGACATTTTGGCGCCTAGAACTCGAGTGCTAATTCCTCGACTATCGTGCCCCATTAATGCGATGTAACATCGCTTGACTTCAACAGACGGACCCGTTGAGGTCGAGCGACGGGGGCTATTGTTGAGCCATTGGGCCGGCACTCAAGACAAATCGACCGACGAAGGTTTATGTCCACGAAAGAGGTCTGAAATCGACTCGGTCAAAGCCCACCAGCTAGTCGCCCATTGCACTCCCATCACTCGAACGTGGGATTGAAGGCGGCCTCATAAATAGCGGGAACATGGGCAACGTTCACTCCTATTAAAGAGAGGAGATGATGGAACCATAATGGGTAACAGTTATCTCCCCAATCGTCACTAAAAGGACCCATGAGGTCTAAAAATACTAAAAGGGTTCCAATTACGAAGGTACGAGATCTAATACGTAGACTTTACTCTTTCAGCTTATAATTCTACCACTAAATAGCTTGCGACGACAGATCTGAGACGAAGCTCCGTGTGTCGATCTCAGCTGCTCCAAGCTCCCTCTAGTCCTTAAGTTTCCATACTAACTTAAGCATTGGATGGGATTTGGGTCGGGACCCAGATCCGACCACACTGACTTTTCTTTGTGTGTAGATCGACGAGTCTCAATCCATTGCAAAGGTCGCTTCCGAGCTTCCCAGCAACGACTTATCGACGGACGAGCTGCTAGAGGGTCGATCGAGCACCGCATCCCAACCAACATCCATCATCCGACCATGGTTCTACCAACCTAGGGTCCCATTCAACTTGCTGACGAGGCTTCGACTCAGCACGAAGGGTCCACGTCAGCTAAGACAAATGTCTCGGTCATTTTTGGCCTTAACAAGCATATTAGGACAGATCTCATGATTGATGATCATTTAACTAAAGGATTACAACCAAAGACATTTAGGGATATATACATAGAATGGGTCGTGGTTGTCTTTAGTATGATTAATGATGATGTAATAATGATAAACATTTGAGCTCATTTATGTATTTATGAAATTGGCGTGTTTTATAAACATTAATGTGGACCATTATGAAACTTACGAATAAAGAATAGACCTAATATGATGTAATGATAGTGTTTGTGGTATATAGAAGGGAGTATGTCTTTTCATGATAGATTTACAACCGCCATAACCCCACTTATTATTTCAATCATATCTTGGTAAATTATGAGGATACATATAATCTAAAATGTTAAAGAATTATCAGGCCAAGTGGGAGAATGTTGGAAAAAACATTTTTATAAATAAATTGTTATTGATTGTAACCCGTTTTTGGTTATGGCCTGATAGTTATAACTTCCTAGGACTATAACTTCCCAATCAATCTCATCCGTTGGATCTAGTGTTTGATGGACGTACCAGATTGATTCAGAAAATCTATAAATATGTCGTCTCCTTATCCCTTGGTACTACTATAATCCATCACACTTTGTGTACGCAAGTTAACATGGAAGAAGGTAGAGAAGCCTATTTATTTAAATAAGTGACATAATGTATTCCAACCCAGGTGAAGATTATAAGTTTCTAAGTTCTTATATTAATTAATGTTTCCGCTTTATGATCAATTATGCTTACATCTGTATGTAACCATTACTACCCTTCCAAAGCTATATGCTAAGAGACTGCTATTGCGTCTAAATTTGAAAGCAATAAATGACTTGTATGCTCTTTAGGAAAGGAATTTCTAACATTAGATGAAAATGGTCTGATCAGGTGTTAGGCTTTCCTTGTATTACAAGATAATAAATAGGATGTTAGGTGGTTAGGTTCAAGGTTACTCGCGCAGCCCGCGTGCACACATTCATTCATTAATTCATCACAATAATCTTTAGAGTCATACTCTTAATTTTTTGGGTGTGTAAGTGTGGGGTGCATGGGGAATTTTTATATCACTCCGTTTAGGAGAAATGAGAATAGAAAAAGGAAAATACCAAAAAATCTAAAAAAGGGAAGAAAGAATTAGAAAAGAATAGGGCTAGCAGAACGTAATATGAGAACACACCTGTCCACAGACCTGCCCCAACAATATACAACTTCACACCCTTTCTCAATTGTCATCATCATCTTTGTTGGGATCATACTTTGTGTTGTCCTTCCTACTATCCCCCCTCCATATTCTCTTTAATCCACTCATCATGTTTTTCTCATTCTCCTAAAGCTAGCCGATATGTTGCTTGGTTCTTACCTAGGCAAGTTTAACCAATTTAAGCTATCTCCCACGCAAACCTTTGAATTGGCTTTATGCAGTTCTTTCTCGGGATACAATAGCATTATGTCCATCGCCTAGTAGAACAATGTATAGTCAAGAGGCAAGTAGAAGTCGCTGGCAATGATTTTCAGTTAAGCTCCCATAAGCAGTATGATGAATGGAAGCAAACCCGGCAACAAAGACACCTATTTGGATATAGTTCAAGCACTGATTTATATTGATCTTTATACATTTTTTTGTTTCAAAATTAAAACTCATATTGCCAAGGCCCAAGACGTACTTTAAACGAGGTTAGGTAAATAGAAACATGTATCACATGTTATTTCAGTTGTATCCAACAATCTACTGCTAGGAACACGTAGAACATACAAAAATAGGTGGAAGAAAATATTACACTAAACATTAATAGGAAAGGTCACCTGTATCAAATGTATGGAGAAGATTTTTAGTAATATTTTATGGAGAAGATTTTTAGTAATAGGAAACATTAATAGGAAAGAAAACATTATCAAATGTATGGAGAAGATTTTTAGTAATATTTTATTTTTTGCCAGATTCAGTAAAAACCAGTTGTTATTTCTGATTGCATCACAAGCTGACAAATATTCCACGATGAAACCACCATTTAAAACTTAGATTTGTGTTAAAACCCAAAGATGAAAGAATAATGATAATTATTTCCATTCAGATTTAGTTTTTTCCAAAATTTTAAAGGTTTACCTTAAAATTTTAAGGTTTCCCCTCAAAAAATTTCACAAACTCTCATCATACCCATTGATTCATCATGATTCAATCACAGTCGTCTTTCTACTCACCCTTTTATCATAGGAAACAACCACATTCAAAAACATCCATCAATTGTATAATAGATATAGAGTGAAAAATAAATGGTCACATCACTTTCTTCTATTTTCATGATACTACCCTTTCTGCTACAATGAAGCTCACGAGCAACATAATATTACCACCATTTCAACTTGGCTATATATGCCGTTAGGTGAAGGACTTGTCCAATAACAAGGTATATGTATGTAACCATTACTACCCTACCAAAGCAATATGCTAAGAGACTGCTATTGCGTCTAAATTTAAAAGCAATAAATGTCTTGTATGTTCTTTAGGAAAGGAATTTCTATCATTAGACGAAAATGGTTTGATCAGGTATCAGGCTTTCCATGTATTACACGATGATAAATAGGATGTTAGGTGGTTATGTTCAAGGTGTACTCGCGCAGCCCGTGCACACAGTCATTCATTAATTCATCACAATAATCTTTAGAGTCATACTCATATATTTTTAGTGTGTATGTGTGGGGTGCATGGGGGATTTTTATGTCACTCTGTGTAGGAGAAATGAGAATAGGAAAAGGAAAAGGAAAAAGACCAAAAAAATCTGAAAAGGTGAAGAAAGAATTAGAAAAGAAAAGGGCTAGTGGTACGGAATATAAGAACACACCTGCCGGCACACCTGCCCCACAATTTCACACTCTTTCTCAATCGTCATCATCATCATTGTTGGGATCATCCATTGTGTTGTCCTTCCTACTATCCCCTTCCATATTCTCCTTAATCCACTCATCCTGTTTTTCTCATTCTCCTAAAGCAAGTCAATACCAATTTAAGCTATCTCCCACGGAAACCTCTGCATTGGCTTTATGCAGTTCTTTCTAGGGATACAGTAGCATTATGTCCATAGCCTAGTAGAACAATGTATAGTCAAGAGGCAAGTAGAAGTCACTGATATTGATTTTCGGTTAAGTTCACATAATCACTATGATGAATGGAAGCAAACACTGAAAGTAGACACCTATTTGGATATAGTTCAAGCAGTGATTTATATTGATCTTTATTCATTTTTTTTGTTTCAAAATCAAAACTCACATGGCCAAGACATACTTCAAATGAGGTAATGCAAATAGAAACATGTATCATATGTGAGTTCAGGTGTATCCAACAATCTACTACTAGGAACACGTAGAACATACAAAAATAGATGGAAGAAAATATTATACTAAACCTTAATAGGAAAGATCACCTGTCGTATGGAGAAGATTTTTAGTAATATTTTATTTTTTGCCAGATTCAGGAAAAACCAGTTGTTATTTCTGATGGCATCACAAGTCTGGCAAAAACAGTTGTTATTTCTGATGGCATCACAAGCTGACAAATATTCCACAATGAAACCAGCATTTAAAACTTAGATTTGTGTTAAAACCCAAAGATGAAAGAATAATGATAGTTAAGCCCCTGGTCGGCAGACCCCGCCACCAACACACACACACACACACACACACACACACACACACCCCCCCCCCCAAAAAAAAAAAAAAAAAACAAAAAACAAAAAACAAAAAACAAAAAACAAAAAACAAAAAACAAAAAACAAAAAAAAACAAAAAAAAAACAAATGAAACAAATGAAAAGAAGAAGAAAATAAAAATCATTAACTTCCCCCATTCATCCATGGCACACATCACACCGCGTCATCTGGGTCTTATGAGCTGGGGCCCAAGTATCACTACCTAAGATAAAATGTATGTGCTTCAATACTCGTTGGCTGGTGCATGTGTGTGTTTGGAGATAAAACATGGTTCTAATCATTTATGGCTAGATTGATTATTATTACCCAAGGATATAGACAATATTTGTTCAGGTAACTTGAATAACATATTACTTGACTTTACCTCAGTATATTTGCAAGCTTCTGGTGGCAAGTGGTAATTCTCATTTAGCTTCACATCTACAGGACGATCAATAATAGTTGCCCCCTGTACAAATTCTGATATGAGAACCCCAAAAACTTCTAGAATAAGTGAATAGCAAAGATTCCAAAACCAAAACATAAAAGGACAAATCAATGTCATTTCCCTAAACAAATCGTGAGCTAACCGTGAGAAGAACTGCTGTATCTGCTCCCTGTGAATCATTGAAAGTGACATATGCATCCTGAGATCCCTCCGATGCACTATCACAAGTGAAATCCAAGACTTGTCAGAATCTTTGCAAAGAGATATTGATATTCACGAGCAGTTAGGGAAGACAACCTTCGCATTTCAACATAGATAATCTCCCCAGAAAATGAGAAGAATTCTCTAACATCATGCTCAGATGCAGCCATGGACAAATTGCTAACTTTCACTGTTCTTACCTGCAACAGAAAGCAGAACCAGGGTTGATTAACGGTACATTCTGCTATTAAACAATTAGCAGTTTGAAATGTGACAACCAACTTATTGGTACTAGCGATATAGAAGCGACACATGAAACTGTGACCGCACAAACCCAGAACAGAATACAACGAGTATAACTAAAAAAAAGCCTAGAAGTAGAAAAGACTGAAGGCTTACAAAGGATAAACAGGTCGCTCAAGCGGAATACATAAACTGAGGCATCAAATCCATACACCCACAACGGCAACCATACAGCACAGTTTGCTAGGAGAATCATTAAATATCAATTTATGATCAGGCTAATAACTATGCCGAAAAATATATGCATGGCACGACCATGGTCATCTTAACCAATTCAAGAAACTAGCTTTATATTAAGCAGAGTAATTCAGGAAAAAAATAATGAATTATATAATTTAACTCTCACATCGGAAATATCAATAGTCCAATTCGAAGTAGCCAACTGGGGTGAATAGGACTGGTCCAGTGGGTCCTGCAAATTACATGATCAATTAGGTGCCTCCCACCGAAAAGTGTGGGTAGTCGATGGAATATAATCAAAGAAAAACACAGTTTATTTTACTAAGGAGCACCATTATCTTCTGTACCATGAGATATGAATGTCACGTTTTCTGTCCCGTGTCTCACTATCTTAAAATGGAAGCAATATGAGTGAACACAAATACCAGAAAGCCATCAACGGTTGCTTGGTATTTTCAGGGAAGGATACAATTAAAAACCCATCTAAAACATCTGTCCCATGGTGTGAGCGAGGATCAAGTTATCTGAGATATCTGAAACATTGTTACATGTTTAAAACATTTCCAGTCTAACAAAATAGGGTCAGAGACAGATTTATACTAGAATAGCAGGGTTCAATATGCGAAGCATCCAAGCCAGGGTCAGAGACAGATGTATACTAGAATGGCAGGGTTCAATAGCCAGCGTCACAGATAGATGTATACTAGTATAGCAGGGTTCAATATGGAAAGGCTCCAAGCCTCCACATATGTCCACTAGAATTCAAATGGTGCTTCGTATTTTCAGAGAATGATGCAATTAAAAGCCCATCTAAAACGTATGTCCCATGGTGTAAGTGAGGATAGAGTTATCCGAGCAATCTGAAACACTTTTAAGTTTAAAACATTTCCTGTCTAACAAAATAGGATCAAAGACAGTTGTATACTAGTATAGCAGGGTTCAATATGCAAAGGCTCCAAGCCAGGGTCAGAGATAGATGTATACCAGTATATCAGGGTTCAATATGGAAAGGTTCCAAGCCCTTCCACATATGTCCACTAGAATTCAAATAGAGAGGTAGAGACGACAAGATGACATGTTCAAATCTTCGGAGGCAATACTTTTTCTTCAAAAGAACCGTCAATCTGAATGTGCACCAATGTTCTAAATATCAGATATTGGTCATGTATCTGTTTGAAAAATATGATGTCGGATAAAGGATATCGGAGATATATCGGGGATATTGATTAAATATCAGAGTGTCATATCAGATGCTAAAAATAGATATCATAAGCTTGCCATACATGTATATAAATAGATAGAAACTATATAAACTCTCATAAAAGTATGTTTAGGATATACATAGCTCAATATATTGCATTGACATTGAATTTTTCACCAAATTATATAAAAAAATCGAAAAAATGAAAACATATGTCCTTTTCGAGAAGTTTTTGGACGTAGTTTACGCCAAGGACTCGGTGACGGTGACGGAAACCTGTCGGATGAGAAAGACAGGGTTTGTTTTGCTAACAGCTACCACCTTTACTTTATTCGAGATCGAGAGGAGAAAGAGAGAGAAGATTAAACCTCAGCTACTGAGCTGCTGAGAAATTAGAAGATAGCGTGAGGAAGAAGAAAGATGATCAACCAGTGATTGAAAATTTTTCGACAATAATGTTTCATATCGGGTCAACCCACCTCTTCTTTTTATAAGTATGATTAAACTTAAAAAATTAGAACTAAAAAGCATTGAGATCGACCGATATTTCAAACCAAATACTAGCTGAAATAACGGCCTAATTCCAATACTAGTTGAATAAAAATACATATCTCGTATCGGGCACTTGTTTTTTCCGATATTGCGGCCGATATTGCGGATATCAGACCGATATTTAGAACACTAATGTGTACATTTTGAGAAATGGATTTTAATTGCTTATTTTCAAATTCCAATTGTCTCTTCGATGAAACCAATAAGTTGGCATGAAAATTTCTCATAACCATTTTTCCATTTATACCTGTAAAACTATTAATATATATGATGCAATTTCTCCAAGAGGTAGTGGTTTGGGCCAACCTTGCCAACTGTCAGTCCTCATCCTATAAACGACGGACCCTTGTGCGCAACATTTTGATATGCTTCTGTATGTTCTTGAAATGAATCAACGGTGAACAAACTCTTCATTTCAAAATGCTGAGGGTATGATTTCTTGCAGAATTTGGAGTGAGCATAATGGACCTTATGAGACTAACCAAGAGTAGCACACAGACACCATACAAGCATGCTGTATTTGAAAGAGCATCATATGGCCAGATTCTACTTCTCTGCACGGCATTCTACTTCTAGTTTTAGACTGTTATTTTGATTTATGTCATTGCAATAAAAGAACAACATAAGGTTTTCTACCCGTCATGTCTTTTCCTCTTTACAAGGGATTAAATATTGGATATCGGTATCGTATCGGATGGCTAATTTTCAGATCGGATATCTGATATCGAGAGGTATAGCAGATATCGAGAGGTATATCGAATTGCTCATATCAGAATATACAAATTTTATTAACTGAAGAGTATTTAAAATATCATACATATCCATGTTTATTTATATTACCAAAATATCATTAATATGATCAAATAAAATTACAATTACGCATTAAGTAACTACCATCACTAACATATTATATACTACTATAATTTAACAAATTATTAAAATTTAAAATACTGCATGAATAGAAATTAAATTAAAAGATTACCAGAAAGAGTGACATGCCCCCACACTCTTTAACATGCTCATTTTTTGCTTGTCTCCTGCATTTGCCCTTCAATATCTTCCGTCTCCGATGCAGAGATGACATCTGAAGATGAATCTAAGGATGAATCAGATAAAGAACCTAAAGATTTTCCCTCCTCCAGCATTTGTTTCTTTCCCTTCCCCTTCCCTTTTGATGCCTTCCCGTTTGATGATGATGCGATGTTTTTGCCTTGTAAGTATTTAATCTTTTGCAAGCTCTTGATATTGGATCAACCCTCTTCGTGTATTCAACTTGCCGTCATGTTAACCTTTCTTCAAGGAAGACTTCAACGTCATTCCCATCATCTGAAGCAACAGAAGAATCAACTGATTTTGGAAAAACCATCCACTGTATTACCTAGCCCTCTGTCATGGAACAAGCAGGTAGTATATTCGTGTTTCGACTATTAAATCTTTCTTTCAGTTGAGCATTAAATTTAACACAAACTAAGTCTTTCAATTTATTACTACTTAATCGATTTCTTCTTTTCATGTGAATATGTTAATAAAAATACTAGTCAATTAGCCAGCATGAGAAATGAGCATAGAATGATATTAAAAAATATATATTTTTTCATTTTTACCATCTCAAAAACACTCCAATTTCTTTCATATGCTCTCGAGCTAGTGGATAATCTAAAAATCCTTGTTGTCATCTTCTTCAAATCTAGAGCCGTGTCGCTATGCAATAGCCACCAATAACTAAAAGTAAAAAACCAAATTCAAATTCATTTTAGTTAGTTTAAACTTTAAAATAGTAAAAACTAATATAATATGAAATTAATCTTAGTATATTAGCTATACCTGAATCAATGGAAGGATATTTAGCTTGCCTTTGCTATGTTGCTTCCAAAAGATTTGTGTCGAATATGATACAAAGGTAAATGGAAGATAATTGAGTCATGCATATCAGGATCATAAGCATACATCATAAACATACACTCTGTGAATCAATCTGTAAAAGCATTATCTCCATCAATAGACTCACGTCTTCGATAATAAAAGCACGGGCAAACAAATGACCAGTCATATGCAAATAAGTCTTCAACTTGTCATTCCATCTTTTATCAATTAGCTGTGAGATCAGCTTGAATTTTTTCTCATCATGCTTCAAATTCAATGCGATCTCTTTCTTACACATTTCCAAGTCGGAATATAACCCCCAATCGAGTAAGTGTTGTTATCTGTCTTATAAAAAGCGTTGACGATTGGTTTAAAAATGTTCAATGCGAGTGTACTGTTCTTCCAAAATGAACGTCTATTGATGATATTATGATGCGGTCGTCTACAAGAGGAGGCAAGCGGGCACGGGCACGGGCCGGAATTAGAGCTACCCACCTTATCTTCCTTAGTTTGGTTTGTTTTTGCTTTGTAAACATCTTAGTCATTGCTTAAGTCACGGTGTGTGCGCTTAGCAATAACTAGATGAATCCTATAAATACCCCAAAAACCCTAGTTGTTCATCATCGAAGAATTGAGATTAATTGCCGTGACGGCTAGGGTTAGTGGGGATTAGAATTGATCCTTTAGATTCAAGTTAGGGAGTGATCTCTCCAGAAAAAGATCAAATCTATCTTATTGTTCTTCGTATTTCAATAGAAATTCCTCTCTTTTCCATTTTTCCTCTTTTAAATTCAGCCCTAAATACGATTTGACCCCCAAATCGTATCATTTTGGTATCAGAGCACTCGGTCCTATGGCGAGCACTCGGGCGACGGCGACAAAAACTCTGGAGGAGCGATTGGATGCGGAAATCACGGGGTTGCGAAAGGAGATGACGGATATGAGGGAAGAACTCAAGGCGGGTTTGAGCGCAACCATGGATGAGAAGTTGAATCGGGTCTCGGAGCGCCATTCGCGCGAGATGAAGGATGGGTTTGCCGAGGTGGCGAGGATGCTTCAACAACCCCAGTTTCTGCAGCGAGATCCAGATCCGCAGTCGTCGGGTTCATTAGATCTGGTCTCACGGACAAATCATGGAAACGGCGACGAAGGAGTAGCTTTTCCCCCACGGGAGAGCGACCCGAGGCAACCGGAAGATGGGCGGGGCCGGCAAAGGGGCCCGGATGGTCGGCCGCCCCCAACTGGGGGCGGCGAAGGCGGGCGGCCCCGAAACGGGGCCGCCGGAGGGTTTCCGCCCCCTACGGGGGGCGGCGAACAGCAGCGGGCCCATCTGGGGCCCGCTGGGGTGTTTCCGTCCCCCCTGGGGGGCGGCGAAGGGTGGCGCCCCCAGGCGGGGGGCGCGGGGGGGTTTCCGCCCCCAGGCGGGGGCGGAATGATTGGGCGGACCCTCCGGGGGCCCGCCGATGGAGACCCGCCCCAGGTTGGGGGCGGGGGAGGATGGCCGGCCCACCTTGGGCCCGCGGGAGGTTTTCCCCCTCCTTTTGGGGGCGTCGACGCAGGTTGGCTACGTGGAGGACCCCGGAGGGAGCATGTGGACGAGTGGGACGATGTGGGAGCACTCGCCAATGGGAGGGCCAGGGGAGGTGTAGGACAGTGGGGGGCCGAGGATCATACTTATCAGAGGCGGCAGGCAGACAGGGGGGACCACTACGAGGAGATACACCCCCTGATATGCGGAAGCTGAAGGCACCACTGTTCGATGGGAAGGACCCCGATGGCTGGATCTATCAGGTAGAGAGATACTTTGAGGTCATGGGCTTCGCTGAAGCAGAGAGGCTGAGGGCGGTGGCACTAAATTTCGAAGGGGAAGCCCTGGCGTGGTACCGGTGGACCCAGAAGCAGAGACCGATACGGACTTGGAGGGAGCTGACAGAGTGCCTGATGGAGAGGTTCCAGGAGACCCACGGGGGCGGGCTTTTTGAGCAGTTGTATGCCTTGAAACAGGAGGGGACCGTGCGTGACTACATCTCGAGGTTCGAGACCCTCTCGAGCCGGGTAGAGGGGGTGTCAGCGGAATCGATGGAGGGGAATTTTTTGAAGGGGTTGAAACCATCCGTGAGAGCAGAGGTAGGAGTGCATGACCCTCAGGGGTTGGCAGCTATGATGCGATTAGCCAGGAGGGTGGAGGACAGGCAGACTCAGGAGAGGAGGTCTAGAGGAGTGTGGGGCGGGGTTGCGGCACGTAACCCAGTTCCGCCAGCAGTACCTAGAGTTACGACCGGGACCCCGGCCGCGGAGACCAGACCTGGAGGGCAGACCCGTCGGATGACCGAGGCAGAGATGAGGGAGCGCAGGGCCAAGGGGCTGTGCTTCAAGTGCGATGAGCGGTTCACTCTGGGGCATCGGTGCGCAGGGCGAGCCATGCAGTTGGAGGTGGCGGCTGAGGAGGAAGAAGAGGGAGATATTACTATTATACTCGATGGGGAGGAGGCTATGGCGGAGCAACACCAGCATTTAGACGTCGTGGAGGTTTCTCTTAGCTCCGTGGTGGGATTTACTCCTTATCACACCATGAAGCTGGTGGGCAGGTTGGCAGACCAGGAGGTGACGGTATTGATAGACAGTGGGGCGACCCACAACTTCATCTCCAGGAAGTTGGTGGAGCAGGTGGGGCTAGAAGTGAGTGAGACAGCCACCTTTGGGGTGATTTTAGGCACCGGCCAGAGGGAGGAGAGCAGGAGTGTCTGCAGGGCTGTGATTCTGGCAGTACAGGGAGCTCAGGTGGTGGTAGACTGTTACCCCCTGGAGCTGGGGAAGGTTGACTTGGTATTGGGAATGCAATAGTTGCAGACATTAGGCGACACCAAGTTCAACTGGAAGCTGCTTAGGATGGAATATCAGGAGAACGGAAGGACGGTGATTTTGCTAGGGGACCCCAGTCTGTGTTGCCGCGCAGCGTCCTTGAAGTCCTTGGCTCGGGCAGTATCGATAGGAGGGGAGGCATATTTTGTGTCCTACCA
This sequence comes from Scilla litardierei, assembly GCA_030789695.1. Taxonomy (NCBI): domain Eukaryota; kingdom Viridiplantae; phylum Streptophyta; class Magnoliopsida; order Asparagales; family Asparagaceae; genus Scilla; species Scilla litardierei. The sequence continues at coordinate 28,605,176 of CM061134.1, forward strand.
GGAGTTTGGGGCAGAGGCAGAGGAGCAGAGGGCACCGCCGGAGGTGGAGGAGTTGTTGGACAGCTATGTGCACATTTTCCAGATGCCACAGGGACTTCCACCGCAGAGAGACCACGAGCACGCCATCGTGCTGCGGGAGGGGGTAGCGCCCATCAGTGTCCGACCATACAGGTACCCGCATGTCCAGAAGGATGAGATCGAGCGATTGATCAAGGAGATGCTACAGGCGGGGGTGATTAGGCCGAGTGTTAGTCCCTTCTCTAGCCCGGTGCTCTTGGTGAAGAAAAAGGACGGTAGCTGGAGGTTTTGTGTAGACTACCGTGCCCTCAACAAGGAGACGGTGGCAGACCGTTTTCCCATACCGGTGATAGATGAGTTGCTAGACGAGTTACATGGGGCGTCGATCTTTTCGAAGATTGACCTGAAGTCGGGTTATCATCAGATCCGGATGAAGGCAGAAGATGTACAGAAGACTGCTTTCAGGACTCATGAGGGGCACTATGAGTTCCTCGTCATGCCCTTTGGGCTGACGAATGCACCTGCTACATTTCAGTCGTTGATGAACAAGATATTCCAGCCTTACCTACGGCAGTTTGTCTTGGTGTTCTTCGACGACATCTTGGTGTACAGCCGGACAGTGGAGGAGCACGTGCGGGACTTAGAGACGGTGTTACAGGAGCTACAGGCCCACCAGCTGTATGCCAATAAGAAGAAGTGCACGTTCACCCAGGCGAAGGTGGAATACTTGGGGCATGTGGTCTCAGCAGCAGGAGTGGCGGCGGATAGGAGCAAGATAGAAGCCATGCTAGATTGGCCGCGGCCAACTACACTGAGGGCGTTGCGGGGATTTTTGGGCTTGACGGGGTACTACCGCAAGTTCGTGCAGGGCTATAGTACCATTGCCTGGCCGCTGACTGAGCAGTTGAAGAAGGATGTGTTTCGGTGGACCGAGGAGGCGACTGCGGCGTTTGAGGCCCTGAAGGGGGCGATGACGGCCGTCCCGGTACTGGCTCTTCCTGATTTTAGCAGACCCTTTGTGGTTGAGACAGATGCTTCGGGGTACGGGTTGGGGGCAGTGCTGATGCAAGATCAGCGGCCCGTGGCTTACTTCAGTCAGGTTTTGTCTTCACGGGCGAGGCAGAAGTCCGTGTATGAGAGGGAGCTGATGGCGATCGCTTTGTCGATTCAGAAGTGGCGTCCGTACCTGCTGGGGCGGCCATTTATTGTGCGCACGGATCAGAGGTCCCTGAAATACTTACTGGAGCAGAGATTGGTGGCGGCGGACTATCAGAAGTGGTTATCTAAGCTTGTGGACTACAAGTTTGAGATACACTATCGGCCTGGGTTGGAAAACAAGGCTGCAGACGCGCTATCACGGCGGGAGGAGGGTACGTCCTTAGCAGCCTTATCAGTACCACTGCTAGCGGATTGGGAGCCCTTATGGAGGGAGGTGGAGGCCGACGAGGAGTTGTCTAGAGTCCGCGAGGATTTGGTTCATGGGGTGACTGAGCACCCAGGCTATTCAGTGGAGGGACGACGGTTGTTGTATCGGGGAAGGCTGGTGATACCACGGGGCTCAGTGCACATTCCACTGATTTTTCAGGAATTCCATGGGAGCGCAATAGGGGGGCATTCTGGCGTCCAACAGACATACATGAGGATGGCCAGAGAGCTGTACTGGAGGGGAATGAAGAAGGACATCGCAGAGATGGTAGCCCGTTGTGACGTCTGCCAGCGTCACAAATACTTGGCCATGGCACCAGCAGGGCTGCTGCAACCTTTAGCTCTTCCTGAGCGCGTCTGGGAGGGGATTAGCATGGATTTTGTGGAGGGGCTACCCAAGTCGGAAGGATACTCGGTGATTTTGGTGGTGGTAGACCGACTGAGCAAGTATGGACACTTCATTGGGCTGAAACACCCTTATTCTGCAGTGACAGTGGCTACGGCATTTATGCGGGAGGTGGTGCGTCTGCACGGGTTTCCAGAGTCCATAGTATCGGATCGGGACACTGTCTTCATGAGCCAGTTCTGGAGGGAGTTGTTCAGGGTGCAGGGGACCGTTCTGAGGAGGAGCACCGCTTACCACCCCCAGACGGATGGGCAGACGGAGGTCGTCAACAGGAGCGTTGAGACCTACCTTCGCTGTTTTGCATCGGATTGTCCTCGGAGTTGGTATCGATGGCTGGCGTGGGCGGAGTATTGGTACAATACCTCCTTCCATTCGACCGCACAGACGACACCGTTTCGAGTGCTATATGGGAGGGATCCACCAGCGCTGGTCCATTATCGTGGTGGGACGACCCCGGTGTCCCAGTTGGACCAGTACCTCGAGGAGCAAGAGGGGATTATGGAGGAGCTGAAGAAGCATTTGACGAGGGCTCAGAAGCTTATGAAAGCCAAGGCGGACGCACATCGTAGAGAGGTGGAGTTTGCGGTAGGGGATCAGGTCTATCTGAAGCTGAGACCGTATCGACAGAGGTCGCTGGCCCGACGCCGGAACGAGAAGTTGGCCGCGCTGTTTTATGGGCCGTTCCAGATAGAGGCGAGGATTGGACCCGTGGCATATAGACTGAGGCTGCCCCCAGGATCTGCCTTACACCCAGTGTTTCACGTCTCTCAGTTACGACGAGCGGTTGGAGCACAGACACCAGTGGCCACTCTGCCATCCACATTGACAGCCGACTCAGAGGTGATGATGGCGCCCCAGGATATTCTGCAGGTTCGACACACTGAGAGGGGCGGTCGGGAGGTGCTGGTAAGATGGTTGGGGTTGCCTGACCACGAGGCACTTGGGAGCGGGAGGATACCATCAGGGCTCAGTTCCCAGACTACAACCTTGAGGACAAGGTTCGTTTTTTGGGGGGGAGTAATGATGCGGTCGTCTACAAGAGGAGGCAAGCGGGCACGGGCACGGGCCATAATTAGAGCTACCCACCTTATCTTCCTTAGTTTGGTTTGTTTTTGCTTTGTAAACATCTTAGTCATTGCTTAAGTCACGGTGTGTGCGCTTAGCAATAACTAGATGAATCCTATAAATACCCCAAAAACCCTAGTTGTTCATCATCGAAGAATTGAGATTAATTGCCGTGACGGCTAGGGTTAGTGGGGATTAGACTTGATCCTTTAGATTCAAGTTAGGGAGTGATCTCTCCAGAAAAAGATCAAATCTATCTTATTGTTCTTCGTATTTCAATAGAAATTCCTCTCTTTTCCATTTTTCCTCTTTTAAATTCAGCCCTAAATACGATTTGACCCCCAAATCGTATCATATTATGACCTACAAAGTACAAAGTTAATCAAAAACATCAATTAGTTAACTACGATAATATGCGAACCAAATTAGATTAGAAATATGATTTTTACCCTTTTTGCTTGAGTAGTGCTTGAGAACTTCAACTCCTCCTATTCAGTGGAATTGATAAAAGACTTCAATTTGGACTTCTTTTTCTTGTAATCTTTGCAATGATGAAAATAGTATAGCAAACCGAGTAACCATGGGCCTAAGAAGATCGACCAATATCTTCTCCTTCATCATATCAAGAACGATTGTATGCGTATATATGTAGATGGTGACAACTCCAGACTCCAAAATAACATTTTGAATAGGTTTCATCTTTTCAACATCATGTAATAAGAGATTCAATGTGTGTGTCTATCATTGGAAGTCCAAAAAATAGATAACCGCCTCATAGTTAACAACTCCACTGTAGCCATATTGTTAGATGTATTGTCGGTCACAATTTGCACGGCAGATTGTTCTCCTAACTTACCAATTGTTACATTTAGCAAGTCATATATATATCTGTCATCATGTATATCATTAGAAGTGTTCTTTGAATTATAGAACATCGTTCTCACATAAGTATAAATGACAATGTTCATTATGTTCATACATCTTTAATCAGTCCAACAATCTGTCATAGGACTACAACTCTGCAGTATATAAGTCTCTAGAAAAGATTTCTACTTCTTCTTAGAATCAACTTCCTTAGAAAGATACTTCTCATCTATCTTATAAGATACACGACCTTTCAAATTCGGTCCATATTTACTAACTGTTTGCAATATCTGACCAAAAGAAGAGTGATCCATCATAGCAAATGATGATCATGTCTTAAAAATATGTCATGCGATCTACTTGTACACATCTTTTCTTTCCTTCTTTTTGTAATATTCATTAAGAGTGGTTTGCATACTTTTTCCTTTATTCTTTTCCAACTATTACAACTTTCTAATATCTTGAACATGCACATGCTTGTCCATAGGTCATTTGAACTTTAGAGTTTCAGAACTATAACTATTATCATGGGAAGAATCCACTTTAACTTCATCTTCTCCAATGACCATTTTATTTCTAAGAGCTTGAATCTTTGTTTCGGTGATATCTTTCAAAGATTTTATTGCTTTTAATGCCTCAATTACCTTCAATCTAATCTCCTCAGGAAATTTTATGCAAGGAAAACAATTTCATCTCTTTTCTGCAAGATGTATCTTGAAACGGCTAATGCCGTTGCTCATGACATGATCATAAAACTTGCACTTCACTTTATTGAATCTCATCTTCTCTCCATGATCCCAAAATTTTGATCATGTGGTGACGAATGATGTGTCACTAGAAGATCCCGAAGACATTTGATATATATTATCAAAGAGTATCTACTATCAAAGAGCACAAACAATTATTAAATTAAAATTTAAGAAATAAAAATTTTAAAAAATTAAAACATATATATGTCATGACCCATGATTGTAAAAAAATTTGGGCTGCACATGTTACATATCATATAGTCAGAAACCAGGAGACAATGTCTCTATGTGTAGCCGAAAAGCAATATTATTGTGACAATAGTCAAGAATATGACCTATGCGATAGCCGGTAAGGGACATTATCCATAATCACCATGCCAATCTAAAACTGATATAATATCCAATAATTCAACAATCCAACTATCCAAGTGAATGAACCTGACCAATCCAAGTGTTATATCTCCAATAGATCAATAACATAATCATATGTTCATAGCATGACCCAAGACTCGACTACAAAAATTAATTGAAATCAATTTCATTTTATAATTATCTATGTACGCATAAGTACATCTCATAATTTTCTCAAAACAATTTCATCATTAAAATAATATTTTTCAACTTAACAATATTTATTAGTATTATTCAATAAATCATCATCGAAATAATATTTCTCAAGTCTCAACCCAACAATATTATTCTCAAAACATTAAGAACAAAGTCATCATCGAAATAATATTTCTCAATCCAACAATATTTTTTCAAAACAAAATCATCATTGAAATAATATTTCTTAACCCAACAAATCAGAACAATGCCACTCATCATGTCGAATTTAAGTCAGACTTAAAAGAGCATAGAGCACATGAGCCAGAAGGTGGGAGAAGAAGAAGAAGAAACAACAACAATAGCAACCACGGAGAAGAAGAGTAAGAAGATCTGAAGAAGAAAGAAGAAGAAGTAGTAGTAATAGAGTCGGAGGAGGAGGGGAAGAAGAAGAAAAAGCAGCTGATGAAGGAAAAATAAGGAGGAGGAGAAAAAGAAATCGTGAAAAATATCACAAAATATATGGAAAAAAATCTAGAATTAAGAAGAAAAATAACATAAACTTATATTTTTAATTGAATTACCTCCTCTGTCGAACTACAAAATAATTGAAACACTAATTTCTATCGGTTCAATGAGAGGCGAAGGGAATATGAGCTGCAAGAGGATATTATAAACAAACAAATTTGGATCGAATCAATCCAAACCCATTAAAAAAATTTACAAACTCGAAAAGCATAGTATCTGCCAATATCAGCATTCGATCCAAACCCATAAATTTACAAACCCGCAAAGCACGGTATTGGCCAATATCAGCCCGATATATAACGGTTGATATATTTACCATATCGGTCGATAAAAGGAGATATCAGGTACATATAAATTGGTATCAGACGGAATTGGGTCCTATACCGATAAATGGACCGTATTAGCATATACTTAAATTACAACATCTTTATAGTCTCATTTCCTCAACAACCGAGAGGTTATCATGCCATGGACATATTTCATCATGAATTTCAAAATCTTTCACAACTATTCTAACTAATATTTTTCAGATTTAATATGGTAAATTTTATAGTACGGCGATTAAACCATTTGTTATTTTCTATAAAGTGTTAGGCTATTATCAAAAAGTAAGAACCTGAACAGATTATGAGGATATTTGAACAAAAATAGGCGTGATCCATATAGAGGACAAGATGAGAGAATATTGCTTGAGATTATTTGACCATATACATCAAAGACCTATTGATGCACTTGTTAGAAAGTCAAAACATATAACTGTTAAGATCAATAGAAAGAGATGTAGACCGAAGAAGACATGAAAGGAAGTGATAAAAGGGTGTATGAAAGATTTTAATTTGATGAAAGAGAGCTTTAGATTGCAATGCATGAAAACAAGGTTCTAACAGCATGATCTGACGTGATCACCAGCTGATGTGAGTTTTTAAAACCGATGTTGTGTTAATTACTTATGATTTCATTTCATTCATTTATTTATTATTTTTATTGTTCCTATTATTGTTATTATTATTTATTATTATTTGTTAGTATTATTATTGTTATTGTATTATGTTCACTCTTTCTATTGAGTCCATGAAGCCTACCTCAGTTTTTGGGATGACATCTATAATGATGAAAATTGAGACATGTTTAGTTGCACTGAATTGGCATTTTACAACAACAAATTCATGACAACATCAGCTCCAATTCATATAGTTATTTGCCTGGTAATTGTAATATGATGATTTCAGGTTAAGACAATTTGGATGCATCAGAATTTATGAATTGGAGTTTAACTGTAGTACTTTATATTTCCTTATTTGTTTTAAAATGGATAGTGTTATCTTCGGCAAGTTGACTGGAATTCACAGATTTTGAAACCGAACTCCAAACCACCACTTCTTAGTTGACAACAGGAGTTGGAATCTATAACTATAATGAGCCAAATGGAAAGATTTGGACAAAACCCCGAAGATGAAATTCATTAAACTCTAACTTGAAACCACATGGACTTTAATAAGAAACCTAAGAAACAATTATATGAGTCAAAGTCTTGCAATAAAACAAAGGAAGTAGCATGCCTACATCAATATAAGTACTGCACAAACACTAAGAACATGAAAGCTACTATATCAGTCAACACAGATGCAGAACAGAAGGGAAAACGATATGATAGAGAGATTGTAAAAGAAGAAACTAGTAATATGATAAGATTTTAGGCCTCTTACCAAGAAAATCTGAAAATTACATATGCCAATATCTTACACATAGAGATTCTTCAGATCTCGTGTCCCGGCAACCAAGCTCATTCTCGACGCTCATGCTCAAGATTTTAAATGGATGCTAACAAATTTTATAAACTCTAAACTTTATTCAATCCCTCATTCATAATTAAAAAGTTGAATACAAAATCATATTTATATGCCAATATAAAAACTAAAGTGACTCATATTTAAATTCTTAACTAGAATCAAATAAAAATTACTAATTAAATAAAAGAGTTTCTTAGAACATGAAACTTACAAAAAGACTCAAATTTCATAGAAGAGTAGACTCTAAAAAGCTCAAATTTCTTTAGAAAAAGAAACTCTAAAATAGTGAAATTCCTTTTAAAAAAGAAACTCTAAAAACTCAAATTTCTTTTAAAAAGGAAACTGGAAAACTCAAATAACTAAATCTTAAAAGGGCTCAAATAAACTCAAATAATAAAATCTAAATGAGACTTAAATCTCCTCGATTTTGAGTATTCATCACCTGATAAATAGTAATAATAGAGCGCAATCCAGTAAAAACCAATAGGTTTTATAGTTGGAGAATACTTGTTCCGGAATTTTGAAATGCAACAAAATATAAACTGGCAGACGAGCATCTTCTGAAGATTATATCGAAGTCACAAATAATAAGAAAATATGCAAAATTTGCTTACTAATCGGTTGTATGGGTTGAGATGATAAACTCGATGTGCTTAACTTTCTTAAATGGGACCTCCAAGTTAAGCTCTGATATATGATCATCGTGTAACTCAAGTTTTAACTCATGCTCAATCATCAGTTCATGTTTAATCTTAGGATCAAACTCATGCACATGCCAAGGATTTGACTCGGGCTCAATTGAGAACTCGAGTTTGGGCTCAAGCTTGATCTTATGTACTGATATAGACTTGGGTTTAGTTTAATTCTCTTCCTAACTCTTTTCTAATCAACGGTCATAAAGTTTTGGATCTATTTGTTGCTCTGATAGTTATCTTATACATAAGTTAATTTTAACCTGGGTATCTTGTAACTGTTTTCTGATCTTGATAACAAAACTATTGGAATGCTGCCTTGGTGGAGGTTTAGGACGGTAATGATGTCACAGCTTAATTTTCATCTTTGACCAACTATGGTAAACCTAGCTATTTTCAAGCCACCATCCTTAAGCTTCTCTACCTAACTTATGCTTAGCTACAAATATTCATACTCATCTATCAAGTGATGGTGGGAAAAATGCTCTAAGAAGTATTCTCATTATTCACAGTAATACCGGTCAATTTATCCATGAAAAGATGTGATTCTTTTAAATACTTTATTTTCAAATATGCTTTTCAAATAACACTATCTGTACCAATAATCATCATACTATGTCATAACATATACTCAAATAGAACAAAATACCTTAATAGAGATAATAGGTCAACGTAACTTGTAATTTGGCTTTAAAACAGCTTCCAAAATAAACTAAAATATACTTAAAATGCCAAAATCCCTGAAAATAGAAAATTACATTGTAGAAGGGTCATGGGCACTATAGCATGAGGTGGTACTGTAACACACAGGCGAATAGCAACAGTGATATTTTGATGGGGTTTTTCCAAACTAACACCAACAATTTTTTATGGATACTTTTTCTATCGATTTTTAATTTCTTTTCATTTTTTTCCTTTTTATTGAATTTTCTCTTTTTTTCTTATTTTATCTCCTCTTTGTTGTTTTTTGTTTTTTCTTTTGAACTAAACTAAAAAGACATGATGATGATGGTGGTAAGAAAAATAATAAAAGATTAAGATTTAGATTTGATACCAACTTGATGTAAAACGAAAAGGAAAAGTTGTGGTGGAAAAAATTAAGGAAGAAGAAATTAGAAATATGATATGATTTTAGGCCTCTCACCATGAGAATCTAACAATTATCGACTCCAACATCTCACACGTAAAGATTATTCAAATCTCACGCCAGGTAACCACTCAAACTCTCGTGCCTTTCATACTGAAGACTTTAAGTGAATGTAACTAAAGTTTATAAACTTTGAATTTTATCCAATCTCTAATCCATAATAATAAAGATGAATGCAAAGTCATAGTTATAAGTTAATCCAAAGACTAATTTGACTCATATCTAAATTTCTACATAGACTCAAATAAATATTTCAAAATAAATAAAAAATTCTTTAGAATAGAAAACCTAAAAAGACTCAAATTTCTTAGAAAATGAAACTATAAAAAGACTCAAATTCTTTCAGAAAAGGAAACTCTAAAAATGATCAAATTTCTTTAGAAAACAAAATTTGGAAAAACTCAAATTCCTTTAGAAAAACGAAACTAAAAAGATTGAAATAACTAAATCAACAAAGGATTCAAATAATAAAATCTAAATAAGACATAAATACTAAAAAACTAATTTAAATCCGATTTGGATTCCCATCAAACACTCATGTCGTATTGTGGTCATCCTCTAACAACTAGAATGTGAAAGCTCTTATTGCAACCAATACTCATGTTATATTGTGCTATCCTCTAATGTTAGATCCCACAAATCAAAAATCTCATCACTACGGAAGTGTGAAAGTTGGCTAAATTTCGGCGTCGACGAGTCATTGGTCGTTCAACCAAGTTATCTTGTGTTGAGATAACTCGTCTCTGCTTGGATATGACCCATCTGACTCTGCACAAGTCAGATAGGCCGTATGTCGAGCTATGAGACTCATCAGCGTATTTTGACTCTCGATCGTGAGGGTCTTATTGGACTCTCGGTTGTGAGGGTCGGCTACTCAGATGGATTGGCAGCTTTACGTTCGACCTCCCAGTGGGTCGAACGGTTCGACCTCCCAGTGGGTCGAACGGTTCGACCTCCCAGTGGGTCGAACAGCTTGGGTCAGCACTTCGGTCGTTCGGTCGTCAGATGGATGTTTGGTCGACAAAGGGGCGAGGCCCACTTGAATGTGACGGCGGCTAGTAGGGTGCGGAGCGCACGCCTACTAGGGTTCGGCCCATTAAATGCATAGAGCTGTGATGGGATATGAATTCCGTTAAAGTCGGGATTTGTATCTCTTGGTTCATCCCCCACAATGATATCATCTATTGTACACTAGGGGTATATATATGTAGTTTAGATGAGGGTTTAGAGTGAAACACATTGCAGAGAATTTGAGCCGCCATTTGTGAGAGCCAACTTTGAGAGATATTATTGTGAGCCTTTGGATAGATCGTTGTGTGCTTCTTCTTCGATTGTGAATAGAGAAAATTTGTATTTGTTCTTTCCTTTCGTAATAAAGCTCATTGATGTTTCCTTGGCCGGCTGACGGCCTAAAGTTGTTACCTTTCTTAGCGCTTCTCGTTTGCTTGTTGTGTTGATCGTCATCGTCCTCGATCATCGACGATTCTATGTATTCCGCTGTGTTGGTGTGCTCTTTGGCGCACAACAAATTGGTATCGGAGCTGTACGGTGTCGAAGATCAACGTAGGATGCGAAGATGCGTAGCAGTGGCGATGACAGTTCCTCAAAGGCATCGACTTCAGGATCGTATTCTTCAGCGGTTCGGACTATCGTGTCCAACACGAAGTTCGAAATTGAGAAGTTTGATGGCAAGATCAACTTCAGTATGTGGAGATGAGAAGTCATGTATATCTTGAACTAATTTGGTCAAGATATCGCATTGGACAAGAAGCCGACGGGCATGTCCGATCAGGAGTGAATAACTCTGAATCGGAGTGCATGTGATACCATTTGACTGTATTTGTCGAAGGATAAGAAATATCCATGGATGAGACAAGTGCAAGCAAGTTTTGGAAGGAGCTTCGCGACAAGTACATGAAGAAAAACATCCAGAACCGGCTACACTTGAAGAAGAAGCTTTTCGGGTTGAAGTTAACCAAGGGGGTTTCTATCGAAAAACACCTCGACTACTTCTCACCGATCTAAGGAACGTAGGCGTGAAAGTCGATGATGAAGACAAACAATGATTCTCCTCAACTCTCTGCCTATTGAATATGAGTACTTGATGTCGGTTCTTACATATGGTAAGGAATTGATCATTTTTGAAGAAGTGTCCAACGCTCTGACGAGCAACGAGTTCAGGAAGAACGACAGGGACACGACGAGTCGAGCTAGCGACGCTCTTACGGTGGTGAGAGGTCATAGTGCACGAAAGGGGTATTTCCGATCCAAGTCCAAAGACAAGATCAAAGGCCCTCAGCGCAAGGACATTGCAAAGGACCAATGTGCTTTCTGCAGAGAAAGAGGAAATTGGATCAGAGACTGTCCGAAGGTGAAGAAGAAGCATGACGCGCTACCAGCGTCGTTAAGGGCGTTGAGGTCGAGGAATGTGTATTGGTCGTTGCTTCGAAGGGCGTGACGTCAGATGGTTGGGTACTCGAATCTGGTTGCTAGTTTCATATGATGCCACATCGAGAGTACTTTACGACCTTCAGGGAAGGTGGTAAGAGTACTGTCTTGCTGGATCATGACCGACCTTGTGGCACTACGGGGATCGGGACAGTGCGAATGAAGATGGGCGACGGTGTTACTTGAGACATCGAGGATGTACGCTTCATTCCCGACCTAAAGCGTAATCTCGTATTGCTAGGATTGCTCTAAGCCAATGGCTTTCGAGTGACCGTGGAGAATGGAGCTCTGAGGTTAACCTGAGAAACAATGATCGTGATGAAGGGGAAGCGACATGGCAACCTCTACTACTTGGATGGCTCGATCGTAGCTGGCACAACAGCTCTGACTCGTGAGGCGGATCGTGACGACTCATTGTTGTGGCTCATGCGCCTCGGGCATGTGGACGAGAAAGCTTTGCAGAAGCTGATCGTTGGAGATCGTCTGATGGGAGCTAAGACCGGAAAGATTGAGTTCTACGAGCACTGTGAGTTGGAAAACAGACACGTGCTTCATTTGGGATGGCCATCCATAGGACGAAGGGAGCTCTAGAATATGTACACACCGACGTATGTGGGCCGAGTAGGTCGGCCTCATTGGGAGAGAAACACTACTTTGTATCGTTCATCAACGATTTCTCACACATGGTGTGGATGTTTCCTATGAAGTCAAAAGACCAAGTTCTTAGCACTTTCATCGAGTGGAAGAAGCTGGTTGAGACTCAGACTGGTCGGAAGGTCAGGCGTCCCCGAAGTAATAATGGTGGGGAGTATAGGTCGGATCTCTTCGAGAAGTTCTGAAGATCGAAAGGGATTCAGAGATACTTCACCATTGCTGGTATGCCGCCGCAGAATGTGGTATGCCGCAGCAGAATGGGGTAGCTGAGAGGATGAATCGGACTTTGCTGGAGAAAGTCCGATGCATGTTATCAACAACCGACCTATCGAAGGAGTTTTGGGCAGAGGCTCTGGCATACGCGACCTACTTGGTCAATCGGCTACCGTCTGCTGCATTGGGAGAACGACCTCTATGGGAGGCCTGGTCAGGAAAGCTAGTTTTCGACTATGGATCACTTCGAGTTTGGGGATGTCCGAGCTACTATGCCGTGGAGAAAGAAAAACTAGATGCTCGAGCCAATAAAGCCATTTTTTTGGTCTTCAGCAAAGGTGTCAATGGATATCGACTGTGGTCTCTGACACAGAAGAAAGTGATCGTGAACAGAGACGTAACGTTTGATGAGTCGGCGTTACTGAAGAAGAAGCATGAACCCATGGTGGAGATCGAGCAGACACAATTGAAACATGTATACAACAATGTGTATGAGGTTCCACATCGATCGATCGATGACTCAGATCGACCCACACCAGAAGCTGTAAATGACGGACTCCAGACATATACTGGTGAAGTTGGAGGTTCAAGCTCAGTTGGTGGAAATAGCTCGTCTCCAATGGTCGTTCATTCAAAGGATTCCATAGTGGTGTCGAGGCCGAGACATGAGATAAGAAGACCTGCAAGATACTCGGAGAGGGTCTTATTTGTCTTTCCTGCAATATGCATCGATTTCCCCACTTCTTTCAGAGAGGTGGAGCAATTCGAAGACCCAAAGCAATTGAGAAGTGCAATGGATGAAAGAGATGGAATTGCTGGCGATAAACGACACATGAGATATCGTGGAGCTTCCGAAGGGCAAGAAGGCAATTAGGTGTAAGTGGGTCTACACCAAGAAGGATGGAGCCGAAGACGGAGACTTTCCAAGAAGGATGGAGCCGAAGACGGAGACTTTCACTACAAAGCTCGTCTCGTAACGAAGGGCTTTGCACATAGGAAAGGCATCGACTACAATAATGTCTTCTCTCCGGTGGTGAAGTATTGCTCGTCGGATCCTATTGGCATTAGTTGCTCAGTTCGACCTTGAACTGATGCAGCTAGAGGTCAAGACGACGTTCTTGTACGGAGAGCTCGATGAGGAGATCTATATGGCTCAACGTGATGGCTATGGAAGCGATGTCGGTCTTGCATGTAGATAGAAGATGTCGCTCTATAGGTTGAAGCAGTCGTCGATACAATGGTATAAGCGTTTTGAACGCTTTATAACGGATGATCAAGTGTATGTTCGCAGCCCCTATGATCATTGCGTGTTCTATTAGGAGTTGGATTATGGGTCCTTCATTTATCTTCTGCTTTATGTCGATGATATGCACAACGCTTTATCGAATAAAGAGGATATTCGGAGATTGAAGTCTCAGCTCAGCTGTGAGTTTGAGATGAACAGTTTAGGCGAAGCACGGAGGATTCTTGGGATGGAGGTCACAAGAGATCAAAGTGGAGGTACAATTTATCTTTCACAGAGTCTCTATTTAAAGTCTATTATACAGAAATTTGGCTGTGAGAAAATGAAGTCTGTAGCTACCACGCTTGCACCCCACTTCAAACTCTGTGCCGAGCAGTGCCCAAAGAACGCAAATGAGAAGAAGTTCATAGAAAGCATATCGTATCCAATATGGTAGGGGCCTTGATGTACGCTATGGTTTGTACCCGACCCGACCTATCACATGTGATCAGTATGGTGAGTAGGTACATGCACAACCCGGGGAAGAAGCACTGGCGAGCAGTGCAATGGATTCTGAGGTACATCAATGGAATAGTCGACGTCGGACTGACCTATAGCCGAAGTGTTAATGGTCCTCACACTGCCAGTTATGTCGATTCCGACTATGCATGCAACTTGGATGAGAGGCGATCGATGACATGCTACGTTTTTACCATGTCAGGCACTCCAATATGTTGACAGAGTATTCTTCAGTCTATAGTGGCCTTGTCTACTACGGAGGCAGAGTATATGTCATTGACTGAAGCGATGAAGGAGACGATATAGCTGATGGGCTTGATGGATGATCTGGGAGTCTACCAGAAGAAGTACGACGTCCATTGTGATAGCCAGAGTGATGTGCACTTGGCTAAGAATCAGGTCTTCCATGCTCACACCAAGAATATCGATGTGAGATTTCACTTTGACAGGTGCTATACAGGAGAAGACGACGACGACATCAACTTGCTGAAGATCGGAACAAAGGACAATACTGCGGACATGTTGACGAAGGTTGTATCGGCAGTCAAGTTCAAGCACTGTTTAGACTTGCTCAATGTGGTTCCGAGATGACGTTGGTGTAAACCTCAGAAGGAGGCATTGGGCTCGGTAGAGCCAGTTGTGGCCCTTTGCGGCATTGTGCTCTACAGAGCAAGATGTCGGGAACACCAGATGATGATCAACCAATGGATGCGTGGACGGTTGTTCGTGTGACAGAGGCCTAAATCTCGCCAAGGTGGAGATTTGTAGAAGTTGGCTCGATTTTGGCGTTGATGAGTCATTGGTTGTTCATCCGAGCTATCTTGTGCCGAGATAGCTCGTCTGCGCTTGGATACGACCCATCTGACTCGGCACAAGTCAGATAGATCGTATGCCGAGCTGTGGGACTCAGCAGCGCATTTCGACTCTCGATCGTAAGGGTCGTATTGGACTCTCGGTCGTGATGGTCGGCGGCTCAGATGGATTGGCAGCTCTATGGTTCGACCTCCCAGTGGGTCGAACGGTTCGACCTCCAGTTGGTCGAACAGCTTGGATCAGCACTTCGGTCGTTCGGTCGATAAAAGGGCAAGCCCCACTTGGATGTGACAGCGGCTAGTAAGGGTGCGACACACACGCCTACTAGGGTTAGGCGCATTAAATGCATAGAGCTGTGATGTGAGCCGGGATTCGTATCTCTTGGTTCATCACCCTCAATGATAGCACCTATTGAACCGTCGAGGTATATATTGTTAGTTTTAGAGGAGGGTTTGGAGTGGAACACATTGTAGAGAATTTGAGCCGCCATTTGTGAGAGCCAACTTTGAGAGATATGTTGTGAGCCTTTGGAGAGATCATTGTGTACTTCTTCTTCGATTGTGAAGAGAGAAGATTTGTATTGGTTCTTTCCCTTTGTAATAAATCTCATTGGTGTTCCCTTGACCGGCCGATGGCCTGAAGTTGTTATCTTTCTTAGCGCTTCTCGTTTGCTTGTTGTGTTGCTCGTCCTCGTCCTCGGTCATCAACGATCATGTGTATTCCGCTGTATTGGTGTGCTCTTCGGTGCACAACAGGAAGCCCCATTTCATCACAAATTAAATTTTCAAAGGATGAGTTCGAGGAATTTTTCGTATCGTCAAAACCCCATTTCTCTCTATATAGATGTTTCTTCTATAATTCATGGAGTCAGCATTGATGTATGCAGGGACGGATCTATATGGGGGCCAGGGGGCACGTGCCCCCCTGAAAATTGAGGATGAAATTACCTTTGTACCCTTTTTAAAAAGAATTATCACAACGAATAAGCTATATATGGATAATGTAGTAGGCAATGCAACATGTTGTATTTGGTCTAGTGGCAAGTTACCCGGTATTCACGCGGCTAACCCAAGTTCGAATCCTGGGCTCCGCAGCGAATTGAATATTTTTACGAAATTATCTTTATTTAATAGATATCTAGAAAGAAATAGTAACCAGAACACTATTTGGCTGTTTGGTTAGATTTCACCATTCCATGCAAGCAACCCGAGTCCAATTCCAGGTGCTGTGGTGATTTTTTTAAGTTTTTCACCCATATTAGGGTTTTATAAAATTATTAGTGTTCATTTAAATATACACAAACAATGCATGCAATTTGAATTTTTTTCACCCACAGGGCAAAAACAGGTTTTTTTTAAACAGGTCTTTTTCGGCTATTTCCCCATATTAGATTTTATGAAATTATTAGGGTTCATTTAAATATTAGCAAACAATACATACTATTTCCTTTTTTTCATTTGTCTACCCATGACGCAAAAATGAAGTCGACGATGCGACGTTCAATTAAATTATTAAGCTTTTATGAAATTTTTTATCGCTCTCTCCTTATAAATTTTCTATGCTCGGTTACAGAAATTTTCTGTCCTCTCTAGGAAATTTTGTTTGTGATCTAGCGGACTCAAGAGGATCTCGTCTTTGGGAAAGGTTATGTTTTTGACATCTTCATTTAGTGCAATTTGATGTTTTGGTTGTTGATTCTCTAATTAGGAGAAAATTCTAAGTTTTATTTAAAAAAAATTTGTGTTACTTATACTTTAATTTTTGTTTTTTGTAGAATTTTTTCTATGCTCCCTCTATCCGTACGAATCAACTGGTTTCGTTTTGATCAACGTTGAGACTCGAGTGGATCTCTTTTGGCAAGAAGGTTAGGTTTTTGAACTATCTAATTAGTATTGTAATTTGGTTGTTGATTCTTTAATTTGGGGAAATTTTTAGGTTCTAATTAGGAGAGATTCATCAATTTTGGGGGGATTAATTTCGATAGATTCATCTCGTCGAGTGCAATTATAATTTGTAAGTTGTTACGACCATCTTGTCTAATGATGCACTTGAGTCAATATAAGTTTTCTTTTTTTGCTACAATTTTGCAATAATAAATTAAACAAAAAATTATTTCCGGAAAAAAAATTGTGCCCCCCCCTAAATTTAATTCCTGAATCCGTCACTGGATGTATGCTTGGGTTTCTATGTGCGTGTGCCCTTCTTGAACTTGCAACCTACTCTAGACAACAAAGGGACACTTCCCATAATTCCAATGTATTTTTATTCAATAAAAATTTTTGAAAAAGAACATCAAACAGAATCTGAAAAAACTATGTAGTAATGTTCCTCACAATCCCCACTCTATTATTCAGGCAGTTTTTCACCGCAGTAACTTCAGCAACTAGATTTCTTTTGAAAAAGCGTGGAACAAATCCTTCCATAATAATTGAAAATATATATCACGCTGATTGAATTTGCAGTTCATTCTCCTTCAAACAAGAATGGCTGACTCTGTGTTAAAAATATTGAAAAACAGAACTCACCCATCAAAGATAACGATTTTTGACCAAATGTCTAATATACGGCAGGATTCATTTTTGAAAATACAGTTCCACATATCGATTCACGGTTCGTTAACAAACCAAGCATCAAATTAGACCATTCCTATTTCAATGCCACGCTGCCGTTGATTATCCAAACACATTCCCAATGCATTCCAAAATTAATCATCTTAAACAACAAGACAACATCAAGAAAGACATCATAATTTCAAATCGTTTCAAATTAGCCATAGATCCATATCAGAAATCCAGAAAATGACTAATTCCACAGATCTACAGGTCCAAAATGCAAATTGATGTGAGAAAGTTTTGAGATCGCATTCGACTCACCGACATTTGGCCGAATGCGTGGCAGATCTGCAAGTGACCAAGAGATCAAGCTCCAGAAGAAGAGGAAATTGCTGGGGCGAGGGTTTGGATCGAAGAAGAGAGGAGAACTCAAAGAAATTACTAATAACAAAAACAATGATCGGAGTTGGAAAATCGAGAGAGAGGGTGGGAGAGAGAGAGGGAGGGAGCGAGAGTTTGGGGGGAGTGTAGTTTTGGCTAACGACCGCCACGTCGGATGCAGTGCTTAGCGGGAAGTGCGTTTTGAAGTAAGAAAATTATTCCCATTTTTGTTTTGATGAGCGGTGGGGATCCGTCGGAGATTGCGCTGAGTTTGTTAGTCATGGATTCATCTTTGTTCAACCCTTTTCTTCATATCAACTTGTCAATTAAGGGCATATTCTTTTGATTGAAAGTTGAAAATGAAAAAGTCGGAGAGTTGATGAGAGAGAAAAGGGAGTTTTGTGCTTTTGTGTGTGGAAAGTTATATGAAAAGTGTGGTTGAGAAAATAAGGTGCGGTCCACCCAACTTTCTTGTGTTCTTTTAGTTATAAAAAGTTGGAATGAGAAAGTTGGAAAATTGGTGTGTGATGTTATAAGTTGAGTATAGGGTAATGGTTACCCCCAACAAATTTAGTTATAAATTGTGAAATAAAATCCAAGTCAACTCATTGACAAAAAATCCAAGAATTCAGCAATATTGCCATGCGTCCCAGGCATACAACAGATACACAAATGGCATGGACTTTATGAAATAAAACCCACGTTCTCTCGTAGCCAAAAAAATCCAACTCATCGCATTGCCAAAAAATCCAAGATGTACTCAATATTGCCATGCACCCATGCATGCAACAGAAACACAAATGGCATGTACAGTATGAAATTAAACCCAAGTTATATCTTTGACAAAAAATCCAATCAAGCAGCATTATTGGCATGCACAACCCGGCACGCAACATATGCACAACTGGCTTGGACAGTCTCAAATAAAAACCAACTCATATCTTTGCCAAAAAATCCTAGCAATAATAAATATTGCCATGCACACAGGCATGTAACAGAGACACAAATGGTATGGGCATTCTTAATTAAAACCCAAGTTATATCTATGTGGGAGAATCCATGCATGAGGCAATAATATTGCCAAGCACCCATGCATGCCACAGATACACAACTGACATGGACAGTATGTTATAAAATCCAAGTCATCTAAATGACAAAAATTCCAAGCTAAAATAAACCAACAAGTAGCAACAAGTAGCAACAAGAAAATTAGTCAGCACCGACATAAAGATTACAATCCAAATCATTAGAGATTGTTATACAACAACAGAAAAATAATAAAACCTAGCCCTAGGAGAGAATACAAAACAAACTTAAGTGAGTTGTACTCGGATAGCATGCTATCCATTTTCTCCTTGTTTATCTCTAATTGGCCTACGACTGTAGCCAACCGCCCGTCAATCTCAACCAACCTCCTCTCATTCGATGAGCTCGCAGGGCTTTCACCCATTGCTCCTCTTTCATTCGCTTCCATTAAATGATGGATAATAAATGTTGCTTATTCACCGTGGGAGATCCTTCCATTCGAAGAAATCACACTTGTCCATGCGAGACGGACAGCTCCAAAACCTTCTGCCTGGGTTTAAACGTGTCCATGAAGTCTTCCTCGGTACCCTCAGACCAAAGTGGCATATCTTGTAGTCTACAACATCCGTATCCAACTCAGGTACACGGTTCGCATCCCGAGGACGGGTGCGAATAGACAAGATGGAGCCTACACTCATTTGTACTTGGACAAGCATAAAAACACTTAGTAAATATGTGTAATGTATATAGAAAAGAAATGGAAACTTGATGTGAAAAGGGTGAGTTAAAGGCGTACCTATGAAACTATAATACCGCCGGATGTCAACGTTACCGGCAATTTTCAGTAATCATTAAAGTAAAAGACAAGACAAAACCCAAATGCAAAAACAAAACCAGTCGCATATCAAATAGAATGAAAAAAAATTATTTTTATAGCCCATAGGAATTTATATTTATCATTTTCCCAACTAGGTTGCTGGCGGAATTCTATATTTATCATTTTCCCAACTTGCCCTCGCAATAAAACCCAAGATATCTCATTGCCAAAAAAATCCAAGAAGAATGCAGCAATATAACCATGCACCGAGGCATTCCACATATACATAACTGGCATGGAAATTCTGTAATAAAACCATTATACAATATATGAACCATCCCGCCAGCCCTCCAAATAATTGGGAAATTAAGAAAGGATTTCAAAGAATTCATGCTTTCATCATTGGGCTATTGAGAGAAAAAAATCCAAGAAATCAGCTATATTGCAATGCACCCAAGTATGCAACAGATATACATATGGCATGGCCATTCTGAAATAAAACCCAAGTTACATCATAGCCAAAAAATCCAAGCTTTAAGCAATAATGCAAATCATCATGCAAAATATACACAAATGGCATGGACATTCTGCAATAAAACCCGAGGCATCTCAATGCCAAAAAATCCAACCTGTCAGCATTAGTGACATGCACCCAGGCATGCAACAGATACACAAATGACATGGACAATCTGAAATAAAACCCAAGTAATCTCATAGCCAAAAATCCAAGCTTTAAGCAATAATGCAAATCATCATGCAAAAGATACACAAATGGCATGGACATGCTGTAATAACAGCCAAGTAATCTCATAGCCAAAAAATCCAAGCTTTAAGCAATAATGCAAATCATCATGCAAAAGATACACAAATAGCATGGACATTCTGTAATAAAACCCCATGAATCTCAATGCCAAAAAATCCACCCTGTCAGCATTAGTGACATGCACCCAGGCATGCAACAGATACACATATGGCATGGTCATTTTGAAATAAAACCCAAGTAATCTCATCGCTAAAAAAATCCAAGATTTAAGCAATAATGCAAATCATCATGCAAAAGATACACAAATGGCATGGGCATTCTGTAATAAAACCCCAGGCATCTCATGCCAAAACTCCATCCTGTCAGCATTGGTGACATGCACCCAGGCATGCAATAGATACACATATGGCATGGACAATCTGAAAGAAAACTCAAGTAATCTCATAGCCAAAAAATCCAAGCTTTCATCACTAATGCAATTCAGAGTGCAAAAGACACGCAAATGGCATGTGCATGCTGTAATAAAACCTCAGGTATCTCAATGCCAAAAAATCAAACCTGTCAGCCTTAGTGACATGCACCCAGGCATGCAACGGATACGCATAGCAAATAGAATGAATAAATTGAATTATATAGCCTCAGGAATTAATTTTTATCATTTTCCCAACTAGGTTGCTGGCGGATGTGTAACTACCCAAGACAAGCACATAACTTGGGTTTTATTTCCGAATGAAACCGATATACAATATAGGAACCATTCTGCCAACCCTCCACTTAATTGGAAAATTAAGAGTGTCTTTCAACGATTTCATGTTTTCATCATTGGGCTATTGAGAGAGAAAAATCAAAGAATTCATCTATTTTGCAATGCACCCATGCATGCCACAGATACACATATGGCATGCACAGTCTGAAATAACCAACCCCAGTCAACTCAATGCCAAAATATCCACGCTTTCACTAATATTACAATGCACACATGCATGCAACATAGACACAAATGGGCTGGACATTCTGAAATAAAATCCAAATCATATCATAGCCAAATTATCCAAGCTTTCAACATTAGTGCCATGCAGCATGCAACATATAAACAAATGGCACGGACATTCTCAAATAAACCCCAATTCAGCTCAATGCCAAAAAATCCAAGCTTTCCCCAATATTGCAATGCACCCAGGCATGCATCAGATAAACAAATAGGCTGGACATTCTGAAATAAAATCCAAGTCATTTCATTGCCAAAATATCCAAGATTTCAGCATTATTTCCATGCATCATGTAACAGAAACACAAGTATGAATGGACAGTATGAAACAAAAACCAAGTCATCTCAATGTCATAAAATCCAAGCTGTCACCAATCTTGCACAGCACCCAGGCATGCAGCATATACACAAATGGGCTTGACATTCTGAAATAAAATCCAATTCAGCTCCATGCCAAAAAATCCAAGCTTTTAGCTTTATTGCCATGCAGCATGCGCCAGATACACAAATGGTATGTACAATCTGATATAAACCCCAATTCATCTCAATGCCAAAAAATGCAATCATGCAGCAATATTGACATGCACCCAGATAAATAACAGATACACAAATGGCATGTACATTCTGAAATAAACCCCAAGTCATCTCAATGCCAAAAACTCCCAGCATGCAACAATAATGGCATGCACACATGCATGCAATAGATACACAAATAGGATGGACATTGAGTAATAAAAACAAAGGCAACTCATTGACATAAAAACATAGATGCAAGCATGAAAGGGAAAATTTCATGACGCATATATACAAATTCATAGAAGCATAAAACATCAACAACTACCCATACAGATGCAAGTGCCTTAGACACATTACACGTTTGATATGATCCTATATTAATCATCAACCTCCCCCATATATTACACCCATCACCTTAGGTTCCCCCCATCTACCTGCATCTCCTTCATCTTCCTCGTCCTCATTGTCACGCTCAAATTCCTCCATTTTCCTTTTGATGTATCTAGTCATTGCTGACTCCGGCATCCCCAAATACTTCTTCCCCTCCTTCTCGACGTCACTCAGCATTTCATACAATTTATCCAACTGATTTATGGGATAATTTGTGTGTGCATAAAAACTCTTACCAAGCTCCACAGTCCAGGGGGCATGTAAGATCCGTATGGCATTGGCAACCTCAGTGAGTTTATCAACAAAGACATTTTATCCGTCGTTCTCAGCAAGTCCCCGTTGTCTATGCTTTTTCTTTTACCCCAAAGCTGGAGGGGCTGCACGCTAGGACCCGCTGGAACAGGAACTGGAGAGGTAGACTGTGGGGTGTAATATGGGACATCGTTGTCCGTTGATTCATGATCAAGAGGCGAAGGATTTGCCTGTTCACCGTCGCCTTTCGTGTATGGGCCGCCAAAGTTTTCAAACACATCCTTCCTACCATCACCCCTTGCTCCGTCATCGCATATAATCAATTGAAGATCATCAAACCACGGTATGGGTTTATTAATATAGTCTTTACATCTAGGGTGGGCCTGGACGAATACACCAAGGGTTATTAATCAGGCAATACCAAAAATGGCATAGACGATCATGTATGTTGAATTTATTACCGCTGCACATGTTGCATACGTTTCAAGCTCCATTAATATCATCTTCCTATCTGCACACCACCCTACTCCACTTAACTGGAGGCACATTGACACATCAGCGAGTCGCGTACGCTGTCCTTTCATATGATTGTGCACATTTTGGCTAGTGTACACCATGCCGAATTTCGAATTGATGTGTGCAACAGCAGCATTGAAGGCAGGCGCTTTGAAAGTCTTATCTGATTTCATTCCTTACCTTGCCTGCTCCACAAGGAAAGGGATGCGGGCCAAATCTTGCTCCCACGGCCATACTTTGTTCCCGGTCCCCTTTTGTACAGGCTGCTTCATTTTTTTCCTGTGGGCTAGAAACGATGCATCGTCTGACTCGTCACACGCCTACTCGACTTCCTTGAAGAATCACTCCCAACATTTGGGTCATTCCCTCTTTACGATGTTGTCATGTTGAAAGCACTTTGGTGAGTCGAGCTTATAATATGATGGTTTCCACCCATACTGTCCATTACCGGCCCTTGGTAGCTCCCACCCCCTGGACCATCCCAACCCCTTGGACCATCCCACCCCCTTGGCAGCTCCCTCCCCCATGTACCATCCCACCCCCTTTAGCATTTGCATAAATCTAGGGGGACTTCTCATGTGCATGGGCATGCTATACTGTGGGTATTGTGCAAACGGCATACTTGTGCCTCCACCATATTTGCCCTACGAATGATACTGGAAATCTACCATCCTACGTGCCCTCGATGGACGGGGAGAAGTCTCATTACGACGTTCGTCGTCTACCCACTGATTCACAAATGGTGGGTCATACATTGGAGGCATCGGATCACTCCCTTGACCTGGTTAAGATGCCACAGCCATGCCTACAAAAAGAATGTATTAATATGGTAAATCCATAAACCAAGATATCCATAATGATTGCAACCACATAAATCACACGCGTCAATCACAAATGACAAAGTATAAGCAAAACAGCTTAAACAAAGTGGCAATGTAATAAGGATTTCAAAGACATATAACCCAACCCAAATGTCATAGACCATGTTCCTGTGTGTTCCCATGATTATGTATGTTACAATAATCGACCCACATTTCCCAAGCTATTTGGTTCCTATGCAGTTTCCATTGGTCCCTTTGTTGGGTTTGTTCACGTATGGGCAACTCTTGTGACAGATCCATAATCGAGTCATCTTGATCATCGATAACATCTCCATCCTCCTCAATCACATCCACATCCTGAAGAAGTTGCGGGTCATTTGGATCGGCTGCTTGTATATAATTATGCAACATAGTGCATGTTAGGACAATATCGACCTGACATGGAAAGGGATAGTGTAGCCTGGATGACAATATCTTAAACTTGTTCTTTAGGATTCCAAAAGTCGACTCAATCTTGGTTCGTAAAGACGAGTGTCGTAGGTTGAAGAGCTCTTTGTGATTTTGAGTCACTCGATCAGTATCGTCCTTCAGATGATATCTAACACCCCTGTATGGAGATATGAACCATGGCATGGTAGTATATCCAGCATCGCATAGGTAATATTTACATACAAACATAAACATAAAGCATTATTATAATCCCAAGACTTAATAAATAGGTGGACATATATTTTAGGTTACAGTCTGCATA
>CM061134.1:28630547-28660500 GCA_030789695.1 Scilla litardierei
GCGCTCTGCAACTACTTTGTCCGACTCGGGTGGATGCGGGAGCAGTTCAGCAGCCCGATCGGGGCCCTTCGTCTAGCAATAGTTTTGGCGGCCCTCCGGAAGGGCGGCTCGGATGTCCGAACGGAGTCCAGACGTGCAGCTTGGTCGGATTGGTTGGTGGGGTCGACAGCTCGACAAGCTGGGGCCCAGCAGCACAGCCAGAGGAACAGCTTAGATGCTTGAACTCGGACGACGGTGCTTCGGCCAGATCGACTCAGCCACGATCGGAGGAGCTGCTTGAATGCTCAAACTCGAACAACTGTGCTTCGGCCAGATCGGCTCGGTCGCGATCAAAGGAGCTGCTTGGATGCTCGAACTCGAACGACTATGGTTTCGTCAGATCGGTTCGGCCCGGCTCGTAGAGAGAGCTCAGCATGACCGTCAACTCAACTTTCATCTGGTCAGAGAGATCCAACATTGACGATGTGGTCATCGACATGGCCATCGAGCTACTATTGAGACAAACGACGAGCTTGAATGGCAAGGGTCATTGGGAGGTCTTGATCGGCAACTATGCTCGCCCCCGGAAGCGGAGTCGACTGAGGTTTTGCGTCGCCGCCTCAGTTTCTGCTCCGTTGCCGTTGAGCTGGCCTAGTCTTGGCCTGGACTGGTCGGCCTTGTCTGGTCGGCCTCCTCCTGAGCCGGCCTTGAGGCTTGGATGCTCAGTTTGGAAGCTCGGCACAGAGGCTCGGATGCTCGGCACGAAGTTCCGGATGCTCGGCAGAGAGCAGCCTTAGCGGCGGGAGCTCCACATGAGTTTTGACGAAGGCATCCACGTGTATGGGATCCATGAATTGGTTCTTGGGATCTCAGGCTGGTGTGCACATTGACCCCAGTATCTGCGAGACCGCAATACTTGATCGCGAGTTAGCTACCATCGCCTAGATCAAATCGAGTGAAGAGTCCGCCTCGCATCCGACCTTTGTGCCAAAATCGCTATCCTTGGCGGCCCAGTGGTGGACGCTCGAGGCTTGGAACTGGGGGGTCGCTCTGATTTGAGGAAAGCTTGATCCGAGCCGGCAGGGAGGAGTTCGGATGAACTCGGAGTACCTCGGGCGCTAGACATCACGGACCGAAGTCCCAGCGAACCTCGATGGAGTTCGATCGAACTTGGGTGATGTTCGATGGCCCGGAAGTTAATTCCTCTGACAGCAAGAGAAATTCATCTGCCTCTTTCGAGAAATAGTCATGCAGAGAGAAGTTTGCTTGGTCTGGACTAGGCGAGGTGGTTTGGCAAGCCACACCAGGATTTGGAAACCTAGAGGTCCCAGTTGGGTGCTCCGATCGCAGCAACGAGATAACTTTGGCAGGGTGTCGATCGCGACAGCGAGATAACTTTGGCAGGGTGTAGTACCTTGCATTCCCTCTTGATACGACTATTTTGACCGGGCCCGGAAGAGCCAAGTCAACTACGACCAGTCCACCGGCTTACTACGGCCTTGGGCTCTGGCCCAAAGATCTCACGGACGGGTCGCGCTTCACCATCCAAGACGAAGGCCCAAAAGACGGCTCACTTCCATAGTAGAGGAAATTATGACCCGGCTTAATGGCCATCACTCTCCAGCCATCATAGCACGCCAAATATGGCAACCGTCCAATGTCATCACTCCAACCATCATGACCCACCAATTATGGCCCGACTTAATGACCATCACTCTCCAGCCATCATGGCTCGCCAAATATGGCAACCGTCCAAGATCATCACTCCAACCATCATGGCCACCTTTATGGCATTCATCCCCTCATCAAACGGGTGCAATTTGTGGGGATCAACACTTCGCCATTTGCACGTCCCCATGAATGGCGGCCATGATATCACATCATAGCACATTATTAGGATGATTCGCCTATATGAGGGGATGGGTTGTGTCATCCAAAGAGGCCGGACCTTCTCGATCTACAACAGAGGTATCGCATACCCCCTCTTACACCTTCCACCTAACATATTTCTCATCCATAGCTCGGCCCGAGGATCGATGTTTGGTCTCTCTGCGAACCAAGTCTGATCCCACCGAGCATCTATCAGACCAGATCTGACTTTGGGTTCGGAGGAGAATTGGTCGGAAACAAAGTCCGACCCCCCTAACGAGCTCCCTCGTCTATTCAGGTCCAGGAGATCCAGCGACGCCGAGGCTACCCCTCAGCGGCTTCCCAGCTGGAGCCGAGCGCCCTCGTCCCCGGGTCCGCTCAGCTCCACCACCAAGAGGTCGTCGCTCTGCCGAGGCTACCCTTTGGCGAGCCGACGAGAGGATCCGCGCGTCCCTCGCCAAACGACATCTTCAACCGATCCTGGAGGTCTCGCGTGTCCTCTTTGACCGCGTTGACCTCCCACCCTCCGGTCAACAATTCAGCGATAAGGAAACACATGTAAACAACAATGATTACAAAAAGTTAACATCTTAAGACAAATCATTTCCATTACATAGTTGCCCTTTGATCGGACTCCCTAATGATAATAGCAAGCATTTACATACCACCAAAACATAAATCACCTAGGGCAACATGTAACTGTCAAATAATATAACACGATAACAAACAACTTTCACAAGCCTTCAAGAATCAGCCATTTTAACAAAACGTGCACGCTTCATTCACCAAATAAAATGCTGGTACCTGATTAACAACTGCCTTTGCCATTCGGCGGAATTCCTTCTTCATCACCGATTTGTGATAAACGCTGGAGGGCTTCCTCTGCTTCCTTGTCTTTGTCGTTGCAATGACAACGGAGAGACCCTCGCCGGCCGGCTGGATGCTAACAGTCTTCTTGTTAGCCAAGCCTAAAATATTTCACTTTTAGTCACAAAAAACCCACTCAAATTTGTAACAATTTCTATAACAAAAAAGACTACATCTTTCGTATACCAGAGTGCTTAAAGGAGTTGACGTTGTAGAGATTGTTCTTCTCCTTGCTGAACTGGACCTTGGCAGTGCTGTTCCCAAACTGCTTCACTAAAAAGGCATTGTTTTTCTTCACAATCTCCC
Organism: Scilla litardierei; assembly: GCA_030789695.1. Taxonomy (NCBI): domain Eukaryota; kingdom Viridiplantae; phylum Streptophyta; class Magnoliopsida; order Asparagales; family Asparagaceae; genus Scilla; species Scilla litardierei. The sequence continues at coordinate 28,633,569 of CM061134.1, forward strand.
AGATAAGGTCCCCAGAAACAGAAGCCATGATTTCTACATGATAGAGTTTCAAAAGGGGGTAAATTTATGGATAAAACGCTGTTAATTCAACAAAAGAATAACTCAATGAATCATCTTGAGACGCTAAAATATTGCACTACATCGTACCAAAATGAAAAGCTCAAATAAAATCACACAAAATCATGGATCCTTGCAAACCAAAAATCCTAGATAGTCATATTTCAAATGATGAACCAAAGGGTGAAACAATAACTAGGGAAATATGATACAAAACCCTAATCCATAGATCCAATAGAAAGGTAAAAGGGATGAAATTAAGGAATAAGAAATGGATATAGAGTGTGCCTGGGGGGTTCGAGAGAGAGAAATGGCGGCTGCGGCGAGGGTGAGGGTGATTTTGGGTTTAGGGTTGCGTTAATATATAGGGCGGGTCAGCGATGCTAAGGCCCGTGATCGGGTTCGGATTACTCGCCAGCGTCTGACGCCCGAACGGACCAGAAAATAGGATTCCGACCGAAATCCACAATGTAAACGGCCCATGGAGGGTCCAAATTTTGGCTGATTTCAGCCCACTAAGAAACTATCAGATCATCCATAAGAGATAAATTTACATTTGATCTTCGCCAGTCTTATGACTTGATAAGAGAGAAATTTACAGGTTTATAACTGTTGATCCTCTATTAATAAAATATTTATAACATAAAACGCACTTCAAAATGCTTTGTCCTTCTTTCTCTTAGCATAAAACTCGTAACACGCCTTTTATTGGCGAGTGAATTCATCGAATAGTAGGGTGGAGCTGACGAGAACGCCTCTGATGACGTGGCGCTTCGTCCACTGAGGAGTGGGATCCGAAGATGACTGAATCAGGGTCGAGGAGAGCTAAGGTCGAGATAACGGGATGAAGTCCGAGCTAACTCCGCGTCCATTGGATTCACTATTGATGACATGAAGGAAGAACAAACTGAATTTTATGACATTGTCATTACTGTGCTGAAAGGGGCTGGAATAGGCTTTGCGTTATGATTAGAGCAGGTGTTCAAACTTATTGATAACTAAAGGTACTTAGTCGTTTATTTGAACCAAAACATTTGTTGTTACTTCTCATGATGCTCCCCTTCAACAACGCACCTTGGGTTTGTTTCAGCGTAAATTTACACACATGCAGAATTGACCCTGTCGATGGCGGTGAATTCTCATCTTCACACAATTTTACGTGATTCATTAGCGGCAAATTATCCCAAACCATAGGAGCGGCAAAGTATTAACGACAAAAGTTTATGATGTGTTGTGTATATCGATAATTTGAAGAGGCATAAATTACAGAGGGACATTTGATGGTTAATGCTACATACAGACGATTTGCCAATAGTGTCATTGTATTATTCTCTCTCCTTTTTCTTGTAACTATTAGTAACACATCAGAGATTATTAGAAATGATATGTTGTTCCCATACAGAAGTCTTACAAATCTCAGTAATGACATTGTTCTGAAATCTAACCATCTTCAGTGTCAATATCAAACCCCTTGCAAAATTTGTGGGAGCAGGCCTGGTACGAGTACAGCGAACCATCTCCCTCTCGTTCTTCAGGATGTGTTGTTCGAAACTACAAGCAACATGCTAAGCTTCATTTAGCCATTTCAAGACGTCAAGCCTTCATCCGAGGACATGCTCTCCTTTATCTGTGAACATTAGAATACACAAGTGACCACCTTTGCGTCGAAGATTTTTGCAGCTAATTCTGAAATAATCTCCTCCCACCTGGGTCGTAGAAGCGTCTGTTTATGTTCTGTGGTAGCAATCGCCGCATTTGCATTCAAACCTCTTGCAAGGTGAAGTCTTGCATAATTCTTCTCACCATTGTCGTAGAAGTGCACATCTTTACATCCTAAATTTTTGCTTCCTATATTGATGTAGACCTGCACATCTTTCGTATGAAATTGCTTAATGAAAAGTAAGACACTCCTTGAAAATGGTGAAAGAACTCCCTAACATCCAGTGTAAAAGAACTACAAATCCTTTCTACTGGAAAAGGAAACCATCCCTGATGTCTGAGAAGGCTCTTATTAAGGTAAGTGGAAATCCAACTCCGCCTTGATAAACACCCAACTCACCTTTCATAATGAATAAAGTTTCGAGTTTAGCCCCAGCCCCTATTTTGCTGGCTTTTAGCCACCAGAACTTCCCAATGATCAGCAATGAGATGGAGCCATCTTTGAGTATATTGATCGACAACATCTATATATGGCTATGGACGCTAATGAACAAAATTTAACCCTGAATGACAGAATAATTAAGTGAAAATAGGATTCTCTAGTCCCATTTCTAAACTCCAAGTCTCTTTTCTGGGTGTAATAAATCCTGCAGCTCTTGACGAAGCGGTCAAGTTTTTATATCGGTCCATTGCATTGGTAAATGCAAGCAATTGTCATATAAAAACATAATTTGGAGCAGGAAGAATTTATCTAAAAATGATTTTAGTCCACAGACATAAACAACGGACCAACCACAAAAGTTTTTTTTTTAAAAAAAAAGTGAATACCTCCTAAGGGAAAATAAACACACAGTTTACCTAGCCAAGAAAGAAATTTCATCTTTGAGTAGCTCATGCAACACTACATATTTTATTTTTCCAACAATCGGTTCCATTCATTTTGATTCCATTCATTTTGATCTTCATGTATTAAGACATCAAACCACCAACCACCAATCTTTAAGTGAACCCAAGAGATTTTGCCCGTCCATCTCAGCGTTGCAAAAAATATTGTTACCATGAAACTGTTAAATTTGCAACGAGCATATAAACAAGAAGAACCACTTGGATTCACTTAAAAATGACGGTTTGAGGTTTTAGAAGAAGATCAAAATGAATGGAAAAAAATAAAATGGACATGAAGGCGAAAATTTCCTCTTTGGCGTGTAACACACATTTCTGTCTTTATAAAAATAAAAAGAACATTTACAAGAAATTAAATAAACTAGATCCAACCTGAACTTACTCAATTCATAGCCTTGATCCCGACCCTAGTACACTTTCAAATCCCAAATATAAAGGAAGGAGAAAAGGCCGAGAAATTTAGAATAGATAACCCGATCATGACCCATAAATGATTACATTCATTGGTACTTAAGAGATTCCATATTGTAAAAGTATGGTTAATTAGCAAAACTAGATATGGTATAATGGGAAATTTCACTTTTATTACATATCCGTGCACCCAAAAGAAGCAGAGGCATAAAAACAAAAACAATGGAATTTAACATCCCAAAAAAGGTTGTTATAAAACAATACATATATGTCAAATTTTATGTCTGCTATCTATTTGTTTATGCATGACTGCATGTAATAGCAAAAATCCTATGAATTATCCGATGAAAAGCAACTTAATCACTACTTAGGATTGTTTCCTTCTGGGTGCATTTGCACAAATAGGTTTTGCCATAATAATTTAAGAATAAAATCACAGCGATGGAAAAAAATCATTGGAAACAAAATTAGCATGAACCACCAAATAAAACCGACAATATTTTTTTTCATAATGGAATGTTACAAAGGTCGTTAGTGTCGTGATTAAAACAGATCAAATATTATTTTGCACAAAATGCGCCCTTTTTGGCTGGTGGTTCTTTCTAAAGCTGTATGCATATGTAAAGATCAGGCCATGAATTTGATAATTACGAGCAAAACTACATTGCATGAGAAGGCTCAGACTTGCCCTTTCCCCATCCAGATGTATTCAACAATCTGATACAGTACTGCCAAATGGAGAGGAACAAACTAACAAAAGGGGGAAGAAGAATAAACAAATAATGATGATGAGAAAAATTGCCAAAAAAAATCATGTCTAACAGGGCAAATCAGCATGGCATCATTATACCCACATATGGGAACGTAACTACATAAAGCAGCACTCATTTTCCATTTCCAAAATTTTGCATGCAATCATATACGGGTGGCAAATGAGTTCAATCCGAAGCCAAGATCAGTCTCAAATCAAATGCCACAGTCTGGATAACTTAGGAATAGACTCCATTAAACTGCCAGTAGCATTATAGTTTTCATGTGCAGTAGCAATGAAATTTTAAGGTGATTTTCTGCAAACAAAAAAATGTCTCCTTTGCTTCCCATTTGTGACACGTGTGACTACATCCGTTTGGTGCCTCACCATACCCGTTAGCGTTTGGGTTTATGGAGAGATAAAGAGAGCGAGATGCTGAAATTTTGCATCTTTCTTGGCGTTCTTTGTAAACAAATCCTTATACATACAGGCATATAAACATAAGACTGATTTTGAGCATAACTGGGTGGAACAATCCGGATTGGACTTACCCTTTTATCCTCACATGGATTCATCATTGTGATATGTTACGATCCCACTTAGTCCTACATTGGAAAGAACAAAAGAAATGAAATGTTTAAGTATTAGAGGGCATGTCCACCTAATACCAATTGGTTTTGGGTTGGATGCTAGATAATACTTAACAATTGTTGTGTGAGTCCAGTGTTAAGGGCCTAGTATAGGATGGGTTTATAACAAGACTAGTGTTAGTGGCCTAGTATGGGCTGGGTCGTTAACATGGTATGACACACTCTTAAAAAGGATTGTCGTCGGAGGGGGAATAAGGCATTCAGGTTGCATTAAACTACAAGGGTTGGCAGAACTTAGCTTGCTCAAGCTCAATGCTCTACAAATTGTGCACCTCAACTTGGCAACAGGGATTAACCCAAGATTCAGCATAGACCCCTGAAGACATGGACGTTGCATCTCGATGAATGACTGCAATGAGCATCCGAAAAAATTAGCAAGCCGCCATGGTGGCTCCATCATCACAGTAGAGCGCAAAATGGATTAATAAATACAAGAATTGGGGGAGTTTGTTAATCATCAAACAAGTAACGATAAATCTACCCCTTTTGACGATAACAAACTAAAAGTTAAGATTTAAACAATGAAACACATGAAATATATCAGTGGAATAATAAATACAAGAAACTCACCTGATCGACGTGCTCTCATAAACAAATGCATACAGTAAACTTCCCCAAATCCAAAAATCTTAACATTTCTTCCCTTTTTGTTTTCATCAAAAGTACATATAACAATTAAGATAGGCACATAAAAATAGCATTATAAATATGATCAATAATAAACACTTAAAATATCACGAATAATTAAATATATAAAATAGCATCTATCATAATCAAACAGCCCAGTGTGCAGGTGTAAGAAAGATAAATATACAATAGAGTTGAATTGACAGAAATTCCATATTTCCTTGCACTTTTCAAATATTTAAAAGTTATCTATGTACATATATAAGAATTGCTTGTGCTGTATTCACATCAAATGAGATCAAGATACACACATACATTACCAGCAAATACTCTTAGATTAGGCTAAAACATTAGTTGATACCCCGACACTAAAAATAGTAATTTTTAGACAATGCCGGATCTTTATGAGTAATGTCTCACGAGCAATAAACCATTTCATGCTAAACTTTTTGTTTTTTCTGTTCATTTTACTCATATAGTCAATTCAGCCCCAACCACAAGAAGCCATACTCTTAGGTAAGATTTGGATTCAGAACTTTGACCTACAAAGGATTAATGATTGATGAAGGAAATAACTACAAATTAAATGTCAGACTTTATTTCATTTTCCAAAAACTTACATACAACAAAAAATGCACAGTACCTCAACTTGATCATTTCACCTGTGGAGGGACAAGGTCTGAGATCATCCTCTCTCAACATAAAGGGCTGGGTATAAATTCCAACCATAGTCAAAAGTTCAGTGTTCGTGAAAAATTCGGGGAGGTTTAAAAGTTCACCAGAAAAGTCTGTAAATATTTGGCAATGGTTTGGCTCAACCTATAGTAATAATAATAGCAACACATAGTTATTTAAATTATTTTTTCGCATAAATCACAACAAGTTAGTGGTCAAATGGTGTTGGTCCAAGGATCAAAGCTCGACAACCACATTTGTAAATTTTATATTTCGCAAAAATCGATCCCGGATTTTATTAAATAATTCACGAACTGGTCGCTTAGTTTGCGAACCCATGAAATAAACACAAATATGTTTGTAACTCCTCTTGATGTGCGTATAATTCACACACACAATTTGTTGCATGCCATTAACCTCTCATTAACTCTAGAGTATATACTGTGACAAAGTTAGAAACTATATGGCATTTTTCTGAAGTTAAACCTTCCTTTCATCAATTTCCATCCCCCAACTAGTGGTTGCATCAGTTTGCTACCCGCCATACCAATTACGGTTCGGGTTAGGGTCATTGTTTCGAGAGAGAGTGTGTGAGGTTCACTAAATCTTTGGTACATTAGGTTTTAGATTTAGAATATGAAAATCAAAATGATCGGCGCCAATCATCAGAAAAGAGATGTGATTAGTGGACTTCTCGAATGCCATACGAGACTTTTCTCACATGACATGATACTCATTACCAAACACACTTTTGGCTGTCCCATCTCCAGCTATCATGTTCACATTCAAACAATTTGTGTTAGGGTCTGTTCTTTTGTATGAAAGTATAAATTGGAAAAAATTGAGAAGTGTGAAATCTGATGAGAGAGAAATTTGATGTAGTGTGTTCTTTTGTTGGAAAGTGGGGTTGGATTATGGAGTTGGAAATTTGAGGTGGGTCCCACTCCGTGTAGTGTGTTCTTTTGGATGAAGAAAGTTGGAGGTGGAAAGTTGGATTTTAGGGTGTGGTGATCCTAGGTAAGGTTATTCCGCCCGAAATTAGTTGAGTTATTTTTTAACATTTGATTGGATTTTGTGGTAACCTCAATAATCTCACCTGAGGGGACAACACACCTTGAGGGTCCCACCACCTCTAGGATTCTTGTGTAATCCTAGCTTTTCATCCCAACTTCAAAACCCCCAAGAAATCCCAATTTCCCCTGCCACGTCAGCCTATTTTCCCAAAACACAAAAAACACAAAAGAACAGACAATGAGGAAGTAAGCTAGGAATCCACCCAACAGTGAATAGTGGGTGAATAGTGCCCAAGCTCAGATTCCGCCCCTACAATCCAAGAAAAGAACACGCCCTTAACAAAACAGGAACTTAATTGCTTTAAAATGAAACTAGGTTGCAAAAAGGCTCTGGCTTGCCCTTTCCACTTCCACATCTATTTCAATGTACCATAGAACCACCAAATACATGCTTCAGGGCTTTTGTCTGAGAAACAACATTCAAGGCTTTTAGTTGAACAAACAAGGAACCTCCGAGTGTCCTCGTGCAATTTATTCTATATGCTGAAAAGCTCCATGAGCCACACCCGTTCCAGTTCTAAGAATTAGAGATCCGCAAAAGACACCAACTTTGTAGGCCAGAAAATGCATCCTGCAGAGACATGTTGACTCCTGAAGTTGCCTTACCAACATAAGATAATTCAAAATGAAGAACAAGAAGAACAAAAAGAAAGCAATCCCTTATTCATGTAGTTAAAGGAAAATCATTATCACCTCATTGCACTCATTGAGAAGGCTGTAAACATATGCAATGATTCGACCGGATCAAGTTCTGCATGAATGTGTCAAAATATCGATATTTATTTTCTTAATGTTAAAAGGACTAAAACTCAAGGTCGGACTTATTTTCCTTTTCCAGGATCTTACCTGCAACCAACACATGTGAAGTAATTGAATTAAGGTTGCACATGGTACCCAAAAACATGGAAATCTGATCGAACCATTACCATATATATTTGGATATCAAAATCATACGTAAAAATCTTATTAGGTCAAATGCAGATATGGCCATTTCCAAATCCAATACTCGATAAAACCCAAAAATATTTATATAGCAAAGGGTAGATGTATTCTTAATTATGTTTAGGTAAAAACGATTAAGATTGCTATGTATAGAAATAAAAAGATATCGACATAAAATACAAATTTCAACAATTATTATGTAATCAAATTATACTACCACTACAAAAATTAATTAGATTGGTACTTAATTATATATATGATCCAAATCCAACTTAAACAACATTTGAACAAAAAGTCCAAGCCAATCCCCTTTTCTTACCAGATTCAGATCCTGATGACTGATATTAATGTTAAATGAATCCTATCCGCATCCAAAATCATTTTCATCAACCATAAGACTATTGATGGTCAAAAGGGATCATGCACCGGGGGTGATCTGAATCCGTGCATTTTACACCTCTAATCTGAATTCAATGCAAATCAGAATCCTTTTCATCAAATATAAGAGTATTGATTGTCAACGGAAAGCAGCCTTCTTTTTAAAACAAAATATATATACATATAGGTATGAAACATAAATTTCAAACTACATGCACAAATGGGCTCCAAAAGAAGGCTCAGACTTGCCCTTTCCTCATCAACATCAATACAATGATGTGGTATGGTGCTGCCAAAAACATACTCCAGGGTTTTTGTGTGGCAGAGGAAAAGATAGCATTAAGGCGGCATTTGTCAACAACAGAGAGTAGATGTCTGCCAGCAGAGGAAAAAATTATATAGCCATAAAAGGCACCAACTTTGCATCCTAGCAAATGGCTGCAACGGTTACCAGCAGAGAGTTGCTGTCTGCCAAAGTTGCCTTGCCATCACATTAGATCTCGGAAAGAAGAAGAAGAAGAAGAAGAAGAAGAAGAAGAAGGGTACTAGTGGCAGCAATTACCAAAAACTTTTAAGCAGGTAATTAGGGCAAATCATCATCGCCTTCTTTATACTCATGATAGTCAATCTAACCAAGGCACAAAAAGTCATATTATTGAGTTAGAACTGGATTGAGAATTTTGAACTACAAAGCCTTATTGATGAAAGAAACGACTACCAATTGAACATCGGACTTTATTTCATTTTCTAAAATTTCACATGTAAGCAAACATAAATAAGAAGAAAAAGATGATGATGATGATGATGATGATGATAAAATAAACATTAAAACCCCTTACTCAAGTAATTCATGTGAAAATCATTGTCACCTCATAGTAGTCATAAGTAGGGGTGTAAATATAAACAAATAGAATGACCTGTGTCTAATTCTGCATACATATTTTAACAAATACGGTTATTTTTCTTTACTTCAGACAGAATAGTCTGAAAGTTGGACTAGTTAGCCATTTGTAGATCATACATGCACCTTAACATGTGCAGTATCTGAACTCGATGAGAAGCCGGATTCATTTTCATCAAAAATGTTACACCAAAGCTTCCTGTACAAACAATAGATTATCCTATTAAAAAATAAGAGGATGGGGGATGAACCCCATTGACACTTAGCATGTTGGTAACAATAGGATAGTTTTGTGCAAATGTGTGGAAACTTAAGGCATTTCTGCAAGTAACCACTATCTCCATTGATTCACATTCCTATTGAGTGGCTGCAGCATGGCAGCACCATGCTGCCTTGCCATATCATTTAGGATTAGGGTTCACACACACACACACACACACACACACACACACACACACATGCAGAGAGAGAGAGAGAGAATAATGTATATGTGCCGTCATGTGGGAGTTTTTTCCCACGCTGATGCACTTATACAATATTTATTTTTATTTTTATTTCAAATTTTTTTGGCCGTGTTCTACATCATGGATGATTAACATACCATAAATCAAGTGAATACAATGCTATTTGACCTTCAATTCGATTTGTGACAAATTCAATGGTGTCATAACAATAGAAGTTTTTGGAACGAGCTGATCAAGTATATGAAATCGTTAATTTCGCCATCACTGGTTGCAGCTGTTTGCTAGCTTGCCATACCAGTTAGGGTTTCCAGAGAGGAAGAATGATAAACAGGGACGCCTGCATGCACATGTATGTGTATGTGTGTATGTATATGCGCAGAACTGGACTCCATAAGGAGGCTCAGAATTGCCCTTTTCTCACCCACATATTCAGTAAAACGGGTGTGCGCACGCATGCTGCCAAGCAAGGGCTCAATATACTAAATTGGTAAAGTAATGAAACCTGAGGATATCTTCGTGCAATTTACCCAAATACATTGGGAATGGTAAAAACTCAGGCAGGCAAAGTGAAGTATTACACTTTAGTTTTGAGAGGATGAACCCAAAAAATGCACCATATAAAGGCAGACAACTTTGAGTCATGACATGGGCTGCAACGGTTGCCTGCAGAGAGCTGCAGACCTCCAAAGTTGCCTCGCCATCACATTAAAACTCATAAGGCCTAGTCTGGCAACACAGATTTGAAACTGGGATTTCGTTCAGGTTAAAATTAACAGAGAATCAGCAGCAGCAGCAGCAGCAGCCAGTAATTCAGGGCAAATCATCATCGCCACCTAAATCCCTCAGTAATGTAAGTGTTTTTTTCTCTCGAATGTAGAAAGATCAAGGTGGTTTAACAAAACTAAACCTTCCCTTCATCAATCCACATCCCATCCCTAACAAGTGGCTGCAGCGATTTGCTACCTCGCCATATCAAGCTAGGAATAGGCTTAGGGTTAGGGTTAGGGTTAAGATTAGGGTTGGTGCAAATAGAGAGATAGATAGCGGTACTGAGAGAGTGTGTTTGGATTGAAGGATTTTTTTTTTTAACCGAACAACAGCGCCGGTGATCAGAATCCACACTTCTCAACTTTCCCCAATTATACTTTCCTACAAAAGAACAGGCCCTAAGGCTCAGGATTGTCCTTTTCTCACCCACATATGCAGTAAAATGGGTGTGCATGTTGGGATTTCAAAATAGTCACACATCGGACACATGGGGGGGGGGGGGGGGGGGGGGGGGGGGATCCGGGGGAGGATAACTCATGCTTCACGCATGCTGCCAAGCAAGGGCTCAAGACACTAAATTGATAAACCAATGAAACAATAGGATATCTTTGTGCAATTTACCCAAATACATTGGGAATGGTAAAAACTCAGGCAGGCAAAGTGAAGTATTACACTTCAGTTTTTGAGAGGATGAACCCAAAAATGCACTATATAAAAGCAGACCCCTTTGAGTCATGACATGGGCTGCAACGGTTGCCTGCAGAGAGCTGCAGACCTCCAAAGTTGCCTCGCCATCACATTAAAACTCATAAGGCCTAGTCTGGCAACACAGATTTGAAACTGGGATTTCGTTCAGGTTAAAATTAACAGAGAATCAGCAGCAGCAGCAGCAGCAGCAGCAGCCAGTAATTCAGGGCAAATCATCATCGCCACCTAAATCCCTCAGTAATGTAAGTGTTTTTTTCTCTCGAATGTAGAAAGATCAAGGTGGTTTAACAAAACTAAACCTTCCCTTCATCAATCCACATCCCATCCCTAACAAGTGGCTGCAGCGATTTGCTACCTCGCCATATCAAGCTAGGATTCGGCTTAGAGTTAGGGTTTGGGTTAGGGTTGGTGCAAATAGATAGATAGATAGATAGAGATACAGAGAGAGTGTGTGTGTGTTGATTGAATATTTTTTTTTACCGAACAACAGCGACGGTGATCGCCTGGCCATCTGAGAGCACTAAATCTCAAAGAGAAATGCTTCGAGTGCATAGTTACTCGCATCTCTCTCTTCTTTGTTTTCGTTTTTCTTGCACAAACCCTCTGCCCTTTTTATCGCATCTGCAGTACCCTGAAGCTGAACAACCACGAGGTTAATTAGTGGATCGGCAATTGGATCCAGATTGGCTACAACTCCGGCCCAATTCATAAAAGGCAACCATTTAAATTAGTGATGTGGTGTATGGGTGAGCACGGTTTGTTCAAACCGCCCGAATCGAACCGGACCGAACCAGACCGAGCCAAAAATCGAACCGGACCGCTCTCCATCGGTCTGGTTTGGTCTCAATCGTTGGAAACCGCCACTTATATGGTCTGGTTTGGTTTCACCATGTCGAAACCGCTTAACCCGAACCGAACCGACTCCTACCATATATTATATGTTGTGCTGAAAAACTGTTGGGATTTTAACCCTAGTCCCTAGGAACCCTAGCCTAAGGCCTTTAGGCTGAGCGGCGCCGCGCCGGTCCTATTTGGCTATCTGCCTTCTTCAATCTCCAGTCTTCAATCTTCAGAGTTCAGACTGTCAATTGTAAATTAATAAATATATTGCGAGCAATTATATTTCTGATACACACGTGATGTTTTAGCAAGTAATCTTTTTTCTTCGTGGTCATGTAATCATTTCTCAGGTATATTCTACAAATGCGCAATGAATTTTGTGTTCCAAGTTGTAAACATAGTCCTTTAATATGAGCAGGAGTTGGGCATTGTGACAGCCTCTGGCCTACCAATTGTATCAACAGAAGTGATTTAACTTGTGTGTTTTATATCATCGTCGTCATCGTCATCGTCATGTATTTTAATTTATATTTTATATCATGAAAAATAGTGTAAAAGGTCTGGTCATTGTATGTCGATGATTGTTGCATTTGCAAGAATCTGTTGACATGCACCTAATCTGGGGACGATCGCCATGGTGTCCCCCAAGATGGAGGGGAGGAAAGATGAAAGAAGAATATATGTCCTAAAATGTCTTATGCTGACATCCATTTGTAAAATTTGCTATCAGCTTGCCATATCAGAAAAACATCACGTGTGTCATGAAATTATTTTAATGACAAAGTCTATATTTAGCAAAATTGGGTATACGAGGGATCTTCCGTCATCATATGTCTGAACCGCGGTTCCAAACCGAACCAACCCGCTCCAAGCGGTTTTCGTCGGCTCGAAAACCGTCGGTCTGGCGGTCTGATTTGGTCTGTCCTGTGAGAAACCGCTACTTATACAGTCTGGTTCGGTTTAGATCCCAAACCGCCGGTTTGAGACCGTGCTCTCCCCTAAATTATGGTGGACCAGTCCTCATCCTACATTTTTATTTTTTTAGTCATATTTTCTAGTTAGACATATTTTCGTTAGTTATATAATTTATACGACAAAAATATTAATGCTAGACCAGCTCATTTTATTTTTGTTGTGAATGGAAAAGTAGAGTAATCGGTGTAAGTGGTTAAGAGCCTTTTACCTTCATATTTATAGCTTTCAATGATGGACCGGATACCCAATGGACCTTATGGGCCTATTCATAACACTTCCCCTTATCCAACCAACATTGAATAAGAGGTGGATTCTTCAGGATCTGAGTTAGGATAACTGCCTTGTTAAATAAAGAACGGTTTATCCATAACTTCCCCTGTTTTAGGGATGTGTCTAGGGGTGGATACTTCAGGATTCAGAGTCAACGAGGTTGCCTCGTCAAAACCATGACTACTGAAAACCCTGTAGGAAAAAACCAATAGTCAAGGGAAAAGAGTACAACTCTGCAGTCGACTCCCCCCTCTTCTGACCAAGCCGCAGGCTTGCAGATTTCCTATGAATCTATACATCAGTCTCCTATGTATCTATGTATTCATAGTCCTATCATCCTGACCCAGTTTACATTTTCTCACTCTCCTCATCCCAATATATCCCATATACAAGGCTCTCAAAGATACTAGTATGCTAGGATTTGGTAAACAAATCTGCCAAGTTGTTACATGATTGGATCTTCTGTACCTCAATCTGTTTTGCTTCTGAATGTCATGCGTCCAGAAGGACTTGGGGGAGATATGCTTCGTCTTGTCGCCCTTGATGTAGTCATCCTGTAGCTGGGCTATACATGCTGCATTGTCTTCATGGAGTGGTGTAGGCGCAAGAACGCCGCTCATCAGGCCGGTTGAGGTGAGAATGTGCTAGATCACGGAACGTAGCCAGAAGCTCGCTTTGCTTGCTTCATGGATCGCAAGAAGTTCCGAGTGAGTGGATGAGGCGGTCGTCATGGTCTGCTTCACAGATCTCCAGGATATGGCAGTGCCACCATAGGTAAAATGTATCTGGTCTGAGACTTCTCCGTATGAGGATCGAACCTGTAGCCTGCATCAGCATAACCAACTAAACCTGTTGTTGCCCCTTTCCTGTAGAATAGACCTAAGTCTATGGACCCTTGGAGGTAGCGCAGAAGATGCTTAACTCCGGCCTAGTGCCGCTGTGTAGGTGCAACACTATATCTGGCTAGTAGGTTGATTGTAAATGCTATGTCAGGGCGAGTGCAGTCAGCTAGTGAAGGAGTGCGCCGATAGCACTTAGATAATGCACTTCAGGGCCTAGTACTTCATCCCCCTCTTCCAACGACCGGAAGGGGTCTTTATGCACATCCAATGATCTGACGACCATTGGGGTACTGAGGGGGTGGCACTTATCCATTTGGAACTTTTTCAACAAGTTCGATGTGTAAATTGATTGATGTAACATGATCCCATCGTTAAGATGCTCTATTTGAAGGCCTAAACAGAATTTTGACTTTCCGAGGTCTTTCATCTCGAAAGTTTCTGTCAAGCTTCTAGAAACTCGGCGATCTATTCAGGAGATCTGATGAGATTCTAGTCGTCCACATAGACGGCTATAATGACAACTCATGTTGCCTTTACTCTTATAAAGATGCAAGGACAGACTGGGTCATTTGTAAATCCTTGTTTTGCAAGGAAGTCGCTCAGTCTGTTATACCACATCCTTCCAGATTGTTTTAGACCATATAATGATCTTTACAGTTTCACTGAGTAGATGTCACGTTGTCTCTCTTTTAGTGATGTGGGCAAAGAATAACCGTCAGGCAATCTCATATAGATGTCTCGGTCTAAATTTCCATATAGGTATGCAGTCACGGCGTCCATAAGCTACATATCTTAACCCTCTTGAGCTGTCAAGCCAATGAGAAATCGGAAGGTGATCGCGTCCATGACCGGGGAGTATGTGGCTTCAAAATCCACCCCTAGACGTTAACACACAGAAGCAAGAAGCTTCAAAGACCATATCATGGGACACAAAAACTTTATCCCATTTTGATCCGCGTACAAACCAATGTGAAGATGAGATCCTAAAGATCCTTCAAAATCAAAACACAGTTCACATTTTACCGGACAAATTCACTGACAACCAGAAGATTGTCAGATCACACGTCCCTGCTGCAAATACGCCAGCTAGGATTGACATACCCAAAGATGGATGCAATCCACCTGCAGCAGAAGCGGCCGTACCTTAACAAAAGAGAGGACGACCTCCAGGCTCCAAAGGTAAGAACTCTCGAAAGAGGAAAAATCATGGAGCAATAATAACGATACCACCACAGGATGCTGAGCTCAGCCCAGCTACCTCTCCCCTCCTACCAACCCCTGAAGAGGAAAATGTAGGAGAAATATCATTAAATTATGTACGTACTGGGGAGGTACTGGACAGAAAAAGCACAATCATCGATGATAACTTCGCGCTCATTATTGCCACTCACGTCACTGAATACGACGATGAGACCGGTCCACGCTCTCTAGCAGAATGTAAACAAAGAGAGGATTGGCAAAAGTGGAACGAGGCAATAGGAGTAGAGCTGGACTCACTCTCGAAGCGCAAAGTTTTTGGACCTGTAGTCCTCACACCAAAGGGTGTTAAACATGTGGGATATAAATGGGTATTCGTGAGAAAAAGAAACGAGAATAATGAGATCGTGCGCTACAAAGCGCGCCTTGTTGCACAAGGCTTTTCCCAACGGCCAGGAATAGACTACGACGATACCTATTCCCCGGTTATGGATGCGATCACCTTCCGTTTCATCATTGGCCTATCTACAAAGGAAGGCCTGGATATGCAGCTCATGGACGTTGTGACCGCATACCTATATGGAAATATAAATAAGGACATCTATATGAAAATCCCAGACGGATATAAACTACCGACAAAAATGACAGAAAGACCTCGGGACGTCTATTCTGTCAAACTCCAAAGATCACTGTATGGTCTAAAACAGTCAGGTAGAATGTGGTATAACAGACTCAGTGAATTCCTAGTGCAACAAGGATTCACAACAAATGAAGTCTGCCCTTGCATCTTCGTAAGAGAAAAGGGAACATGATTCGTAATTATTTCCGTCTACGTAGACGACCTGAACATCATCAGATCTCTTGAAGAGATAGGTGAGATATCCAAAAGTCTCACACAGACTTTTGAGATGAAAGACCTTGGCAAAACGAAGTTCTGCCTAGGCTTACAAATTGAACACTTAAGCGGAGAAATCCTGTTACACCAATCGACATACACAGAGAAAGTGCTGAAAAACTTTCTTATGGACAAATGTCATCCGCTTAGCACACCAATGGTCGTCAGATCATTGGATGTTGATACAAACCCCTTCCGACCGCTAGAAGATGGGGATGAAACACTGGGTCCTGAAGTACCCTACCTAAGTGCAATTGGAGCACTCATATACCTGACAAACTGCACGCGTCTCGATATAGCGTTCGCGGTTAACCTACTAAGCTAGATACAGTTCAGCGCCCTCAAAGCGCCACTGGAACGGAGTGAAGCAACTTCTGCTCTACCTCCAAGGGTCTGTGGACATGGGACTATACTTCAAGAAAGGTGTATCCTCCGACTTAGTCGGTTATGCAGATGCAGGATACAGGTCCGACCCACACACCGCAAAGTCCCAGACCGGTTTTTTGTTCACGTACAGTGGGACGGCCATCTCATGGAGATCCGTGAAGCAGACATCGACATCGACCTCATCCAATCACTCCGAGCTCATTGCGATTCACGAAGCTAGCAGAGAATGCTTTTGGCTTCGATCAGTCATCCACCATATCCTCAAGACCACCGGCCTGAAGACGGGAGATCTTGGACCAACCACCATGTATGAAGACAATACTGCCTGCATCGCTCAACTACGAGGTGGCTACATCAAAGGTGACATGACGAAGCACATTTCCCCCAAGCTCTTCTGGACGCATGAACAGCAAGTAGACAACCAGATCGACATCCAGCAGATCCAGTCTTGCAACAACCTGGCAGATCTATTCACTAAAGATTTACCGCGCAGTACCTTTAGAAAACTTGTACTAGGAATTGGGATGCGACAGTTGAGAGATTTACAAGCCTGAAGCTTGTACTTTTCTGGGGGAGTTAATGTAGTGATGTACTCTTTTTCCTTAGCTATTGGTTTTTCCTACTGGGTTTTCCATAGCCAAAGGTTTTAACGAGGCAGCCACATCAACTCTGGATCCAGGAGTATCCACCCCTGATGTTATCCATCGATCAGGGGAAGTTACAGAGACTTGTACTCTTTTCCCTTAGCCTCTGGTTTTTCCCACTGGGTTTTCCTTGGCAAAGATTTTAACGAGGCAAGTACTCTTAAACTTGGGATCCAGAAGTATCCATAGACCCATGATCAGATAAGCTCTGCGAACCCTGAAGCGTTCATCACGGCTTACAACAATAGATGGATAAGGGGAAGTGTTATAAACGGGCTTTTGGTGGCCCAACCCGTTAGTGGGTATCTGGTTTGACTGCGGAATACGTGCAAAAGCACGCCTTCCACTCCCAAGCGTAGGAGTGTCAATGCAATAAAAATAACCGGTGAGTACCGGGTCGGATCACTGGGACAAGTCGTTCTACGTTCACAAATTTGATGGATAAAGAAAAATAAAGCGTGAAACAACTACCTCAATTGACAGTGGATGAGTATGGGAAAAAGTGTGGTGAAACTAAAAATCTATCCTAAGTGGGTAGGGTTAGAGAACCAAAGTAGGAGTTACGATAGCAAGGCAAGGAGAATGGATTGCGGGTTCATTAAGATTGGCGTTAATTAAGCTCTAATTACCGCATATAACTCAATTGGTCATCCGGCTAAGGAAGCCCAATCGGAAAATTCAACATTAACTGACATCGCAATTAGCAATAGGGATGGATATATTATCATGACACTAATCAAATAGGGAGCATGGATCCATCTCAAATTGTGCCCTCTCGGGACTTAACCAATTAAAGTTGTGCCTTAATAATAACCCAACATTAGCATGAAAATAGGCAAGAGGCAATTAGGGCAAAAATTAACATCCAACCCAATGAATCACAACCCAAACACTTCAATATTACTCTATCATCATGAAACAAGGGATGGAATTCTCATTCACACATTAACCCAAATTCATTACAATAGGGAGATATCAAAATACAAAGAGGAAGAGGAAAAATTTCACCCAAGCTTTCACCAAATGATCCCTAGCCTCTTCCAATTTGCTCCTCCACCAAGCATCTCCACCCTCCAATGGACTCCAAGCTCCTCCATAGCCCTTGGGGAAGAAGACTCCCCTCCAAGCCCTAGAAAAAACCAAAAAAAGCAAGCTGTCTGAAATCCCCTTCCCAATCTCGCACCAGGCGAAAATAACCAAGTATTGGGCTTGCGGGTCGGATCAAGGTCGGATCCGACCCGCAAAAACGCGCCCAGACTCGACCTTAAAAACCGCGCGTGTGCTGGGCCTGATCGCGGAGCGGAGCCCGCTTCGAAATTTCGAAGCGGACCGCTCCCGCTTCGAAATTTCGAAGCGCCCCCCCCCCCAAATCATCGGGCAGGCCGGCCATGAGGGCCGGCCCGCAGGGCTTTTTTAAAAAAAACTTTTTTTTATTTAAATCGCCCAGCGGCTTCGCAAGCGGGCCAGCCCGCACAATTGGGCTTATATTTGTAATGCCCTACAAGCTACTGCACAAGTACTAGAGGGGGGTGAATAGTACTTTAAAATAATAAGGAGTATAATTCCAAATTAAATTGCAAACAACTACCAAATCAATTTGCGGAAGCTTAAATTGAATGACAACAACAAAATTAACAATGCAAACAAATGATGTTAATGGGTTCGGATCCACCCAAGTCTCCCCGACTTGTTCCCGGTGATCCTACGTCCCAACCACCCGGATCCCCTCCGGATACTTGAGTTAGAAACCCTAACTCAAGATTTCCACTATGAATATCTTGTGAAAAACCTTCACAAGATCAAATCATACAACAACGGCAATAGTGAATCCCACAACCCGGGATCACAACCTTCTCTCACAACCGAGAGAAACAACAAGCAATATAAATGAGTTATATTGAAATAAGCAAACTTACCACAAAATCCTATACCTTGAGTTATTCTTACCCAATAGGTGAAATGAAGGATTTGAGGAAGATGAAGTCACCAAGACCTAGCACCAAGGAAATGACCAGCAATCGGTGCCTAGGGATGATTTGGAGACTTGGATCAAGCAAAAGCTTGAAGAGCTCACCAAGAACAAGCTTCTCTCTAGATGGATTCTAGATCTAGAATAGTGAGAGAATGGGTTTCTTGTGAGGAAGAGAGCTTTAGATTTGAGTGAGAATGGCTATCTCTTTTGATCTCAATGAATCTCTGAATGGAAGCTCTTACCTAGATAGAAATGACCTAGGTTCGTATTTATAGGGTCCCATAAAAACAACTTAGGTCATTCTCCAACGGATAGAAATCTGGGAGAATTAGTCGGTCAAAGAACAATCACTGACCGACTAGTTCATCAACTAGTCGGTCAGTCAAACAGCATGGACCGACTAAGAGAGGAACTGAGAAGAAAGAGAATTTCAGACCTAGAAATCTAGTCGGTCCAAGAAGACTTTCTGACCGACTAGTTTCACAACTAGTCGGTCAGTCAGTGAATGTAGACCGACTAAGAGGCAAAATGAGATAGTCTGAACACAAGTTGACTTAGTCGGTCCAAGAACAAAAGTTGACCGACTAGATTGTCAACTAGTCGGTCACCAAACGTTCTTAGACCGACTAACGATAAACAGTAGCTAAGGAGAAATTTAGCATGAACAGTAAGTCACAACTAGTCAGTCAAAGAAGCATCACTGACCGACTAGTTCACAAACTAGTCGGTCGGTGAGTCAACGTAGACCGACTAACTGTAAACAGTAAAGTCCAAGAAATTAAGGAATCAAACTAGTCGGTCCAAGAAGAGTTGCTGACCGACTAGATCACCATCTAGTCGGTCAGTACTCCTTCTTGTACCAACTAACATGCACATACAAGTCCGAATCGAAGCGCGACGCTTCGAGGAAGTTAGAATGAACTTGTACTAAGATCCTAGAGCTACGATATGAGCGTTATGAAGTTAGAATGGTAAGATATACTCAAGGCTTAACATTCTATATATCGAAGCTAAAAAGACTATAAATAAAACCTTAATAAACGGTCTTCGAGAGCTTCGATTGATTCTTCATAACTTCCAAAACGGCGCAAGAGCTTCAACGAAGCTTTAGGCATGAATACGAGTTTTGTGAAGTGTTGAGATGTCGCTTTGAATGTTCTCGTGAATTTGGCGACGATCTCCAATACTGCGCTCACAAATTGTTAGTTCATGGATTATTTATGTTTGCTCATCATCAAAACCAAATCCGGGGAGTCCAATATTCAACAATATATATATATATATATATATTCGAAATTCCATAATCTCTTCTAATGCTCTCCTTGCTTCAAATAAATCCCGAAAAATAGCTAGAAATTCCCAAAAATTCTTGAAAAATTCCAGAAAATCCAAAAAAATTCCAGGAGTACCTGAAAAATAAGGAGAGCAAATATTAGTTCACAAAAACCACATTTTATGTATAAAATAGGAATAGGCTTAAATAAATCAGGATATCACAAATACGCTTGTATGAAAGCCAAAATAACATGAAATACATATAAAATGCCCAGAAATGGGGGAAAATATGCAATTTATATCCCGAATCACACCCCCAACTAGCTTTTTGCTAGTCCCTAGCAAAATTTACGATAAATGCGAATTAAATTGAAAAACATGCACCAACTCACGATATCATCATGGCATACACAAAATTGTATCTCCACTTGATTCCAAAGCCAATATACCCAATGTATGAGAATAAATAACAAATGAAACTCCCCTCAATCCAATTCAAGGAAAAGTAAGGAAATAAGCACCGTATCGATCGCATGTATCGGGAAATATCACGATGTTAAAGTTTCAAATTTTCAAGAAAATGGCCAAAACAAAAGAAATTCCTCTAAGTTGTGGGAGATGAGATTTCATCATTCTTGTTGCTTATTCTTTCATATATTCATTCATTTTTTTCTTTTTCTTTTCTTTTTTTCTTCTTTTTTGTATTTTTTTTGAAGTTTATGTTTTGCATTCACGCGATAACGCTATGAAATACAAACACGGTCACCCTTTACCTACATGCGATAACGCTATATAGGCAAAGGAATGGAATGATCCCCTAAATCTCATCTTTGGCGTCCTCCCCAATGTTTCGTGGGGCACCGGCTACTCAATTTGATTAGAAAGAAACATTCACTTATATTAACTCTCTCTTTTTCATTCCCACTATGAATTATCAACTCATCCACCCACTCGTTAGTAGGAAACCAAAACATACACAATTGGCCAAATCCAATCCAACCAAAAACTACACCATTCATCCCAATTCATGTGACCACTTACACCAAATGTTTCCCAAAATGTCTCAAAAATGGTATCACAATATATAAAATAGTCTCATACACGGCATATTAGCATTTGACTTCAAATTGGAAAAGAAATGAAAACACGCCAATCAAATATCCATGAAATTTATACCAAAATGATAATCCGAAAAATTGCATGGCAATAAAGCATGTAGGGACTAAACAAAGATCTAGTGGCATAGGAACGAGAGGCCAAATAAGATATGCAATAAAGATCATGGATGAGAGCAAGATGGAGGGATCTCAAAAAAAAATTTAGGCCAAAATCCTAACAATCCTAAAGAATCTAACACTCTCCCCCAACTTAAAATAAGCATTGTCCTCAATGTTGGGAGAGTATTAGATCTCACAAAAAATCCTAGAAAAGAAAAAAAATACGAAAGCAAACATGCAAAAGCAAACTATCTAACTTTTTATTTATTTACACTACTTAAAGGAAAGAATACACCTTAGAAAAAGGCGGATCCAAAATGTATAACGGCGATGGCAACTGCTCGATCATATCCTTACGCTCCTCCGCGAGCGTATTTGGAGCTAGGCCTCCACCGGCCTCCTTGGATTCCAGCAATGCAACTCCCAGCGTCCCCTTGGGATAATATATGTCATGTGGGAGACGAGCTGCATCAATCCAAGTCATGTCCTCATGCCCTGCAATAAAAGCATTCCAAAATGGGTCGTCAGAAAAGAATTTAAGTGTAAACGACGACAATCTGAATCAAAAATATGCGGAAGTGCAAATTGGGATTCAGAAATGCAAGACATGATATGGTGGAAACTTCCCTAAAATGTGGTGCTAGGTGTGGCATGATACACTGCCTCAGGAGGAGGTGGAAGTGGCTGCAGAGAGAAAACTGGAGTAAGAGGGAGCTCGGGCTCAATATATACCATCTTGCAATCCCCGTCACTATCCTCTTCCTCGACATCAACATCAACAATCTCTGTGGCACTCCCCACAACTGGTAACTAGTCCTGATAAACCTCCTCGATGACTGGCAAGTGCACATCCTGAGGCGAGGGAAGTGACATCTGTGATAGGGCTAGAGGTAGACTCGTCTCGGGCAAATCCAAGCACATATCATCCTCGTCAACCCGAAAATAGTTCATCTTAGTCGTCCTCCCAAAGTACTCAATCGCCTCAACCTGTGAAGCTAACTCTGAAGTGGATTGTGGCTCAGGCCCCATAGTGTCCTCGATCTGCTCTCGGCCATCATGCACATCCGCTTCATCCTCAACCTCAAAGTGAAAATGCATCATGTCACCGTTGTGGTCGACACGCACTCCATCATCCGACTCCTCCGACTCCTCAAAATAATATCTGTCAATATCCTCTACCTGGCTCTCATGTAACCCATCCTACTGCTCTGCTCTGTATCCCATGGGGTCGCAAGAAAAAGAGCCCAAAGGTGGCTCCTCAAACTGACACTGGACCTGCTGCTCTGCATCCTGAAATGGAACCAAGGACTGGCCATCATCGTCATATCCAAGTGACAGCTCTCCAGATGGCACAGTCCGCTCCCACTCTGCAAGGTCCCTCAGGTACAACCATGAATCCTTGGTCGAATAATCAAAGAACTCCCCACCGCAACTCATCTGCACAAAATCCCGCCCAGATGGTGATAATCCTATGTAGAAGATCTGCAGAAGATGATCCTTGTGAAAGCTCTGGTATGGACACGCAAGCACCAAATCAGTGAACCTTTGCCAAGCCTGATGGTAGGTGTAACGCCCCACTCCCCAGGATACCCGGGAAGTACGAATTCGTCCCAGGTATTCCTAAGGCAACGAGTGTTACGAAGGAAAAATACAAAAAACTCTAGCAGGTCCACTGCGCACTGCTGGGATAGTAATTGTAATATTCCCAAAGCACAACCAAACAACCCCAAAACATAACACAAAGAAACACTGAGGAAACTGTACAACAAATAAACCCAAGAAAAGTCTGATTTCCATGCATCATCTATCTGTACATACATCCATCATGAACAACTCGTCACTACCCAAACAAAACCCTAAAAGTACAACACTCTCTCCTCTCCCCTCGCCATCCCAACCTAACTCATCCACAGAACTCCACTGCTCCACCTCATAGCCACCAACCAACTCCAACATCTGAACCTGAAAAGTCAACTGTCGGGCACGTCAGAGCGTGACCCAGTAGGAATATCATACCCCACTAGCCCTTACATGAAGTGTGAAAAGGTGCACGCGAGCATGCAAAGTGTATGACATGGCATAAACATCTACTGTAGTAAAGGAAGCAACAATTATAATTATGAGCATGTGGGAGCGTGCACGTGCAATAGGCAAGGTGTACATACTAGCATAATGTACAAGAATCAACAATTATAAGTACAACATTTATAATGAGCAACCAAGTGATAATAATGAACCAAGGAAACTGGTAACATGGAACCCGTCTCATTTCCACTTACTTAAGCTTCACAAATGAAAGCAAACCACCTCATTTTACCAATATGCATCCATCTCAAGCAATTCATGCATTCATGGCAACAATCATACGTATAAGGCAATACTCACATATATAACCCCAAGTCACACATAATGCTCAATGATGCCATGATGCATATGAAACACAAGCAATTGCTATGAGATGCAATGCAATGCAATGAGATCCCATGAATGAGCCGGCGTGCAAGTGCACGTGATTCTACTCCGTTATCAACGTGGAGCCACCTAATGGAATCAAGAGGTTGCCCACGGCGACTTCACCCGCATCCTACCGTGGCAACTTTGTCCATGCATGTGCACTCCACCCTCGTGTCCTAACATCATATCAAACTTGCTTTCTTCTCCCCACATCAACACCTCTTGAATGCCAACATTGTTACCAACAATAAAATCACCAAGATATTGAACATAAATGAAAATTAGCAACTTTATGAACATGAGGTGGCAAGATAAACAACTTTATGCAACATGAAATGAAGCATGAGATGGCCAATTAAACAACTGATGAATCATGGATCAGTCATAAATGAAGCCACAAAACATGGATATCCATAATTGAACACACAACAACATATTCATGCAACCCAGTTTCTGGAAATAACAGGACAGTCCCAAACAGAGGTATAATACTCCAAATATTTGTATCAAACATGCCCATACAATACAAATGAAAGTTGTAGATATAGTTGTGCTAGATTCACCTATAAATTTTCATGCAGCAATGTGAACTAGGTGATTTATAATGAATTGTTTGGTAAGAACTGACGAATCTGTTTTTCAGACAGATTCCAGGGTTTGTCTTGAATGCTGATTTTGGGCATATTACAGTCAGAATTACGAAAACATTATCTCAGGGAAAATTGTAGAGAAAGTTGTTATCTTTCCAACGAGACCAAGATTACCAATTTCAATGAAGTGTGCATGGACTGATCTACGTTTTGCCAAACTGTGTCCAGATTGGATGAAATTCCGACATGTTGTAAAGATGGAATTTTTACTCCTAATTGCAATCTGATTTGACAAATGTTCTCACCATGAAAGTTATAGATAACAGTCATATCTTTAGGTCATAAAAGTTTCAGAGCAAACTCAAGTCTAGATTGGAAGGACTAAGCAAAACAATCTACATACAAATCTGTCCAGAATTGCTCACCGCGCACAACCGCTCAAAACCCAGGATTGCTCACCGCGCACAACCATACAAAACTCAGGATTGCTCACCGCGCACAACCATACAAAACTAAAGATTGCTCACCGCGTACAACCATACAAATTCAGGATTGCTCACTGCGCACAACCATACAAAACTCAGGATTGCTCACCGCGCACAACCATACAAAACTCAGGATTGGCATAAGAAAAGGTAAAACCACAACAACAACCATGAAACTAAGCATGTAACTCTAATACTAGTTGGAGATGGAATCCTACCTTAGGGGTGATGAGAGATAAGGGGGTAGCCCAAATCCCTATGGCTCCTCCTTCTTCAAATCCTTCTCCTTCTCCTCCACAAGCTCCCAAAATGAGCAACAGCACCCAAACGACGAGAGGAATGCTACGGGTGTGTGCAGACTGAGGGTGGCGTAGCCCTATGGGTGCTCAGCCTCCCTAAAGTCTAAGGGGGAGCAATCGGAAGGGATGAATTCAGCCGGATCTTAGGGAGAGAGTGAGATATTTTTAGAAGAGTTTAGAAACGAGGAGAATTTGGGAGAAGAGAGTAGAAGAACCAAGAATTAAGTAGAAGAGTGAAGAAGTCATATTTACAAGTTTGCCATTTCTCCACAAATATCTCTTCCACTCTCAGAATTACTCAACGCACAAAACCATACAAAATCCAGAATTGCTCAATGCACAAAACCATACAAAGGCCAGAATTGCCAGCCAACCGTAATTACAAGTATGCCATTACTTCTCACACTCTCCTTTTATGCACACACACTCCCCATCAATTACAAGAATGCCACTAACCTTAACTCCTTTCACACTAGCCTCTCTACACCCATCCTACACACCCATTCACCAACATACACACACCATCAGACAACCACATTCATGCATCACATACCCCATGCATATACATGCATGTAGTCTTCACACACATTACTAAACACATTATATTACTAAAACATAAGCATTCAATGAGCATCCATGGCTAACCATGTAAGCATCAAATAAGACTACACCATTAGCATCAACTAGTAGCACGAATAGTAAGTCTACTTACTAGTACTACTCCACACAATCATACAATATTACTATTCCATTTCATAGTTCACTGCACGCCATACATGCACAACCAACCATATAAAGTACATGCATATGTACTCACATATATACTAGCATGTACACAATACATAGTACACAGATATACATTCTACTTTCACCCCAACAATATAGGCCCTACGTATACGGCACTCTGGGCCATTACAGTAGGCCTCCCACTCAGCCTGGATAAAGCTCGCTATATGCTCCATGGCCTCCCGCCCCTGTACGTGCTCCAAAAAGATAGGCAAAAACACACGGAGAAATTCAGCCTGAAACGACAACCAAGTAAAATGTGAGTCCAGAGACAATGAATCAAACCACAATCTAGCATCATCTTGCAAAGAAGAGGGAAAAAATCTAAAGTATATGCAATCATCGCTAATATTCCCACCAAGACATGCATACATCCGCTCTTCAAAATTTTTAATATGTAAATGAGGGTTCTCCCACTCCGTGCCATGAAAGTACGATGGAAGTGGGATATCCTCCAAATCAACATCCAAAAAATCTGAAGAAGATGCCATGTTGTTGTTCAAAAAAAATTTCACAAAAAATTAAAATAAACAACCAAAAGACTCAATAAGTGGAAAAGAAATAAATGGAAAGACACACAATAAGAGATAGAAGTATCACACTAAAGCTTTCGAAATCAATCAACAATTGCTAATAATAGAAACCGTTGTCCCCGACAACGGCGCCAATTTGGTTTGACTGCGGAATACGTGCAAAAGCACGCCTTCCACTCCCAAGCGTAGGAGTGTCAATGCAATAAAAATAACCGTTGAGTACCGGGTCGCATCACAGGGACAATTCGTTCTACGTTCACAAATTTGATGGATAAATAAAAATAAAGCGTGAAACAACTAACTC